>JAVIWC010002458.1:0-395998 GCA_031894815.1 Creontiades dilutus | reverse complement strand
CCGTAACACCACAGATGATTACCTGCAGCTTTTCTCGTGATTGAGAAGTAGTTCTTTCACTTGATTCAACTCCTGTTGCTCCCGAGTGGCTTCGTTCGTTTCCCAATTGGTCACCTGCTTTTGCATGTAGTTGGAGAATTTGTTGTGCACGAGTTGCACAATGTGCCTAACGCTTGGGTTTGGCGAATTCATCAAAGTAGTTTTCTGACGCACCGCTGAACCGTGGGTTCAGAATTTCCCAGATGTCTGTTATCAGAAGGTAATGAATTCTCAGTGCCGCCCCACAATTCGACAGTGATTCATCTGTTTCAAGAGAAACCAAGCCTTAGAACTGTTAAGGTACATAAGATACTGTGTTAAAGTTGTTGACTGCTATTATTGTACCTTCGAAATTTTCGTGGAGCTCTTCAAGTGGTCAGGCACTAAAATTGTAGTTTTCTGTTAACCTCTGACTGGCTCTCAAGATCCCCACGAAATTTTCAAAGGCGTCTAAGACACTTATATGGAATTTTTCATTCAACCATGTTCCTTCGTTCTCCCATAGGTTGATCTCGTAAAGTAAAGGAATCAACTCATGTGTTACATTGAAGTAGATACCTAATCCTTATGAATATTGATGTTCCTACGAGGTTCTTTTTCTGACATGTTATCCCAGAGAAGCTGATATTTCTGACTCATCTTCAAACTTAACAACTTCTCGGAAACGTCTCCACATGTGTAGGTATAAATTCTACCCCTATCATCGTACAGAACACATTTTATTTCGTTCATCCATTTTTTCAGGGGATAGTTACCTATTTGGAGATTTTATAAAGGGTAATAAAAATGATAAATATTCATTGCCATGAACATCATTTTATAACAAACAATAGAGCAAACGTTACGGAGTATAATAAATAATCTTAGGTAGTTTATCATAATACATGGTATATGCGGAGTGTGAGGGGGGAGGCACAGAGCTCCCAATGTAGCCAGACGGGCCCTGAGCACACAGACTGGTCCAGCCCCACTCACCAAGGCGGCTCCCGGAGCCTCTGTCAATTTCTGAGCATTTAGCAATGCTGACTGAAGAATCCCAAGGGGGCTGCTCCCTGGCCACGCGCCTACAGTACAGCACTCAACCGAAAGTCACATATAATAAATTACATTCACTCTAATTGTTGGGGATGGTTAGCAATGGAGTTGGTAGGTAACTCATAATCGTAACCTCCTACAAGGATTCTACATTAAAGCTATTTCACAATGGCTGACAACTTGGCTTACCCCGCAAACTAACTGTCAAGTAAATCGAGTACATCAGATTCAAAGAACACTAACTCTAACGAAGAATAATGGCGCCAAAAGTAAATGTATTGTTTTATTATTTTCAAAACTGAACTTTTTAATCAATCAAGGAAACCGAATTATAACCCAAAAAACCAAATTGTAAGAGGGTATTTTTAAATTTGATTAAGATAGAAATTAATTCCTTGAATCGAATGAAATCATTCAGGTTGCTGAACGATCATCTCTCTGCCTAACATTTAAAAACCTCATTTTCGGGTAATAAAAATCGGTCAGGTAGACGGTCGAACTGAAAAGTCGGCATGCAAAACCCGTTCAATTGGAGGTCTGAGCTCGACCAGGTTTCTGGCCGTAGCCCAAGTATTTTAATCTTGAATGCGATCACAAGAGATGGAGGTGCGAGGTGCCGAGTTTGGATAACCTCTGTAACAATACGCTGAGGTTTTTCCGTTGAATCGATGAAATCGCGAGCTATACAGGGTGTCTAGTAAAATTATGGAACGTTCAACGCCTCGTTGAAACCCGAGACCCGCTACGTTCTTTTGGGATTGCCTGAGAGGATTGGGAGTATCACCATTCGATTCAGCGTGAAAAATCGTGCAGAGTACGAAACTAACTTGACCCGAACCGCCAAGTTTTGAAATCGTGAAAAACTCGATTTTGCTTTAAAAAAAAAACCACGTTTTCTTTCATTTAAACTCATTTTTCTCCTAGAAAAAGACGTCCTAACATGAAAAAAAGTATACCGTTGACAAGTTTTTCTCGAGAAGTGCCCGACGAAAAACCTCCCTACAGATAGCCAAAAAAACGAAAGAAAAACGATGTTTTTAAAGAAATTTTCAAAGTTTGAACTTTGGCCATTTTTTCACCAATAAGGTTTGGCTTATCCCTTACCCTTATATTAGGGTAATAGGAAATTTCATGCTATTTTCCAATGGTCACTTTATTTTCTCGTTTAGACCAAAATTCAGGGAGCTGCGGATGTTTTAGTGAGACAAGGTCTGAAAAGTAAAAACAATCTTGAAAATTTAATTGCAGGAAAACGAAGCCTCTAAACAAAAAATGCTATGAGAATTGCAAATTAAACGTAGAATCGATTGCAAATTAAACGTAGAATCGATTCCTTGAGTTTGTCCCATAATTTAGACACCGCCACAAGCTAAAACCTGTCTGACAAGTTTAGCCTGGCATATCGGATTGCCTCCGCGCATTCGGAAACGTTGAATCCTTGTGATAATCAATATGTATCTCTACAATTTTCAACTGATTTTGATGAAACTTTCAGAGGTTGAGGGACTAACCTCATAACCTTTGAAAATGTCGTCGTAATTGAACAAAACGTTCTTTTATTACAGAATATCCTCCCTAAAATCGTCAGTATTACATGTGAATTGTAATCGTTACAAAGATTATCGGATACTCGTCCACTAAACCAAAATAGTTCAGAATGACATACATCTAAAACCGAAACTGGGAATGGAAATATTTGTTTCTCTTCCAAAAGGTGACCTCAATGGTTTGGTAGACCAGTAAACAATATAGACCAATGCCAGGATGTTCCCTATTCAATCACAGATACCTTAGTAATAGGTAGGTACTTTACATTAAACTTCCAAGGTAGATACATGATTGTCTGGCTGGAGAGAATGGTACTCACGTAATTAGCAATAGCGACATTCTGAATTTGAAAATCTGAATTCCAATCGCTAGGTTTCCAAGTTTATATGCTGAAAAAAGTCCTTGCCTAGACAACTGAGCACATTCTTGACCCAAATTCGGCGAGAACGATCTCAAAGTAATCAATTGCATCTACAATTTCACTTATTTCATCCTAAGCTCATCTAGCCTGTGCGTTCCGGTACGACGTAGACCAGTAAACACGAAATATCCAAGCAACAAGACATCGTATTTCTTCGTGATAGTTAGAATATTGAGTGTTGAGTGTGAATATTGAAATGTTGAGGTATTTGACGAAACTTACCTAACTGTCTCAAAAGAGATTGCCACGGGCATGGCAACGTATCGATCCTAACCAAAATGAGTGTTTGTTTCTGCGCATAAGAAAATTTTTAGTCCGCCACTCGTCCTTTTCTCAAGGTCTACCGGTCCAAACAGGCTCAAATTCGGGTGCTAGTTGCCCAATGACGGTTTGATTACAACGTGAGTTTCATTTTGATCGTATCACTACTGACCACTCAAATCCACGTGTCACAATCATGATTGAAAACAGTTTTCATCCGATTTCCATGAAATCTGTAAATGGTAACCAATTTTTTTTTAAATATTACTTTATTGCATAGGATAAATTTACATGACATGCATTAAAATAACATGAAACTTGATTTGGAAGTGAAACCCATTGGCTTTCTCCTGAAATATATATCTAGTTGATATTGACAAGTTTTGAATAATTCAACAGTATAACAGAGGTAAGTCCATAACAGAGGTTTATAACAGTTTTATAACAGAGGTTAACAATATCGTGGATGATTCGGTCTCGTTCGTTAAGTCTCGGTGGTGCTTCCGTTTGAGGCGTCTTAGAGTGCGTTCTGGGGGGATTTCAAGTGAAATACTAGATTCTAGGGGATTTTCATGACGTTCGAAAGAGTTGGTTAGGTTGGCGTAAGATGTCTTCAGAATTTCTTCGACAGTAAGCACTTTGAGGTCTTTATGTAGGTTGGTATTGGTCATGAACCATGGAGCATCAGTGATGACTCTCAGTGCACGATTTTGAAAGACTTGGATCCTGGCAAGTTGTGAGTCGCTGGCACTCCCACAGATCGGGCAGTCATTCTGCCACACTGGTCGCAATAGTGTTAAATAAAGCAGACGTTTGACATCTAGTGATAGTGGTGAGTATTTTCCAAGCAGGCTTCGGAGAGATATTAATCGGTGCCTGCACTTGTGGTAGCCAATGAGCTTCATTACTGCCGACCCACTGGTAGCTTTTTGCTCATATGCAAAAGTAACACTATGTCAAATGAGCAAATTCACCAATTTTGACATTTTACTTCCATCTTGATTAACCATTTCCTTTTTTAACTGGTTCCTATTGGAACTTACTATGGAATCAAGGTTATTTGAAACATTTCAAGATCTATACATTCATGTGAAGGATAAAGGAAACATTGTTACTCTAACTGGGACAAATTTTCGGTTTTATAATCAACCAAAAAAAAAAAAAAAAAGTTTAACCGGCTCAAAATCAGTTGTTGTTTTGTTTAAAGATGTGTAGAATCCGCAAATCGAATTTCAAAAAAATTCGTCCACCCCCCTTTCGGAGGTTTTTTCCTAAACTAATAGACCAAATTTGATGTCCCTTTTTGATGATTTTTGTTGCATGCCCCTCGGATTTCAAGGATTTTGTTTATTACAGGTACTAAATCTTTGTAGAATGAGACTAATGACGCTCCAAACTGATAAGGTCCAACGCTAGGAGTGCCAGGAAGGCACTTAAGAAAAAGCATTTGACATGACTTTCTCCTTGACGGTTGTACCTTGTGCTGCCCCTTTTTGCTCTACAATTGGACAATTCTTTCCTCGCATAACCAACCTTATTGTCCAAAATAATTATACTATGGTTTATCATTTCCGTATCAGATAGCCCTCCATGTAGTCCGGGGTACATGACCTTTCTAAATTCTTCACCTCGCATCTCCATTCTAGATGGAAATACTTGGGCTACCACCAGCCACTGGGTCTATCTCGAACCTCTGCCTCTCCAGCCCGACCGCTTACCTTATTGATTTTTTAAAACGGATGTTCTTAGACAACCCGAATGGTCTTATTTGTTCAGGAAACTAAACTTATTTCTTTATGAATCCAACCAAGAACTACCCTCACTGCGACAGTTTTTGAGGTTTCGTTTTGAAAGATTAATCCGTAAATATGATTGATCAAGGTTCCGAAATTACTGGCACATCCTGGATCAAAATGGGATTTTTAGTAAATTTTGGCCCAGTAGTTTCAGAGAAAAGCATCGGGCAGGGTAGTGATTTTTTTTTTAGATTTTAGGTTAGATTTTTAAAATCTACATGTCTTGAAAGTAAATCAACAGTTTTTAAGGAGGGTTAAAACATATTTTTCTTGGTGGATTGAAAAGGTCCATTATTGAAATGATAAACCAAAATGGAAATGATGTTATTAATAAATTGATAATTATAATAAAGAAACACATACACACTGCATGCGAATGTATTAACAAAAAACGATACGTAGTTACTTACTGCACAAGAACAACTGCCAAGGTTAGGTCATTGTTTATGTGCTGCGCTCTACCTCGAATTTCTCATGTTTGAACCTTGGGGTTATCTTCTGCAGTTGAAATTGAAATATGTCCCTGTACTTATTGTATCAATTTACTAAAGATTGTTTCTTTTGGTTTATTATTCAATAATAAACCATTGTAATCGCTCTGGAAAAAAAATTCTAACCCCCTGAAAAGTTCATGGTTTACGTTTCAAAGGGTGTAGGATCCGAATCTGCAATACAAATTTTTCCGTCCGTCCGCCGTACGCCGCACGCACGATATGTCCCAAACGGCTGGAGCAAAAGATCTGAAATTTTCAGGAAAAATCCATCTTGGTCCGACGACGCCCCAATTCTTGAGCCAGCTCTCTCGCTCAATTTAAAGTGCCCTTTAAGGGCTGTCAAAGTTTTGTAAAATCACTAAAAACCTCAAAACGAGTCGAAGCGGCCTAAATATTTACCTATTTGAAGAACATACCATGAGGAATCGAATGAGACCCTCCGCGCGTCCATAGGTCAAACCATCCCCGATGTATGGCCCGATTTATGGTGCCAACATTTGCGTTTTTTGGTTTATTACTGTTTGTTTGTAACCTAGTGATGCCGATAGCGTTGAGTTGTAGTGAATGTGGATACTGGAGTGATAGCCTATGATGATACTTGTAGTTTATAGCCGATACACGGGTTGAAGCATTCTGATATGCATGATAACGCTATTAGTGGGGTATAAGTATTTTCTCTCTGGGGTTTATCATATATATAGGTAAACATTATTCAATACTATTAGTGGGGTAAATAAGTATTCTCTCTGGGGTTTATCATTCAATTGGCTTTCTTTCAGTTTTATTATTCAATTTTATTCATTTGAGTTGCATTCATGATTTGAATTTCTACTAAGCTTCGGAGTGTGCGTGTTTTACAGGTGATAGAGCGATTATTGAATTTCAGGAGATATGCATAGACCACGTAAATCGGTTCTCAACCAAAACACCTATTTGGATTGATCAGTTGATCATATTTGTGTGCCTCCTCTACATCAGTCTACCTTTGACTACATCGTTTAAATTTGGATTTGGGGACGTTTTAACGCAATACGAGTGCTAAAGGACTTGACATTTCTCCATAACATTAAAATTCCGGAAAAAACGCTGCGAATTCTTTCACTGGCGTTTATTATTCAAATGGCTTGCGTTCATTATTTGAATTTCTACTAAGCTTTGGAGGGTGCGTGTTTCACAGGGTGGAGCGATTATTGAATTTCAGGAGGCACACAAATATGATCAACTGATCAATCCAAATAGGTATTTTGGTTGAGAACAGATTTACGTGCTCCATGCATATCTCCTGAAATTCAATAATCGCTCTATCCTGTGAAACACGCACCCTCCAAAGCTTAGTAGAAATTCAAATAATGAGCGCAAGCCAATTGAATAATAAACCCCAGTGAAAGAATTTGCAGCGTTTCTTTCCGGAATTTTAATGTTATGGAGAAATGTATCCCTTTAAACTTTCCGAGCCTGATGGAAGACGCCGGATTCCCCTAGTTAAGACGAGAAATCGGCCTGTACAAACTGTAGGTGGGAGAAGCTGCTCCATTCAACCTCCTCCTCAATGCCAACCTTCGTCGAGAGGCCCCTCGCTCCGGGCGCAATCCCTTCAGTAGTCGTTCATCCGCTGGCACGGACGTTTCAACATACTTCAACCCACGATCTCCAGAGACCGACTTTCCGAACACCACAAGCGGCTTACCGTTCCCCGTGAAGTTCTAGGGTATCCGCTCCCAAGATGATTCCACTCGAGTCAACATCCACTTTGGTGTTTTTCGTCAACGGCAAAAAAGTACGTCATCATTCGAAATTCAACCTTAAACGCACAATATCGCTTTCGAAAATTCACAAAATTTTTATTGGGGCGCCCTTTGTTACGTAACAACCGATACCTACTTATATAACAATCTGCCGCATTTGTCATTTTGTTGTCGTTATCGGTTATTATTGCGATCAATCTTATTTCGTAGTGTTATGTTTCTTCTGATTGAATTGGTATCTCGTACGTCATCGCTTACACCAACCTTCATCTATCATCACATAGTTTCTTGTAAACGTGATAGCTTTTTTTTTCGTTTTGTTTACATTTATCATATTTCCGCTATCGCATTACGTACCTTCACCTATATTGGGTTCATTTAATCGTGAGCCACGTTGATTAAATTTTAGTTAATCACGTTTTTATGTTATTATGATTTTAATCAAGCCCATTACTTTCAAAGTTCCCCGATCTTCCTGATGATTGTATGAGCAAACTTTCTTGAATTACCACAACATATTCAGGCATGTTAAATTCTTCTCAATTTAAAATTTTTTAATAATTTTGATTTATTATTTTTAATAATTAAACTTTTTTGAAAATGGTTGACCCCCTCAAAATTTTCTGTTGACGTTCAGAGCTGTCTAGAATCCGAAAATTGAATTTTAAAAATCCGTCCATCCGGAAAGGGAAAAACCTCTAAAACCAAAGTCGTTCAACTTGATTTTCGGTATTTTTCGAACACCTAGGTATAGACGCACAGAGCGATCCTCAACGGTTTCCTTCATGAAATTTTATTCAGGACCAACACGAGTGATGTTATCCCATATTGTTGATGTAATGCTAGAAACATGTTGTGTACTTCGTTTTGTGGATCCCGGAGGATTCTGACAATTGTGCCAATTTTGGTTTATCATTCAATAATAAACCATTGTAATCGCTCTTGAAAAAAAATTCTAATCCCCCTGAAAATTTCATGGTTTACGTTTCAAAGCGTGTAGAATCCAAATCTAAAATAAACATTTTTCCGTCCGTACGCACAATTTCTCCCATACGGCTGGAGCAAAAAATCTGAAATTTTCAGCAAAAATCAATATTGGTCCGACAACGCCCCAATTCTTGAGCCAGCTCTCTCACTTAATTTAAAGTGCCCTTTAAGGGTTGTCAAAGTTTTGTAAAATCCCTAAAAACCTCAAAAAAGTCAAGGCGGCCTAAATTT
Organism: Creontiades dilutus; assembly: GCA_031894815.1. Classification (NCBI taxonomy): domain Eukaryota; kingdom Metazoa; phylum Arthropoda; class Insecta; order Hemiptera; family Miridae; genus Creontiades; species Creontiades dilutus. The sequence continues at coordinate 387,441 of JAVIWC010002458.1, read as the reverse complement.
GGACTTTTTTTTTAAAGACCTTTACATGAGGAATCGAATGAGCCCTTTCCCAGGTCCGTAGGTCAAACCATTCTCGATCTATGGGCCGATTTATGGTGCCAACATTTGCGTTTTTTTGGTTTATTATTGTTTTTGTTTTGATATCAGTAACCTAGTTACGTAGTGATGTAGTAATGTGGATACTGGAGTGAACTCCTAAAAGGCTTTGTAGCCGATACAAGTGTTGAAGCATTCTGATATGCATGAAACGCTGCAAATTCTTTCACTGGGGTTTATTATTCAATTGGCTTGCGTTCATGATTTGAATGTGTATCGGCTACAAAGCCTTTCAGGAGTTCACTCCAGTTTCCACATTACTACATCACTACGTAACTAGGTTACTGATATCAACACAAAAACAATAATAAACCAAAATAACGCGAATGTTGCCGCCATAGATCGAGAATGGTTTGACCTACGGACCTGGGAAAGGGCTCATTCGATTCCTCGTGGAGTGTTCTTCAAAAAGAGTACAAATTTATGCCGCCTTGACTTTTTTTGAGGTTTTTTTTGGATTTTACAAAAATTCGACAACCCTTAAAGGGCACTTAAAATTAAGTGAGAGAGCTGGCTCAAGAATTGGGGCGTCGCCGGACCAACATGGATTTTTCCTGAATATTTCAGCTTTTTTGCTTCAGCCGTTTGGGAGAAATCGTGCGGACGGGCGGAAAATTTTTTATTGCAGATTCCGATTCTACACCCTTTGAAACGTAAACCATGAGATTTTCAGGGGGGTACACATTTTGAAACGTAAACCATGAGATTTTCAGGGGGGGGTTAGAACTTTTTTTTTTTTTTCAAGAGCAATTACAATGGTTTATTATTGAATAATAAACCAAAAGCAAAATGTAGCTCCCGGAAATAATTATCACGCAGATATTTCGAAAAAATAATTACTACTTATGCACACATTACTAGATATTCAAATGCATACCATTCAGGAGAAAAAAGTAAGAAAAATGGAAAATAATTTACTTAAAAATCAGACATCAGGTCATGTTGACCCAGAACACATCTTTATTTTACAATGTTCAATAATGGCTAAGCCACTAATCTCTGAAACCGGTCTCCGCCTCGTTGACATCCCCAGGTATACTGGTTTGATAGCTACTCATTGCCCTAAGCCCCTAGCACTGCTCCCTTGTAGCATGAGCGTTTCCCTTTACTCGCGTCATTTTGACCAGCACGTTGTCTGCGGAAGGTTAATATAGTAGAATTAATCTGGTACTGTGTTCATCTGTCCTTGTGGTGAGGGTGCAGGGATGTAATACCTGCCTGTTGTCCCCGGATCCCCTGAAGATGCAACATTGAGCAACGCTGCAAAACGTTGGGGAGTGATGAAACGAATCCTTTGCAGGCTTCTTATAAAAAAAATCACCTGTTCTCCTGATAGATATAATTTGCTAATGAAACGTTGTTTATTTGGTTGCAGGTTGTGGATAGTGAGGTCAATCCCGAATGGACTCTACTTCACTACCTGAGAAACAAATGTAAGGGGCTTCTAATTCTATACGACGTATAGAGAAAGTCTCCTAATAAGCTACGTATTAGGAGACTTGCCTTATTTGAATAAGATTTAGGCGAAGCTAGTGTAATCAACTACCCTTGCAAATTCTCTCATCGACAGCACTTTTCTAATGATCTTCGATTTTGTTTTTCCAGTGAGACTATGTGGCACAAAACTGGGCTGCGCGGAAGGAGGTTGCGGCGCTTGTACCGTTATGCTGTCCAAATTGGATCGAACCACGAATCAAGTCAAGTATCCTTTGGCCCTCCCCATTAGTTACTGTTGGTTAATATTAGTCATTATGGTTTATCAAATGTTATATTTTTCAAAAGCATTCGTCCACAATGTTGACATTCTTATCTTCTATGTTTGACTGTAGAGGTAGTTTTAAACGTTTTCTAATAACTCGACTAACACTCGATCCAAAAACATCATCTAGATTTTGTTGTTTTCCCGATGATACATTTTTTTGTAGATATCAGCTGGCATTCTCCTTTTTATCTGTGCGTTATGTAAACGAATTTTTTGTTGTAATCGGGAGCAACTACTGACTTTCAACTGCTATTGTCATGGAAAAATTCAAATTCCACCCTCATTTCTTCCACGAGGCAATGTATCATTATCTCGTTCAATTCTGCTTGTTGACTGCACTACAGAAGTGCGACTAAACGAATGAGAATAAATTGCCATCCTCCAACCTTATCGCGGTTATTACGAGGACCATCTGGGAGCAATGACGTCGTCCTTGGGTAGAGGATCGTATAAGTTTTCAGGTTTGAGTTTAGCTTTTATTGTACATCGGGCGAAGGAAGTTGGTTTTTAAATAGAACATCTAGCAAAAACACCTGGAAGATTTGGAACTGAATTTCTGGAAATGATTTACATTAGTTTATTATTTCAATAATCTATTTATTGTTAGTAATCTATCATGAAAAAAATCGTAACTCTCAAAATTTGTGTCACGTGTCAAGATGTCTACGATCCGAAAAATCGAATTACAAATTATTCGTCCATCTCCGAAGCTGCTGAAACCAAGTTAATGAAACTTAGGTTAAAACTTAGCTAGTTATTTCACAAAGGTTTATTAATTTTGAAGTGGGCTTGATATTTTCTGTCAGATGAGCTCGGACCGGTCTGGGTCCCATTTCAATCTATTTTTCGTCCAATATGTCTGGAAAATGACGCCCAACTTGTCTATTTTAGCAGAAACCACGTTTTGACGAGCATCTTTGCAGGTAATGCGATCGAGTTGGCTCTCTGCCAATCCCAAAAGATGGAATAAAAAAATATTAAAAAACAGAATTTAGAAAGCTTTTGAAATCACACTTATGTTTGTATTATGTTACTGATAGACATTTATTTATTTTAATGTACGAAAAACCAATATACAAAGAAAATACATAACGAGTTAATAAATTACCAAACGGATTGACAATAGGATCAGAAACAAATAAACAAAACAGTAAGATTAGTGTGAGAAGTTGTAATTATACAACTGAGTTATTGCTCACATGAAATAATATTTGGGGTTTGTAAGCCCTAAAAATCAATTAACCGGCTAAGAACCACTTTCAAATCTGTATCAGTATTTATTAAGGAAAAATTCTCAGCTTGGATGGAAAAACAATGGAAAAACAATTTATCAAAACTGATGGAGATGGAGATATAGTCTACAACAATCGTAACTATGCAAAAGTCAGGTGACGCCAACAATTTTAACACTTGTGCTATACCCAACTACTAGAAAGGTTGCAAAATGTAAAAGGGAACAAATCATCAATTGAAAATGTCGGCCAGCAGATGCTTCAGGTTGTAGGAAGAGGTGCCAAGTATGTTACAATCACTTGATTCCAGTAAAGCATTGACCTCACGGCAAACGACACAACGGTCATTTTAGAAGGTAGTTGTGTGCTCCGAAAGGCATTTTTAAAAGATTTTGATAGGTATATGTTTTAAGGATTGCACGAGGGTGACACCGTTTTCTCTCAAAGGAAATCTTAATGAACATCATCTACTGATGTCCAACGGCAGGCACCAGATAGTCCAGTGGACGAGGTCTCAAAATTACTGGCTCATTGATATTTTCAGTTAAATGTAGTTGATAGCATTCTCCCTTCATGAATGGTCCTAATCCGTTCGTTAGGGAGAAGTTTCTGAATGTCCGATACGTCAGGAAGTTGTTCGTGTGTTCTCGGTTTGATGCAAAATCAAAATTTCCTCCATTTTAGACGCTTCCGAGTGATCCCTGCCTTTACAAATGTTAATTCAAAGTTTTCATCCGTTATGATAAAAGCTTTCAGGGAATGGGGGTTAGGCTGTGGGCGACGCATTAAAATGTACGGAGTTATCTCTTAGGCAATTAATTATTATAGACCAGGTCTGCATCAAATGCGACAATCCAAATTTTAAATGCAATAATTTGACAGCGGTTTTGGTTTGTTTGTGATAACGAAGCTTTGAAATCGATCAAGAATAAAATGTTAAACCCTATCAAAATGTTTGATGGATTACGTTTCAAGATACGTAGATTTCAAAAATAGAATAAAACAAACGTGGCCGTTCGCCGCACAATGGTTGGAAATGGCCTAAAAATGGAAAAAACCCCGACACGCTCTATTTATCACTTTAAAAATTTCGTTCTTGCGCTAAAAAATCGGTGTCAGCAATCAACAGGTGAGGTTTGTTGGCCAGCCCAATTGGCCGGGAATTTGTGGTCCAAATTTACAATTTAATGGTGACAAAATGCCCTAAAATTCTTTTTTTGTGAAGGTGGGCTTGTGGGGTGTCGTGGAACATGGTTCTTCGGGTGCTGAGTCGAATGAGACCATTTTCAGTCCGATCCACTGCCATCGAGTGTGCTAAATTTAAAAAAAAAGTGTGAAAAACGCTTAAAAATAGAGTAATTTTTTTAAATTGGCAAATGAGGTGTCATTAAACATACTTTCTTGTGTGCTGAGTCGCTTGGATGTCGGTTCGGCCTGATCCGCCATCACCCAGTGTGCGTAATTTTCAAGAAAGTGTCTCAAATATCAAAAACCACATTTCTGTTGTTCTTAACTCAATTATCGGCGTGCTGGCTTTTTTTTTTTTTTCAAGATTATTATTTCAGTGATTTTAGACCTCCAAGCTGTACAATTGTGGAAAAAACTGCTTGACCAAGCAATTTTTGCTGTGGTGATGAAACAGAACATCATCCATTCGTTTGAGGTATCTGGTACTTAATAGACAAAAAACGTCGCGGTGACCGCAAACGCAGACAGACGCAGATGAAATTTGTAGGGAACAAAGTACAATGTGTCTACTGCTGAAAAATCGCAAAACTGTGTCTGCAGACTCACCCTTGGAGCTTTTTTGAAATAAAACTAACAAAAACATTAAATTTAACGTTATACTGCTGTTTTTTCATTGTAAATGCTTCATATGAACCTTTGTACTTTTTGTGATATTCTATAAGTTACGTCCATGTACGATGAAATGTAGGATGTATTGATAGCATTGTTTTAACCGTGGAGTCGACGTGAGTCTTTCAAACGAAACTGTACGCATTCCTAATGTCCAAATTCACATACTCTAAATCCGCTCATTGTTCAAAATTTCCACTTTGAACGGGTAAAAATAGGTTCGCGCAATTTTTCAGCGAAAAACCATTATTATATCTCGATTCTACAGGATGTTAGCTTACAGAAACGTGCTTCGAATCATTAAAATCTTGCATTTGGAAAATTGAGGTTTGTTCCGCGTTTCAACCATTGTGCGCCGTCCAAAGCTCTCCGCAACTGCTGGACCAAAGTTTACAAAGCTCGTCTCAAAATCCTACATCAATCCTGAGTACCAGTAATCCCGGCACGTTGATCAATCAACACTAAGGGATAATATTTATGGATTAAAGTATTGAAAATCGGAAACTTGAACGCTTTCGATATAAAGTTTGTTTGATTAAGACAGAAATTAGTTCTGTGGTTCGAATTCGAGAGACCACTCTGGCTGCGGTACGATCAACCGTTCTCACACAAACCGCAAGTCTGCAGGAAAAAAAAAAAATTCCTGGCGACAGACTCGTTGTCAAATGGATTCTATGCTAATGTAGCTGGCATATCGGTGTCTCGGATCGGGTGTTTCTTAACTTATTTGTGGACAAGTGAAGGGTAGATTTGTTTTTTTATTTCAAGTTAAATTTCAATTGTTCTATTCGAGGATTTCTATGTCGCGTCGATATACAGTATATTACAATTGTTGGTATAATCTTGCAGACACCATGTTTTTCTCCTGGACAGTTGTATGTGGCCGGTTCCAGAGTGGGCTAAGAGGAAAATGTTTTCGTACACACTCCAAATGGAACTACGAAAAATGTTGTGTATCTCGTTGTTTTATAGTAAAAGGATCCGTTTATTGCACGAAAATAAACAGTTTTTTTTTCGCTTTTACAAAAACCTTATTTTAAAGCCGGGTATTTGTACCTGGTTTACTATAACATGTCTACCGGATTATACTGTACCAATTGGAAAACGTCAATTCATGTTTCCTTAACACTCGAACCTCAGCCATATAGCGGTGAATGCCTGTTTGACGCCCGTAGCCGCCGTGCACGGACAAGCTGTGACGACTGTGGAAGGAATCGGCAGCGTCAAAACGAAGCTTCACCCGGTGCAAGAGAGAATCGCCAAAGCTCACGGCTCACAGTGCGGTTTCTGCACCCCCGGCATCGTCATGTCCATGTACACACTCCTCCGCAGTCTCCCAGGCAAACCCACAATGGCAGACATGGAAATCGCTTTCCAAGGTGAACAATTGTTGAATTATTTCTCTCTGTTGGTTCGATTTAGAGGACACTCAATCTCAAATTGTTACATTTTAAGGGCCAATCAATAGGCAGACGTATCTAAACCAATTGAAATATTTTTTCCATTCTCCATTTTCCATTTTAATGAATGATCCATCGGTGGATCAAGTTTTGTAATTCAACTACTGGAATATCTTACTTTTACAATGGAACGGAGAGGTCAAAAAAGGAACAAACATCATTTCATAGTTTTTAACATTTATTTATCACATTATGACTATGTAGTCATTCAGATATTTAGTGATTTTTCAATCTCAGACTTTTAGAAAATCATCACTTCATCGATACGATTATAAAAAAATATTTCCATCGTAAGGAAATTAATTAATTGGGTAACATTTAAATATAAAGTCTAATATTACAGTTACAAATAACGAATCATAGATTATAATCATATTAATAATTATTAGAAGACGTCCCAACTATACTAATCTTCTTCCTTCACTGATATCTGGTGATTGGGGAGGAGGGCACAAAAGTAGAATCCTTTCTCCTCGAGTTTAAAGTTTCTATACATAAGAACCTATAATAAAAAGAGAAAATAGACGTTAGAAGAAAACAATGATTGATTTAAATGTGGAATTGAAATGAAGGCGTTAGAAATTTTGAATGGCTAAGTTGTTACCCTAACCTGGCAATGATCCACGGGTGGATCATTCCATTTTTCATTTGTATTTCCTATGAAACCAGATTTTTGCTTGAAATAAGACCTTTTCTCTCAAGTTAAACAATGAAGGAAACTAGAAAAAAAAATATCTGGACAAAAATATCAAAAACTTACGTGAAAATGGCAAACTTCGTGATACTGCTCCACCTCTTCTCCTGTCACGAAAACATGTGTCAACACGACTAAAACTGCAAGCAAGGTTATGATTTGCGCCTGGATGTTGAATTAGGTTTACCACAACACGGTACAGGTTGCTAGTTTTACTTATATATCTGTAGATATACGAGTTGATCCACCGGTGGATCACTGCCAAGATAAGGGTTAAGCATTTCGGTCAGTAATGCATGCATTACAGGGACCCTCCGTCCGGTTTTTATAAGATGACAGTTATAAACGTAATTATAAACATTTATAAATATTTTTTTAAACTAGATCGAATTCTTAATTGAATAAAAAAGTGGGAAAACCGGCTTAGAATTCGAGTAGATATGAGCACCGCTTGAATGGGTCGGCCATTACTCCCTCCACCCCCTTTTCCAATCAATCAATTGGTATCGAAAAGCAAAACATTGAAATTGCGAAGGTGCGTAAGATCTAAAATATGTTTCAAAACCAGACCCAATTTGTTCATCAAACAAGAAAGATGCAAGAAAATTGGTAGTATGAACACCGCACCCGCCCGTGATAGCTTGTCCGTGCACTTTCTGTTCAAATTGGATTCTCAGCTCCTTAAACGAATTTTGCGTTCAATTTGACGTTGATATTTATAAATATCTCCGAGAAGTCACATTATTGCTGTCAATAAAGGTGTTTCAACTTTGTCCAAGTGTGAACAATCTTAAAACTTCTAGCCATGAAGATAGAAAGACGACCTTTAGTCGAGAAGCCTACCTTCTGTATCATAATGTGAAATCCGACCGGTTAATCTAGTTTTTTGCTGTGTGCTAATTCAGTGACTCTCCCAAGTCCTTAAACCTTTGTAAATTCATTTTGTATCTGTTTCAGGAAATCTTTGCCGGTGTACGGGCTACCGACCGATTATCGAGGGTTTTAAAACCTTCACCGAAGAATGGGAAATTCAACAACGAGCGAACGGCTCTTCCGGCGTTTGTGGTATGGGCGACCAATGCTGCAAAAACAAAAAAGTCAACGGCGACGCGACTAATGGTAAGTTTTCGTTTTGAAAAATATTTCTGTCAGGAGAATGAAAAGTTGATACTTCATTACCTATTAACCTAAGTAGATGTTTATTTGAACGTAATAGTTTGAATGTAGTAGGAACTAATAGATCTGATTTAAACAAGATTCTAGTCACTTGTCGACACAATTATTGAACAAAGCTAATAAGAGTTAGCTGGCATTTACAAAACAAAACCCCTCCTCCACGCTCCCTTTTACAATCCCGTGGTATAACGTATTAGTCACTGCTCACTGAGTGGCACCTAACTTCAATAAGGAAAAACTAGAAAAAATAAACATAAAGCAAATAAACTAAGTAAACCATGCTGTTACATTAACAATTAATTTTTGCATTCTCTTCCGATTCTTCCTATTTTTCATTTGCTACATTTCCTTAAGTATTAAGTAATGAGAAAGGTATTAACACTTACTTTAGTTCACTTTAAATATTCGTTTTCTTTCATACACACGTCAATCATCCTTGCCTACACTGCCTTGAGATCCACCAGTTCTCGTAGCCATATTGCCAATACAAGTCCCTTCTTTTTAGTTGCTAAGGTTCCACCATTAGAATGGCCTAAAACGGATTTGTATTTAATACTTTTTCTTCTTCTCATGTTTGGGATGTTCCACGCCGCCTTGCGGCATCATATTCTTCAGTAAAAGTGGGAACTTAGCTAACTCCGCCGTACTACAGTTTTCCAAACAAAACGTTTTCTCAAATCACCCACTTCTCTAGGCCTGCAATAAGTTCTGTTACAAGGAAAAATGCATGAAAACATAGTTTTCTTTAAGCTCAGCTTGAGTTATTTTATTTTGATATTGAAATACGATGGATCACTCAAAATGCCAGCCTTTTTCCGTCATACAGGCTTGTAACCTCCAGGGCCAATCATCGATGGCAGTACACAGCACTTCTTGAGGGAAATTACGAACAGCATTCACCAGAGACGACTTCAAGCTCTCCTAAAGGAGAGTAAGAAGAGTAATGCCTGCTGGCTCCTTTAGGGGGCAGATTCTGTCAAAGCAATTTATTGACTTCACCAGGAGGAGAGCTGACGAGCTGCTCAGCCTAGAAAGAAGGGAGATGCGTATAGTAACTGGGCACTGTCCACTTAGATACCATCTCCACAAAATGGGCAAATCTGACACCACCGTCTGCCAGTTCTGTGGGGCAGAAGATGAGACTGCGTGTCATGTGATCTGCCATTACCCTGTGCTGGCAAGACAGCGTTTTCTAACCTGGGGACAGCCTACTATTGATTTTCGGGTTATTATAACGGGAGAGGTTAAGACTCTCCTCTCATTCGCCAAAACGTGGTGGGGAAGGGTGGACCTTCCAGTTTTGGCTGGGGTCGACGACATTAGGTCGTCACAACAGACTGGGATGTCAATGCCTAACCAGTAATTACCAAGCAGTTAGTGCTTGGTTCTTAGGCAGTTCCTGACGATAAGTGCAAGTGCTATACACTGGGCCTATTGCTTGGTTCGGCAGGGTGCCCAGGTCGGGCAGTCACATGTGCCTAGGAAGGAGTTGGAGGCAACGACCTCCTTCTCCAGCCACAATAGGCCCAGATTTGGGTCCAAATTACGGTGCCCTTGGTGCCAAGCCATTAGCCCATGATGGTATTAAAGCTGGTAGTCCAATAGGTTCACATCCAGGCTTCCTGAGCGTGTCTGGATAATCCGACTTGGTGATAAATTCGGGAACGTTCGAGCCTGAAAGCCTGAAGATGAGTTCTCCTGAAAGGCCCAGTTTTTCCCTCGAACAGTGTCACATTCAGGGGCGATGATTTCTAGCTCATACCTAAAATAAACACTGAATGCAAAGAAGGCTCAGCGTGAAGTGCACAATTCCTTGAATGTGTTTAACTGAACTTATGGCATCTGATTTTACCGAAGTGCTATTTACGAGACTTGTCAGATGGAAGATTTTGTTATTCCTCACAAAACTTTTGGATTTACAACTTACACGGCCAGTCTGGTTCGGGGACCCACATCAGGGCACTCTTGAGGTCTCCATTTCTATATATCCAGCCTTATTGAAGGTATTATCACCGTCTTACAAAGAGTTTTCCACCGTATTTCCCCAAAATTAACATAAGAAACATAAATTCACAATCTGTTTAAAGTTGTATTTGAATTGCAGGCCTAAATGGACATAATGGCGAAGCCTTGAATGGGAAACATGAAAACGGCCTGAATGGAGATTCAAATGGTGTAGATCACTCGGATAAAGAGATACTTTTCGACCCCAAGAAGTTTCAACTCTACAATCCAACTCAAGAACTGATCTTCCCACCTGAGCTGAGGGTAAGTAGGTGGAAATTGAGGATCTTCGGTAAAACACCTGTATACACCGGCATACAAAATTAAATTTCTTTCTTTGATCTCTTTTTTAGCTAAATGATAAACACGAAAACGAATATTTGCTTATAAAAGGCGACAGGACAACTTGGCACAGACCCCGGACGTTGGACCAACTTTTAGAACTCAAGAAGCAGTTCCCGTCTGCTAAACTAATCAATGGCAACACGGAAGTTGGTGCGTAAATATTTTGATTATTAATCTATGTGCTTGTTAAGTTGTTTTGTCTGTGCTTCTAAAAGCAACGATTTCCAAGAGGGTGGCGCATATTGATGAGCACGTTCCAGAGATGGTTTTAGGATAATCACAATCCTATCTCTTCCTCCTTTGGCTTCCCTACCGACGTCGCCCGGGTAAAGAATTTTGTAATTTAGGGAAAACCTTAGTTTTAGTAGTAATAAGACCTCTATTGTTATTACTAAACATATGATAGATGGGTAGCTGTTGGAAATTTATTGAAAGTATTAAGCACTTGTTAACAAATTTAGTAAATTGATGTTTAGTCTCTACAATGGACATGGAAGGACGATTGAATTGATGAGCTCTTTTCTCATAAGCTGAGTGAACAGATCTCTCTCCCGTTCACACTACGAAATTGAAATTAGATGTGTAATTTGTTGTATGCTGTTAAATGTAAAAACTCGACCGTGAATATGAAAGCTAGTACATTTTGACATAGCTACTGCTAATCAGGATGAAAACTGCATGTTCACTAACCTATCAAACTCCTTTTCCAAGTCTTTGCATAATGCAAAAGGAGGTTTACGACAACTGGCACGGCACTGGGGTTTGATGTGAAACATTACTTTACACGTTTTTAAAGTGCTTAAGCTTGGACTGAATTCGTAAAACCCATATTCGCGTTTGAATGACGTTGTGTTGGATTGGTCAGTGTTCACCTTGCAAATTTGCTCACCTGGTGGTAAAGGTAGTTTAAGGCAAGAACCCATTTAAACCGAAAGAGGGATATTTCAACCTGATCCACGACATTGATTGGGAAAATCTGTTGAGTGCCAAAAGCATTTACTGTCACTGGGGTTTTGCCTAGAGTTTCTATTGGCACCTCTGTGTACGCTTTCAAATCTGCTGATTCCAGAAGTCGAGTCGATGTTTCAAATATCATTCAAATAATGAAATACGATCTTTATCAACAAAGAGTTAGTTAAACTACTTATAGGTTTAGTCTATTTAAATTTTAAAGAAATGTTTACTATTGATTTATCAAAGTTGAAAAACTACGAAATTGCTTCATTAAAGGTAATAAATTTGTATTCACTCGGTGAAAATGAGGTTGGGCTTTTTTCTTTAATATATTTGTAATCACAAAGTTTTGTTTTTCCACTGAAGCTGAACCGAATTCGGTGTCGAAATTGTCTCATTATCTTTAAAACATTTGTAAGTCAAATAAAATAACGAAATCTGAAAAAAAATAGATTAGTTCTTTTAGACATCTGTTATCTTTAAGCGATCACTCTACCAAATTTTAGAAAATCGAATGACCTTGAAGTGTGTAAATGATTTTTGCAGGTGTGGAAGTTAAATTCAAAAACTTCCATTACCCTGTGCTGATACAACCGAGCAATATTAAGGAGATGACAATGATATCGTCTGATGACTCTGGTGTACGCGTTGGGGCTGCCGTAACGCTGTCCAATATGGAGAAATATCTGAAGGATGAAATCAAGAAACAGCCAGGTAAACTATTTCTCATATTTTATTCGGGATGTTTACCTTGGGAGGTACACGTGTAGTTAGCAAGGCTATGTTGAGTTCATTCTAATTTTGACACCTTCTGGTTGTTAACAAGACTTCAGAAACGTCTAGAATTAATATTAATTTAAATTAATGTCTGTAAACTGGCAATCCTTCAAAGCATATCTAGTTAGTGGACTCCGTATTGAATTAACTTGGAAAATGTGTGTTCTCCTAAAATTCGTTTTAATTCAAATATTTGACTGATCAGCCCCAAAAATGAGACTGTTAATAAAGTAACAGTAGTTCAATTAGGGCAGGTGTCAGATACGAATTTACAATTTGAACAAACAATTAACGAAGATTACCTCAAAGTTCCATGTTAGGCTTTGGTATAGGTTAGGTTTGGCTGCATAGAAATTCTTAAAACCAGACAGCTGAGAGAACTCCGCATCTCATTTCTTTCCTGCAACTTACAGTACACAGATTCAAATCAGATTTTTTTTTTATCTACTCAAAAGACACCAGTGTTCTTTCACCAGTGGGTCTTCGCACTGGCTGTGTCCAAGGATCCAAAGCAGTGCTGACCTCTCGTCACTGTCAATTATTTGTTTGTTTTCAACAATATTACTTTCTAATCACCTGTTAAATTATCCTTGAAAGCGTCATGAAGTAAACAGAACCGGAAAATTGGGTGCGGACTACCGTGAATATTGAATGAGATACACTAACCACGTTTAACGTTTAACTAATATCCTCGTAGTCAGGATGCAGTGTGGTGTTACATTCATCTTTAAACTTCCTGCTGACATCGTACAGGGCCACCCTTAGCAGCCTAATAGCTGTGACACTAATCCCCACGGACCACTTCTGGTTTACTGCCTGCAGTTTTTATAGTTATGTATGCCACACATAGTCCGATTAAATCAATCCTCGTGAAACTATATCGATCTCAAACTGATGATAAATTAATAAAAAAAAGTACCAAGTCCCATTCCATATTCTTGAATTAGTTGAATAAACTAAGTAGTTAACAGTTAAATACTTAGTTTATTCAACTAATTCAAGTTACTGGTAAAGATCAACCCAACTGAAACTTTTGCTCCCTACCCAAAAGTTTAAGGGGTTAGTGTCGAAGGTTTTGCATCCGAAAGTAACTAGTTGATTTGTTTCCACAGCCAACTCGATCGTGTTTCTATGTATGAATCGATAGGAATCGTTCATCAATTCTTCTAGCCACGAAAGTGTAGAAATCCATTAAACACTAAGGAAACGTCAACTCAATCCTCAACTTAGTGAATACAATTACCATCTTGCTTACTTCTGTCCCAGTCTTGAAATTAGACACTCTCTTTGGTTTCCTTAATAAAATGTCTACTTACATTTTACCATGCTAACTATGTGTGTGTCCTGATGTTTGTTTATTTGTTCCAACTAGAATACAAAACTGGGATATTCCAAGCAGCTGTGGACATGTTGCACTGGTTTGCTGGAAAACAGATTAGAAACGTCGGGGTGAGTGTGAAGACTTGGATTTGGCTAATTGTCTTCAATTGTGCATGGCAGATAATTAAAATAGTTTAGCTTCTTGTATCGTCGTGTTAAGCCATATTTATTTTCTTGCAGACACTAGGAGGCAATATCATGACAGGCAGCCCTATTTCTGACATGAATCCCATTCTCATGGCTGCAGGAGTCGTACTGGAGGTCCAAAGCAGAGGTAAAAAATCGATACGTTGTTTTGCTTTCTATATGAAAGCATTCAAGTATAGTTGGATACCGTTGTTTTCATACCACTAGAAATGAACTGAAAAGAGTACTTTAACCATTTCGGTGTATTATTTCAAACATGTTCAATAACCTTCCAATCTTCTTTTCAAGAGTTGTTGCTTTATGTTTCAAGATAATATGCGTTCATATTTTAGAATTAAGCTATCAAAATATCGAAATCTCCCAAACGTTTGCTGTAAAAATGTAGTTTTGTATTTGACACACATAGAAATTAGTTCTGTGAATCGAATGAAAGCACTCGGGTTGCTCCACGAGCATCTGTTCTCTCACCGTTTGAAGAATAGGTCAGGTAGTCAGTCGGGCTGCAGACGAGTTATGTAAAAGGTGGCTGGCGACGGACCACATAGTACCGTATCCTAATTTTCAATTTAGTGGAGGAGAACAAGCGGAATCATTCGTTTTGCCTGTATTTGACCGTGGATGTCGGTTCATCTGCGGTCGGTGGATGATTTTTGTGTTTGGTCCAGTATTTTATTTTGTTTTTGAAATCTACGTATGTTAATCCCTAAGCCTGGGGTTTAGTAAATGTTTTTTCTTGTTCTATTAAATTTTTCATTATTGGACATTATTTGAAATAATAAACCAAATACACACAGATGCCGCTAAAGAGTGGAGGTGGCGTGAAACTTCTTTGGATAGAATATATTTTCGTTCACAACGAAAGCATGGGTATCGCTCATTATTTATAATTGCTAGATAATGAATTATATTGTGAACTTGAAACTGTTTCTAACTCTACCTGTGGTGACTGCCCTTATTTTTTCAGATGGAGGCTCGAGGCGTATAAAAATGGACCACACATTTTGGACAGGATATAGAAGGAATGTGGTGAACCCTGATGAGATACTCATCTCAGTTTCCATACCATATACTCAAAAAGTGAGTTGATACTTGTATTTCTACTTGATTTTGGAGGTCATTTGTTTGGTGAATTATTGCAGGAACTCCAGAATCCTTCATTTCAGTTGCTTTCCTGTTGCTTGAAGTAGGTAGGTTTTCTGTGTGTTAAGCCATTCTCAGTCATCCCGTGAATTTTTCCTTGTACGATTTGTCAATGTAAAAGCAGTTGATATTTTATTATGGTTGCGAGAGACCGTTTCCAGGTAAAAATTTATTTATGGTTCTTTAAAAATTGTTATTCCAACAAAATCATAACCAATTTGCTATGGTCATTGAAGAATGCTCATGGAAAATGAGTCTCTGAGTGGGAATGTAGGCTGGGCATGGGTTCTTCAGAAAATATCAAAGCAGGATTGGAGCACTGGGTTCATTCCGCAAATTGTGTGTAAAGGAGGAACGTGCAGCTTCTAGTTCTATCTTTAAATGTTCTGCACTCGTAGCCAAATGGTTCAGAACTTTTGGGATCCTTGTCCTGGAGGAGATACTACCGGTAGACGTCCTCGTGGGGGAGATTCTCAGTGTGGTGGAATCTGGGGGTGATTTGTTCAATAAACTTTCAGTACGGCCTCTATTTGTAAAAAGTCGAAAATTCCAACTCTGCTAGTGCCTTGTTTGAATTCGCGAACAGTTGGAGTCTTCAAAACAAATACAGTTTAAAGTGCCCAAGATTTCTTCTAACTAATGTTCGAATAAGCTCAGATAGCTCCTTGAATGACCTCCAATATAATCTAATTCAGTGACTCACCGTGTATGCTTTTCCCTCGTAGAAGAAGCAACGGAAGGTGAGAAATATCGTTATTTCCCGGCCAACTTTGCATTAGTAGAGAGACGATAAGTAAACGCTGCCAATTCTAACACATGGGTTTATTATTTTTCTGATGTCACTTTGAAGTTTGGGGTCACTTTGAAGTTCAAAAATTGCCATTATTTGCTATGGTGGAGTTCCTGTGGATCTGAAAACTATCCCACCCGATGTTTCGTCAAAACATTATTAGTAAATGGCACTTCGCTTACCTATCTCAGTAAAAGCCACGTTTTTCAGCAGTTTCCAGCCCGCAGCGTATTTGTCGTCGAGACGGCTAGAATTTGGGACTAATTGGACCCCAAATGGAGTCCATCTGTGAAAGAATGGATTTTTTACATCAGTTCCAAGGTTTTTCATGGCCTGTACGGGACGAACGTGCAGATTTTGAATCTCCACGCCTTGAAATATGAAGTGACGACATAGTTTGGGGGGGGGGGGGGGGGGGGGGGTTATACATAGGCTTATTCCTCAAAATATTCTGGGGTTTTGATGGATTTTGGTTAAGCAACTATTGCATTTCAATACCACGTCACGATTTATCGCCTTGAACAATTTTGTTTTTGGAGAAGGGGCGGGACTACCCCCAGGCTGGGGGACTTGTTCCCCCTCTCCGGGAGCGCCGCGTGAGGACGGAAGGGGGCCGAAGATATAAAAGGACCGGCGACCCCCCACTCCGGGCCTTAGTCTCTCTGCCATCGAAGTGAACACCCCGTTGTGAGTAACAGTCCCGTTGAAGTGCGTTAGCTCGCGAGCCGTTGTATTTTTGCTATTTTGTCCTGAAGTCTTTTGAACAGCTCGTATGAGCTATCCCCCCGAGCTAAACCAAGTTATAGCTCATCCAAGTTTCCGAGGAGTTGTTGTTGTCGAAGTCGCGAATCCCCCTGAAGAACCACCCTACCGAGGACGCCGATCTGCTGCCAAAACCGACGCCACGAACTGTTAGCTCGTTCGCCTCCATCACTAAGGTAGTGTCAGCTTGTTCACCTTTTTCACCCTGCTGCTAATACATTGTACCCCTTTTCCCGGTCCTTTTAGATTGTTCGAGCCTTCAGCTCATCGTAACCCCCCATCGTTGCCCACGTGTTGATCCAACTTGTCCCCAGCTCGTCTGAGCCTTCAGCTCACCGAGCCGTCCCCGTAGTAACCCCCGTGCGTACAGGCGTGGTCGAGCCATCAGCTCACCAAGCCGGTCCGGATTACGAGCCGTTAGCTCGTCAGCTCTTTAGCCAACTTCCCTTAGCTCGTCTGAGCCTTCAGCTCGCCGAGCTAACCCTTTAGCTCACCTAAGCCTTCAGCTAGGTGAACCAACTCCCCCAGCTCGTCTGAGCCTTCAGCTCGCCGAGCTAACTCTTTAGCTCACCTAAGCCTTCAGCTAGGTGAACCACATTCCCCCAGCTTGTCTGAGCCTTCAGCTCGACAAGCTAACCGTTTAGCTCAACCAAGCCTTCAGCTAGGTGAGCCAACCCCACCCAGCTCATCCGAGCCGGATTGCCAGCTCATCCGAGCCGGATTGTCAGCTCATCCGAGCCGGATCGTCAGCTCATCCGAGCCGGATCGTCAGCTCATCCGAGCCGGATCGTCAGCTCATCCGAGCCTTCAGCTCGCCGAGCTGAACCCCAATTTTCCCCGTCAATTCATCCCTGTAGTAGTCGGCTCGACAACCTCACCCCCTTGTTTTAGTTCCTATCCGCTGATAACAAGTGTATATGAAAGGGCATTTGTCCCAAGGAGTATAGGTAATAAGAATAGACATTTGACATATATTTGTGTACCTGAGTTTCCATTTATTTTAATTGCGATTGCCGTTGTGCATATTTTACAAGTTCCTTATTTTATATTTGACATTTATATTTTGTATTTCAATTGGTGTTATAATAAACCTCGTGTTGGTAAACGTGTTTTTTCACTTCTACCCTCTTTCCTGCAGTGTGGTTGTACTTTCAATAAGTCAGTAACCTCCCTTCAGGAGGCCATCGACCCTTCAGGTCCGCTACATATCAACAATAGTTAAAGTCACTCGCTTAACGAGCAAGGGTTTAGAAGGGAGGCTTACAATTGGTGGCAGCCCGTGGGATTTAATTGCATGGTTCGCCGTGCACGAACCCTTTGTGATACTTTTTGAAAGTAGTAAACAACCCATTAAGGTCCCGCTGCAGGAAAGTGAGCGGCGCGCTCAGGTAGAAGGTCATTGTAAGGGTTTCGAACATCGTAGTTCCGGGGTCATTAAACGCCGACACGATGGCGTCTAGTGACGATGAAGGTGCGGATGTGAGTACAGGTGCACTAATGAGACAAATGGAGAGATTGTTACGTTCGTATAATGAACTCGCGGAGCGAAACCGTGGACCGGAGGAGGAAGGTTTTCGGGGAGGCGCGAGTGCGGATGTACCTAGATCAATGTTTCTTGAGATAGAGAATTGGGACCCAGACGAAGCAGGAGCCATCACGGTAGCAGCGTTTTTCCAACTGTTCGAAGACGTAGCAGGAGAACTACCCCAACAGAAGAAACTGCGGTTGTTAAGGGCAAAGGCGAAAGGAACGGCGAAACAATTCCTAATCGACCATGCACCCAGCCACGAGGGATCGCACCCGTATGACGAAGCCAAGAAAGCAATGTTGTCGTGGTTTGAAAAAGAAAATCCGGCTAAGGCAGCGGCGTTACTGTGCGGAGTAAAGGAGCTACCGGCGGAAACCCTCCGTCATTTTGCCGAACGCATCCATCGACTCGCCCAATCGGCTGTAAATGAAGAAGGAGAAGAACTAACAAGGACTCAACGGTTGGAATGGGTGAAGAGAAGGACATTGCGGGCGTTCATTAAAGGTGTACGAAAGGAACTTAGTTCGCACCTAATGAATAACCCCCCCAAGACAATCGAGGAGGCGCTTAAACGAGCCGAGGAGCTGAAGGAAGCATTGGGACTGGAAACCGAGGAAGAACCTAAATGGGAAATAGCAGCTGTAAATCGGCCCGACGAAAAAAGGTGTTACGAATGCGGAGGAACCGGACACTTTGCGGCCCGGTGTCCGAAACGGCTCGGACGAGCCCCACCGCCGCCGACATCGAATGTGAGAACCTTCCAGCGACCGGCCCCGCGTTTCCCGTGCATGTTTTGCCAATTAAGGGATCACTTTCCGGTGGACTGCATCAAGAACCCCCAGAAGATCTTGGTTTGCGATTATTGCGGAGTTAGGGAACATGGAGTCGCCGATTGCCACAAGCGAAAATTACTCCGAACGGACGGAAGCGTCGAAAGTACCCTGGCACTACCCCCCGCCGAAACCAGTGGAAAGGAGTTGGTGAAGTTAAAAAGTGACGCTGGACACATCCCGATGGTCAAATACAACCATATTAGACCAATGCATATACCAGTAACCTTGAACGGGGAGCCGAGGGACCTCATACTGGATACCGGAGCGGCGGTGTCGGTGCTGTCGAGACCCGTGGCGAATACGCCGATGAAACCAACACAAGCGGTAGCATGGGGCGCGGATGGGCAACCACTACATTTCGCCGGCGAACAGACGGTCACGTTGAGGGTCTCGGATCAAACGATCCAACATACTTTCCTCGTGTTCTCGGAGCAAAGGTCGGGCCTCGATCTGTTTGGAATGGATCTCATGAGACGAATTCCCATGGTCATTCGCCCCGAGAGGAACGAGGCCGTAATCTTGGGCGACGAGCTGCGACCGCCCGTTGCCGTCGGAATGGTCACCAACGTGAACCCTGGCCCGTCAGAGACAGGCGAGCCAACTGAAGAACCACCGAGCTGTAAGGAAGAAACATCATCGGAGGTAACCATCACCCTGACGCCGCCGGATGAAGAGGATCAACAGACGTTGAAGATGCCGAAGCGGGAGGATGACGAGCCCCAAGTGGAAATTGTCTTCGACGAGGAGTCCCGAGCCGGGGCCCAGGCGGAGTTGGTCGGCGCGAGCCCGGGGGAAGCCGCGGACAGGGCACCGGTGACGACGACGGGACAGGCGTATGAAGTAACTAGGAGGCGCGGATCGCCGGAGACCCCCATGAGGCGCGGACAAGCTGAATCGATCCATGAAGAAGGTAAAAGGGCACCGCCAGCTCACCCTCCAGCTCGCGAGCCAGCTCACCTTCCAGCTCGCGAGCCAGCTCACCTTCCAGCTCGCGAGCCAGCTCACCTTCCAGCTCGCGAGCCAGCTCACCTTCCAGCTCGCGAGCCAACTCACCTTCCAGCTCGCGAGCCAGCTCACCATCCAGCTCGCGAGCCAGCTCACCTTCCAGCTCGCGAGCCAGCTCACCTTCCAGCTCGCGAGCCAGCTCACCTTCCAGCTCGCGAGCCAGCTCACCTTCCAGCTCGCGAGCCAGCTCACCATCCAGCTCGCGAGCCAGCTCACCCCCCAGCTCGCGAGCCAGCCCGTGTTTATCGCGAGTCAACCCACCATTCAGCTCGCGAGCCGGGTACGGGCCCGACCAGCCAGCCGTACAGTGAGTCGACCCATCGCCCACGGGTCCCCTCCCCTACCTACCCAGAGAAAATAGAGACTGTCGCAAGGTCCGAGGATAGGAAGCGGAAAAGGGAAGAATACGGAGCTACCTTTTGGGAAAACACCCCGTCCCGCTCGAACGAGTGCTTAGTGGACCTCCAAATGTTCCGAGGGGGACCCTCGATGGAAAGAGACCACGACAGAAGACCCCGAAGCGAAGAAGAAGAGTCCATGGAGAGCGTGCCCGGGGAGGGTAGTACCGACAGTGAGGATAGTTGGATGGGAAGCGCTCACATAGCATCAGGCGAGTCAACAGCCACAACTATCCCCTGTGACCACAGCGAATTGGACTCAACCCCAGAGGGAACGATAACAGTGAGTTCCGGCGAGCGTATTTCTCCCATTACCGTGAATTCATCAACGGGCGGAGTAAGCAGCGAGGATCCGGAAGTCGAAGAAATCCGGTTGGTAACCATGGAGGGAGGAATACCGACTGTTCACTTGTGTGAAAATAGAATGGAAGTGGAGGTGGCCATTCAACGGATTGTACGGGAGACCTGTGACCGAGCCATGCAACTCCATCGTCAACAAGCAAGGGAAGAAGAAAGAAGGAGCAAGGAGGAAGATCCACCACCTCCCCGAGTGAGTTCCATCTTCACCGGACACGAGCCGTTGATGCAGGAAGACGACGAAGCGGCCTTCCCGATCGAGCGATGGGAAGAAGATCCCCCCGACATGACTCAGCTGTTGGCGAAGAAATTGGACCATCTGAACCTCGTGGAAGTGAATAAGGTCAAGGCACTGCTGACACGATTCCGAGAGGTGTTCGAAAAACCCAGTAAGGAAGGGTGTAAATTACAAATCAGTCACCACATCGATACTGGTGAAGCCCCGCCCGTCCAGAACCGTCCGTATAATGTGCCGCACGCCCTCCGTTCCGAAGTGGAAAAGCAACTGAAGGAGTTACTCCAGGAGGGCATCATTGTTCCCTCCTCGAGCCCATGGTCGGCCCCAGTGGTGCTGGTAAAGAAGAAGACGCCTCCCTCCCAACCTCAGAAGTGGAGGATGTGTATTGACTACCGAGGGCTCAACAAACTCACTAAAGCGGATGCGTACCCGTTGCCAAACCTGCAGGAGACGTTGGCCCTGCTGGGCAAATGCCGCTATTTCACCAAGATAGACCTGGTGTCGGGATATCATCAGATCCCTATGCACCCCCAATCGGCTGAGAAGACGGCATTCACCGTATTGGGGGGGCACTATGAATATACTCGTATGGCCTTCGGACTGCGGAACGCGCCCGCCACCTTCCAGCGAGCCATGAATGGGGCATTGGAGGGCTTGGTGGGTCGCGACTGCTTGGTGTACCTCGATGATATCATCGTTTTCTCTCCCACCCTTGACGCTCATCTCCAAAGCTTAACCAAGGTCCTGGCCCGTTTGTCGGGCGTACGCTTAAAGGCAAACCTGGAAAAGTGTGACTTCCTACAAAAGGAAACCAATTACCTAGGACACGTAATCACACCCGAGGGAGTGCAGATGGAAGAAGACAAAATCGCCGCAGTACAAGAATTTCCGGCGCCGCGCAGCGTAAAGCAGATTCAGGCGTTCCTGGGATTGGCTGGATTCTATCGTCGCTTCGTTCCCCGCTTCTCCGAGTTATCCGCCCCGCTAACACACCTGCTCAAGAAGGGCGTCGCTTTTGAGTGGACGGAGCAGCACCAGGAGGCTTTCGACACTCTCAAACAGGCGTTGGTGTCGGATCGGGTGCTCATTTACCCTGACTTTGAGCGAGATTTCATCCTGGCCACCGACGCATCTCGTACAGCTTTGGGAGCGGTGTTGTCCCAGATGAAGGATGGGGAAGAGCGCCCCATCGCCTACGCTAGTCGGAAGTTGAATCCGGCGGAGACTAGATACTCGACTACCGAGCAGGAGTTGTTGGCCGTGGTGTGGGGCGTACGCCACTTCCAGGCGTACCTGTTGGGAAGAACCTTCGTGCTGGAGACCGACCATATGGCCTTAACTGCTGCTCTCAAGCTGCGTGACCCCACGTCAAGAGTGGGTCGCTGGACTCTGCGGTTGTCAGAGTACAATTTCACCCCCCGCTATCGAGCAGGCTCCCGGATGGGACACGCTGACGGACTCAGTCGAATGTATGTAGCGCCGATTACCCTCGAAATCCCGGGACGCCTGTTGAAGGCTGCACAGGAAATTGATCCTTGGGTACAGGACATGGTGCACATTGGAGGATCCCGGGTTAGACGACAGGAGGACGTCTGGGAAATAGAGGTACTAACATCCGAACGAAAGAGATGGGTACCCTTGATCCCGACCACCCTTCGTGATTGGGTGATGTTTAATTGCCACGGTTGTTCCTGGGCGGGACATCCTGGGGCTGAAGTAACTGAGAGAATGATCCGGAAGGTAGGGTTTTGGCCCAAAATCTCCCGCTCAGTTCGCGAATTCATCTCCCGCTGCGAGCCTTGCCAACGAAGAAATACACCAGGACTACTACGGGCACCGGAGCAGCGCCCCTTCATCCCTTCTGAGCCCGGTGAGGTCGTTGGAATGGACTTCGTTGGACCCTTGAACACAACCCATGGACCCCGATACCTGTTGACTGCCATCGACCATTTCACCAAATACGCCGAAGCATACGTGGTGCCCAATACTACGGCCGACACTGTAGCCCGAACCTTGGTCCAGAAGTACATCCCGACACATGGGGTGCCCCAAAGGCTGGTAACCGATCGGGGAACTGCGTTCACATCGGAGCTCGTTCGAAAACTGTGCCAGGAGTGGCAAATCCGGAAAATCCAAACTACCGCATACCACCCGCAAGGGAACGGAGTCTGCGAGCGATTCCATCGAACTTTCGCTAATATACTGGCTAAAGTCGTCAGGAAATCCCGGAATTGGGAAGGATGGGTGCCCCTGGCCTTGGCGGCCTACCGGGCACTTCCCCATAAAGGTACGGGTTACAGCCCAAATTACTTAACCTACGGAAGAGAACTCCGCCTGCCCAACAGCCTGCCCTGGCAAGAGTCGCAGGACCCAGCACGCCCCACCGCCCTTAGGCTGCTACACCAGGCAAGAAAAATCGCCAAACGATGCCTGGATCGAGCTTGGCAACAACAAGCCCAGCGCATCAACCAGCGCCGCGTTCCTCGAGCCTTCAACATCGGCGATCCTGTATACGTCAAAGCCCTACATATCCCGGCTGAAGAATGTCGAAAATTTTGGAGTCCGTGGACCGGCCCTTGGTATGTGATAGCAAAACACTCCGAGGTCACTTATGAGGTGAGGGATATACTGGGCGAACGGAGGCAAACCATCCACTTGAACCGGATGAAGCCTGCGTCCGTGCAGGGCATACCCGACGATGCATTTACAGAGGGTGTTCCCGAAGAAACCCCGAACCCTGTTCCGCCCCCACGAGGCGTATTAAGGGATCAGGATTGCTGGGATTTAGATGAGGCATGGGAAGAGGAAGATTCCGAGACGAGACGTATCCCTGAAGAACTGCAACCCACTGAGTCGCCACCCGAGCCTGCACCCTCGTCGAGCCGAGACCCTCCTCCCCCGCGATACGATCTGAGAGAGAGACCGGCGCGAAACTACCGAAAAATGAATGCCACCGGAGCACTAGCACGCGTCGTGTTTGACCCACAGGAGCTAGGATGGTTGAACCCTGGGACTAGCCCTGTAAAGAATGTACCAGAAGGCGAATATGGTTCCCCGGCCAAACGGAGGAGGTATTAAGATAAGACAAGATGGTGGTGTAAAATACGTTCATAAGTGTTTATTTGTGCTGTGTTAGTGAGTTAAAATTACAATTATGTGTTATAAAATGTTATAAAATGTTATATGTAAAATTGTTTTAATAGAAATAATGGTGACCGTACAGACTAAGGGTTAGTGAGTTACCTGTCCAACAAATTTACGAGGAATCAAGAGCCTTTATTTGGGAAAGCGACTAAATTCGCAAAATTAAAACTAGAGCTAATTAGGGAACTTAAAACTATACTAATGCTTACACACTAAATTAAAGCTAATACAAAATATGATAGGAAATAGTACTTACCGTGACCAAACCTGTTAACCTAAGACCTTTTATTTCCCCCCTTACCCATAGCAGCAGGGCAATAGGTAGGAAATTTGATGAATGTTATTATTCTTTTAACGAGTGTTAGAGTGATGGAGGAGTAACGGAATATGTATTCTCTTGTACACAGATGGCGATGCGAAGATCCCCTCGAACGGACGAGACGCCCAGACCCATGACCCCGTCCACGCTGCCTTCGACAGCACAACTTCGACAAACCTATGAGGAAGCCTTGCAGAGGGTATTGGACGAGGAAGATAACGATTCTATCTTGGACATACAAGCTAAGGAGGAGCTCGCCATGACCCATATCGATATCGTGGGCATGACAATGAGCGTAATGGCCCAAACTCAAAACCTCACCATGCTGCAAGAGCTCAAAGAGACTGGAATGCGATCGGCGCACAAGTTAGCCTCCCTGGCACCACAATGGCGACGTCACAGATTGGACATGCTGGCTGCTCAACGACGCATCGCTGTCCTGGAGGCGGAGAATAAAGATTTACGCGGAAGGATACAGGACAAATGTTACGAGCTGGACGCGGCCCTGAACCGAGACGAACCGGTGGTTCGCCTCAAACGAATCGAGCAAAAGCATTGCCCAGCTCGCCCACTGGAAACGGAGACGGAGGATGAGGACGGAGATGAGGAGATGCCCGCCGCCCAAGAAAGTCAGGCGCTAAACCATGGACAGCAGATCCTGACGACCCTGGAGCCACGAGTCGAGATCCATGAGGGCACAAACGGAGCACAACTGTGCCACGTCTGCTTAAGAATGGTGCAAAAAATACAAGTGTTTCGTTGCACAGCCTGTAAGGACTTCTTCGCCCGACTGGTCCGACGGTACAACCAGGGAGAACCGCTACCCACCCAATGCGATCCACCTCATGTGGGCGAATCATCTATGTGCAAGTTTTGCCGCCGCCGACGCTACGAGCACGAGTTCTTGGAGACATATCCCAACACGCCATTCCCGTTGCCAACGTTGGGAGGAGGACTTGCCGGCGGGGACGCCGGCCCCCGGGAGGGGGAGGGGTGTAAGCCCCCAGCCCCCGAGAAGAGGAAGCGAAGGGAGTCCGGGCGAGGGGGGCGCGAAAAACATCCCCCCTCGGTCCGTGTTTCACCCCCTGAGCGGGACGAAGGAGGGAGAAGGGGCGGGACTACCCCCAGGCTGGGGGACTTGTTCCCCCTCTCCGGGAGCGCCGCGTGAGGACGGAAGGGGGCCGAAGATATAAAAGGACCGGCGACCCCCCACTCCGGGCCTTAGTCTCTCTGCCATCGAAGTGAACACCCCGTTGTGAGTAACAGTCCCGTTGAAGTGCGTTAGCTCGCGAGCCGTTGTATTTTTGCTATTTTGTCCTGAAGTCTTTTGAACAGCTCGTATGAGCTATCCCCCCGAGCTAAACCAAGTTATAGCTCATCCAAGTTTCCGAGGAGTTGTTGTTGTCGAAGTCGCGAATCCCCCTGAAGAACCACCCTACCGAGGACGCCGATCTGCTGCCAAAACCGACGCCACGAACTGTTAGCTCGTTCGCCTCCATCACTAAGGTAGTGTCAGCTTGTTCATCTTTTTCACCCTGCTGCTAATACATTGTACCCCTTTTCCCGGTCCTTTTAGATCGTTCGAGCCTTCAGCTCATCGTAACCCCCCATTGTTGCCCACGTGTTGATCCAACTTGTCCCCAGCTCGTCTGAGCCTTCAGCTCACCGAGCCGTCCCCGTAGTAACCCCCGTGTGCACAGGCGTGGTCGAGCCATCAGCTCACCAAGCCGGTCCGGATTACGAGCCGTTAGCTCGTCAGCTCTTTAGCCCACTTCCCCTAGCTCGTCTGAGCCTTCAGCTCGCCGAGCTAACCCTTTAGCTCACCTAAGCCTTCAGCTAGGTGAACCAACTTCCCCCAGCTCGTCTGAGCCTTCAGCTCGCCGAGCTAACCCTTTAGCTCACCTAAGCCTTCAGCTAGGTGAACCAATTCCCCCCAGCTCGTCTGAGCCTTCAGCTCGACAAGCTAACCGTTTAGCTCAACCAAGCCTTCAGCTAGGTGAGCCAACCCCTCCCAGCTCATCCGAGCCGGATTGCCAGCTCATCCGAGCCGGATTGTCAGCTCATCCGAGCCGGATCGTCAGCTCATCCGAGCCGGATCGTCAGCTCATCCGAGCCTTCAGCTCGCCGAGCTGAACCCCAACTTTCCCCGTCAATTCATCCCTGTAGTAGTCGGTTCGACAACCTCACCCCCTTGTTTTAGTTCCTATCCGCTGATAACAAGTGTATATGAAAGGGCAATTGTCCCAAGGAGTATAGGTAATAAGAATAGACATTTGACATATATTTGTGTACCAGAGTTTCCATTTATTTTATTTGCAATTGCCGTTGTGCATATTTTACAAGTTCCTTATTTTATATTCGACATTTATATTTTGTATTTCAATTGGAGTTATAATAAACCTCGTGTTGGTAAACGTGTTTTTTCACTTCTACCCTCTTTCCTGCAGTGTGGTTGTACTTTCAATAAGTCAGTAACCTCCCTTCAGGAGGCCATCGACCCTTCAGGTCCGCTACATATCAACAATAGTTAAAGTCACTCGCTTAACGAGCAAGGGTTTAGTTCATTATTTTCAATATAAAGCCTTTGTAATCGTACAGCAAAAATTTTGTGTAACCCCCTCAAATTTTATCGTTTTAAGTTTCATGGTCCGTAGATACCAAATCTGCAACGTCCGTCCGCCGTATGGGCCGTAAGAAACCTTGAAATTTACGTAAAAATCCGTTCTTTCGCGCATGAACCCCATTAGCAATCTAATAAGAAGTTTTGATCCTAACGTTTGGGACAGTTCGATCCTCATCTGCACAGACACAATTGGCCGAAAATGTAGTTTTCCTAAGGTTTTTACTGACATAGACAAGTGGGATGTCAGTTACTTGTAACTGTCGACACAAAATCGACTGGATATGTTTCAAATCCGTAGGAATTTGCCCATAGAAAATAATCGCAATTTCCAAACCTAAATGCGAAACTTCAAACCTTGGAATGACACGCAAGGGTACATTCTTAAGAAAAATAATAAACCCATGTGTCAGAATTGGCAGCCTTTTGAAACATCACGATGTCTCCTCCCGACCAGAAGTCAAAAACGGAAACCTACAACGACTTGTCCTTTATTCTATAATTCTGGTATGCAAACGTACCTATTGAATTTATACAATTATTGTTCTATTACAATATTCAGCGATTGAAGACCAAATGAACGTATCTCCACGGACCGAAATCGGATCTCTTTTAGAAAGTTCTGTTGGTGGTTGTACCCACAGACTTCTGTAATGAAAAATCAGGATTGGAAATCGATAGGACTCATCATCCAAATGGATTAGATTCATTCATTCGTCATTGATGGTTACGACAACCATACATTACTGGATTGATGTTGGATTTTGAGCCGGATTTCATAAACTTTAGTCCAGTAGTTTCGGAGAAATGAAATGCGAACTTACTAAAAAAGCTATGACGTTCTTCATATTGGTATAAATGAGTCCAGTAACAGCAATAACGAGTAAGCAGTCTGCAGTAAATTGAATGCACAACAAACCAACTAACTCGAGCACAACTCAAAAGTTAGAATCGTCATGTATCAGCACTTAACAACCATAATAGTTTATACCAATAACATATTAATATATCCTTAGCTATTGTACTGCAGTGTTAATAATGCAGTGTAATGCAATGTAATACTCGAAAACCAACCGCGAATTCTGAGGCCTCCACCCCCCACACACACATTGGGGCTAAAATCCGTCGATGCTCTTCTTATGGAAACTCATGCCGTTGTACAAATCAAATGAATATATAGCTTTTCCAAGTCGAATTGAGAATTTTCCAAACCAAATTGAGATTTTTCCAAACTAATTTGAGAATTTTCCAAACCAATTTGAGAATTTTCCAAATCAATTTGAGATTTTTCCAAAACAATTTGAGAATTTTCCAATCTAAGAAACTTTCACAACTAAAAAGGAAGAGGAAGTTTTCCAAACCGAATTGACAATTTTTTAAGGCAATCCAAGACTTTTGTTGAAAACAAAATTAGTGAAGAAAATGAAAGAATAGCACTTTATGAACAAATTAACGTTGAAATCATAAAGACAAAATGAACGAAGAATACTTCATAAAAATTACGCTTTTGTTAAGAACAAGAAAAAATTTTTAGGCCATTCTTCGTTTGCCAACAAATTTTTTTTTTATTTCAATGTTAATTTGTTCATAAAGTGCTATTCTTTCACTTTGCTACACTAATTTTGTTTTCCATAAAAGTCTTTGATTGCCTTAAAAATTGTCAATTCGGTTTGGAAAACTTCCTCTTCCTGTTTAGTAGTGAATGTTTCTTAGATTGGAAAATTCTCAAATTGATTTGGAAAATTCTCAAATTGATTTGGAAAATTCTCAATTCGACTTGGAAAATTCTCAAATTGGTTTGGAAAAATCTCAATTTTGTTTGGAAAATTCTCAATTCGACTTGGAAAAGCTATATTTGAGTGGTTCCCCGCAAAAACCGAATAAGTCCAAAACTGGCAAACGCCAGAAACAAGCATTTTGTAAAATGCTCTTCTCAGACGGAAAGCTGCACGGGCTCCAAAATGTGACTTGTTTTGTTCTTGCTGGAATTTTTTTGAAGTTTAAGTGCCTGCATGAATTTTCCATTGAAGATCAATATTACATGTTTGTATATTTATCGAATTATTATTAGGTATAGGTTTATTCGATATAGTGAGGTATATTGTTAGGTCTTAGTTTATTAGGTACAATAGGAATGAAGTTAACGTTTGACTTTTATTTTAACTTCCGTTTTTATGTTATTGGGTAAGGTAAACTCGTTTTGATTCTTTATAACCACTTCCGAACAAAAACAGTCGATAAATTGCAGCACGGAAAAATATTAATAATAACAGCTGGACTGCACTGAATAACGCTGTTCGTCCTCAGCGTTGATTTGTTCTTGTAGGAATCGAATTGACATGTTTTTTTCTTGCTAAACCCAACCACTATTGAAGCCTTCCGTGGACGGGACCTTTTCGGTTTTTGCCAAGACAAACTTTCCACTACTTCAACAATATCATCCTGGGCAAAATGACGCCTTCACCGGGTTTTTTCAAATTTCGGACTTATTTGGTTCTTGTGGGAAACCCCTCATTTATTATAGTGCCAAAAAATGGCAGACCCCTTTCTGAAATAGAACGGTGTAACGCACGGTATCAAAATGTTACCTCTAAAAGCCACATTATAGGCACTGCTAAAACTATTGACCATATATTAGATAGTGGCATTTACACGGTGTCCCTCCTAAGGGTGGACATCCGGCTAGGGATGGATTCTACTACTAATTTGTGACAAAAACTGCCTCTGAAAATATTTGTGTAGAGGCTTTGTTTCCGAGTTATTCGCAGTTTAAGATTGTTTTCGTGTTTTCGACTTTCCATCACAAAAACAGCCTTAACTTCCTCATTTCGGATTTGACAAATTGTTCACATTAGGCAGGGGTGGCCCCCCAAGCTTCATGACAACCCCCCCCCCCCCAAACTTACAATCAGCCCCCCCCCCCCCATCTAAGTTGGTACCCTCTCCCAAAAAAAGTAAAACAATATTCGAGCACTGTCGAAAAAGAACCACATTTAAATTAATTACTAGGTTCATTATTATTTACGTTTCATCTAGTGATGTTATATATTTTTCAATGTCTTCCCGTTAATCACTGTTTCAATCAACTTCCAAACGGCTGGAGTAAAAAATCTGGAATTTTCAGGAAAAATCAAAATTGGTCCGACAACTCCCCAATTCTTTAGCTCTTTCTCTAGCTCTCTCACTTAATTTAAAGTGTCCTTTGAGGGTTGTCAAAGTTTTGTAAAATCCATAAAAACCTCAAAAAAACCAAGGCAGCCTAAATTTGTACTCTTTTTGAAGAACTTTCCACGAGGAATCGAATGAGCCCCTCCCCAGGTCAATAGGTCAAACCATTCCCGATGAATGGCCCGATTTATGGTGCCAACATTTGCGTTATTTTGGTTTATTATTGTTTTTGTTTTAATATCAGTAAACTAGTGATGTAGTAATGTGGATACTGGAGTGAACTCCTAAAAGGCTTTGTAGCCGATACACGGGTTGAAGCATTCTGATATGCATGAAACGCTGCAAATTCTTTCACTGGGGTTTTGGTTTATTATTGTTTTTGTTTTGATAAATCGGCCTAAATGTGGACTTTTTTTGAAGAACTTTTCACGAGGAATCGAATGAGCCCCTCCCGAGGTCTGTAGCTCAAACCATTCCCGATGTATCCACATTCACTACATCACTAGGTTACTGCGATCACAACAAAAACAGCGTTCTTTTTGCTTCCAAGTCTACCAAGGTAGCGGAAGCATTGTTTTCACTTTCGGAATGTGAAAATTTTTTGTCTCCAAAATCAAAAATTCCACTCGCATTTTGCGTTTTAGACCTTTCTGAACAATTTTGGTTCCGTGTCTGTCTGTCAGCAAATCTTTGTTACGGGCAAAACTACACGAAGTTATTATAGTCCGATATTGATGAAATTTTCAGGGATTGTGCGGGTTGGGGTGTAGATGATCCCCTATAGGTTTCATGACACCCGGATCAATAGTAGCCTCTGCGCATGTGCAAACGTGAAATCCTTGTTACGCGCATAACTCCGGGAGTTCTTGACCAATTTCGATGAAATTTTCAGGGATTGTTCGGTTTGATGTGTAGATGGTCCCCTATAAGTTTCATGACCTCCGAATCAATAGTAGCCTCTGCGCATGCGCAAACGAAATCCTTGTTACGCGCATAACTCCGGGAGTTCTTGACCAATTTCGATGAAATTATCAGGGATTGTTCGGTTTGATGTGTAGATGGTCCCCTATGAGTTTCATGACCCCCGGATCAATAGTAGCCGTATAGTATCGTATTGGCTTGTGAAACCGAAAAAATATATCACTAATTGCGAAAATAGAAAAAACTATCCTGAGCAACCTCCCTCCACGACGTTTGAAACACCACTGAGTTCACACCATTGTAGCACAAAAAGTTCAAGGGGGAAACTCAAAAACGGACTTCGGACTCAGAAACTACAACATCCAAAGATGGTAAACTTTGATTTTATTTCTTACTAGTTTGATGGCCCTGCTACGCAGGTTAAAAAGAAATAGGTGAATAACACAATGCGGGAGTATAATAACAATATGCAAAGTCAAAAAATCGTATATCCCAAATCCCCGAGGAGAGGACCACGTCGCTTGCCCTGGGAGACGCTTCCCCCCGCTGGGGCGTTACCACCCCCTGAAACGTCGATATACTCTGATAAGCTCGTCTTTATATAGTGTGATTATCATGAGTAAATTCAAACTTAAAAATACCGTTGGGAAGCTGAGCTTTCTGGTCAGCTTTTGAAGTAATAGCACACAATTTTAAGTACGAGTGTATTACGTTTAGTGGACGATTGAAAAAAAAAACTACGAATTTCTAGGATTTGAAATATTTCTCATTTTAGGCTAATGTCACACCCGTTAAACCGGAACAAAATATTTCTGTTTGGAGCTTGAGGGATGGAAAATATAATTATCTTTCCAACTTGGGTTTTAAACAGAGTAAAAAATATGGGTCATCGATTTTTTAAAGTCAAATTTAATTCTAGAATTTACGGAGTAACTTCATTCAGAAAGTGGACCCACAAAATATAATACTCACACACATTCTTTGTTTGTCGCATAATATACGATACCTATATATCTACACAGGGGTTTTTATATTATGAAACTGTGAAAATCTAGGAATACGGATTTTCCTGAAGAAATTGTTTACGATATTAATCTTTATAATTATGTTTAAATTTTAGCTAGTTACCGGTAGATTTCTGGGCAGGTAGGGGGTAATTAATAAAGACAAACAAATTAACTTGCAACACACACACATTTAATAATAGAACATCAAACAAAGAATGTAGTAATTGGTATCACATACTGGTTAGTTAGCTTCCTTCGTTAAATCCAATTTGTATACCTAAATAACCATTTACCGAACACATAAATAAGAAATGGAGTAACACATACATAATTTATATAAACATTACTAAGATTAGGTATACATTCTGAGTTTTACATTGAAAGAATGCTGATCATGCAAATAACATTTTAACTTGATTAGCACACATGTTACAACACAGAGATTTGAATAGTTGTATGAGTAATTGTTCAAACAATATATAGGTGTGCTATAGATATTTTAATAATTAGCCAAGCAAGGTATAGATTATTGTTGTTCGTATGTTGTCACTTGATGTAAGTGCGAGTTGAATGAATTTTATTAGGCTTCAGTAAAACCTCAAAACAGAGAATGACTAGAGTGCAATATTGGAATAATTTATGATAAAAGAAATAGGATACACAAAGATTTTCCGCATCTTACGCCCACATCAAACCACATAAGTGATAGTTAATGAAAAGCATAACACAGTTCATTTAAAAGCCCACGAACATTGGAAATATTTCAAGATTGATGACTTTTCTTGAAGCTCTTCAATCTCTCGGGTTCACACAGTCTGAACTCCTGTAAAAGGGTAGCTCGGGATGATCAAATGAAACCTCCTGTCTCTAAGAAGTTTAATGACCATGTGGAACCTCGTCACGATCAAGGATTTGAATCTTGAAGGCTGGGAACAATCTTCTTCCTAATGGCCCAGCTATGGTTTCTCCCTAACTAAGCCTATCACATAAAACCAAGTTTGGTGATTGTAACAAAAACCGGCCTCAGCAGGCATTTCATTGCTTGGCTATGTGCCACAGTAATTTTTTACAAGTGCTCTCGCTTTTTATCAGCTAATATAATGTTCTCAGCCCTGTTGACATTACTGAGGGTTGTCAAGAGAGAGGGGGGCAGAGTGATTGGAAGACTCACAACTAGAGATAAACTTCATGAACTCAGTTTCTTCTGCTCTAGAACTATTTTTAAAAACTGGTTCAGCTGCAAACAGCATTACAGTTACAGTATGATGTAATCGTCAGTGGTAACATTCCTCAAGGCTCGAAGAGTCTTCTCTAGCCTTCTAGTCTACATGAGCAGAACCTAAAGACTAAAGACCTCGGAAAAAGAATGTGTATTCGACGATCCCAGAAACAACTATACCAAGATAAGTACAAAACATAACTAAAGCTGGGTAGGTAACTGGCCAACTTCCAACACGACAAGCTTCATCTTCAGCAGCACTCAACGCAATTTGGAGCCATTTCAAATCTTTTTGAATGCTTGGACGTTCATAGAAAAGGAGAACTTCTTGGCAGTAAGCGTCTTCAGGGGGTATAATTACAATTGCTCATGCCTCAAGGCCAGTTCCAAGGAATGTTCATTGGACTAACCAAGGACTGTGGGTTCCCTCATCAAGTCTTTGAAACGAACATTTGACTCAGGATCTTAATGCAAAAACTCTACGATACTGGAATCCCTCTGTTAGGGTGGAGTAAGTTATCGTTCAGATCAGTGCTGCTCCACAACTTACGAACAACTCTCCGTTTTTAAATGTGACATCTGAATGCTATTGATCAAGTGAACCCAGAGAATGAATCGCAAGAAACATTTTCCGGTGATTCACACTCCAAGGTATGACGTGTTGTTGTAGGGGTGTTAGATTCTCCACAAGTAACCGCGTTCATCGTAATTTGGCTGAATGTGTTACCGGTTTTGAGGCAACCCCGCTTGTGTGAGCAAACTCCGAGTATAGGTAAAGTAGAATGAGTATAATATGGGCAAATACCAAGTGTTGAACGCCGCAAATGTAACCATGGCTTCTCCCACGCCTAAACATGATCAATAAGTACTGCATCGTTCTGAATGACAATGAACTTTCTCCAAGTAGAGAAGACTGGAGGTACATACTATCATCTAATATAAAGATGCTCAAATCTATGTACCAATACTTATAAGCTATAAGAAGTTCTTAATATAGCAACGTTCGTTCCGCACAAATACATACAACAGCAGTTCCTTGAAAAAAGAACTGAGCTCACATAAAAGTATAAAAAATACCTAAATCTGAAATGACAATCACCTATAACTAAAACTTTGGCACCATGACCGAACATGGCATCATTTTAGTGTCTGACAAAAAAATATTGTAGCCCTACTTTCATCAGATCCACTCCATGATTTTCGGTGGGAAGACCAGTACTCGAATCCTATCTATTTGTTTTATGGATGATCGACAAATCTTTGAACGAAAATTGATGATGTAACAGTCAAAAAACCGATTTGCTATTCATGTCAAGATCCTGTTTCACAAGACTCGGGAGTTTTCTCCTGATAGTGGAACTGGCCTTGACAGGTAACCTTAAACCTAACTCATAATCTAAAACACAGTATGACCGGTGTCCTCAGTAAATTTCAAGCTAGGTTACAAATCCACGACCAAGTCTATAGAAACCAGTTTCCATAATATGCAAACTAATTAAAACTTCAAAAAGATTTTCATACACTTTCATATCATTCTTCATAAACTTTTTTACCCGAGAAAATGAGAATGTTGAATACACGTACATTCCCTGAATACAATGGTGTTGTAATTAAGTACATGTTTTACATCATCACAGAAATTAAGAGAGACAGAAATTAAGCGATTGGAGGTGGTTAAGCATCATTAATCTGAGTTGTGATTGCAGATAAGGAAAAAGAGAAAACTTAGGATACCTTCTGAAGCCTTGAAAATTATTGGTCTTCTTTAAAAAACAATCACGAAGTAGAAATTTTGAAGTGATCATCACGGACTAAAATAACCACGACCAAGCCCATTATAAACATTTACTCTTCAATTAAGCGTATAAGGAGATAACTTTTTTAAAGCGCCCACTCAGGTATACCATCATTCTTCTTTTATTTTTTCTGCACAACACTAAAAAAATACAGAAACGAATAGTAATTCATTTCTTGCTTCAATTGTTTAGTAATAAAATAGATATATTAAAATGAAGATCACAGACATTCACGACAACACGTAAAGCAGCATTGTAAGGGGCACCAGATGAAGTTATGATGGAGAATATCACGATCGGGAACCATCTGCACCAAACAAAAAATTAAATCATCAGAATCAAGAACCAACGAGTTATAATTTTATCAAACAAAAAGTTCATTGTGATACGTTGAACACATTCAACACGTTTACGTACATGTGATCACATCCCTATACTGGAAAGAATATACTACATACTACATCACCAGACAGGTGAGGGGGAGTGTTTGGGGAAACGTAGCTAAGCGATTTGACTGAATTACACTTCGATCAAGTCTTTACGAGTGCGAGATTTATTACAGACTGAATGCTATTTCCGTTTGAATTAGATAAGATATTGCAAGAATAAATTTGTAACTAAACCGCGATAGAAGAGTTGACCAGTGATCTATACAGCCATGGGATCGATTACAGTCAACGAATCTGTTGCTAGAGAGCTGAACTAATTAGTTCCACTAATTGCTAACAGAGCGCATTGTTGCTAGAGAGCTGAACTAATTAGTTCCACTAATTGCTAACAGAGCGCATCGTTTCCAGAGGGTGGAAACAAATTTGTTGAAGCATAAGTCTGTGTTTCTTAAATATATTTTGAATTGGCAGCCTCGGCTTCAGTTATAGTTTTAACAAAATACAGCAAAGTGGAGAAAGCATTATTTTACTCGCTGTTAAACATGGAATGTCAAACAGATGCTAACGGTTCAAGACAAATTACACCGCATATTAAGTGATTTTTTACCCAAGTTTTAAACATTTTAGGAGTGAAGGGAGGCTGAAAATGAAATTAAAGATAGAAATACAAATAAACAAAATTCGATAAAATATTTTTTTAAAAATTTTCGAGGGCACTGAATCTAAAACATTATATTTAAAAAATTAAACCAAGTACATTGCCATTTTCTCTCTAAACTGTAAGACTTAGAATATCAAATCTTCACCACACACATTACCATTCAGAATATTTCCCTGCAAAGAGAAATTCTCAATAGGTCAGTGCACTTCTTTCCTTCTGATAAAAGATAATTTCAGGATTTTAATATTTTGAAAAGCTGGATTATTATTTCAGATCCCCTTTCCCATTTCTGGATCTGTCATTCACTCAGAATAGGAATCTTATTCGATAGACGGAGTGTACTGTATAGTGAAACTAATCAAGATAAGTTTTGACATTTCCAAGGAGACAAGGACAAAATATCAAGAGCAGTAGAAGATTTCTTACAAAATAGTTCGCTCATTTCCACGTGTCTTAACCCTTTTGTCTTCATTAGTAGAAAAAAGACCCTTCCACGATTCAAGTTCTCCCTCCACGGAGTGGCTCTCATGAAATTTGGTGCAACTGCCGAAGTATTGATCTGGAAAATGGCTGGTAAACGTTTTTGTTACCCCCATTATCGGCAGATGCATCGTTCGGACATTCCAATTCCATTCAGGATATGAAATTGCCGAAGAATGGTATACAAATCCACTATGAGCACTTGATGGATACTTCTGAGCCATTTATAGAGGGATTACTCCAATGGTGTGGCCTTTTAAATCCTCGGCGTGGAAACAGATTCCCACTAAATTTGTATTTATCCATTCAGTTATGACCAATAGCAGGAGAAGAATGGTATACAAATCCACTATGAGCACTTGATGGATACTTCTGAACCATTTATAGAGGGATTACTCCATCCTTCCAAAATGGTGCAACCGTGTCAGCCTTTCTTAAATACTCGTCATGCAGGGAAGAAACTTAAGGTATAACCCCTTGAAAGACTAATAAATCTATCCATTCCATTCATGAAATTTAAAGAGGCAATTGACTCAATGGTGTATCGATATTTTGCCTTTTAAATCCTCGAATTGGGTAGCGTATTGAAACAGAAAAAAAAAAATCAAGCTTCCCAAATTCTAAATTTGTATTTATCCCATATTGCCCAGTTAGTACCAATAGCAGGAGAAGAGGAGGAGGTGTGGTATGATAGGAGTACCTACTGATGTAATTTAATGGGTTCTCAAGTAAGCCTTTAATTCAAGTAAGCCTCTTTAATTTGTTCAATAAAATTAAAAAAAATTTTTTGTCTAGATTTTTGCACTAATCACCTTTGATATGGGAGGTCCTTAATTATCGAATCTCAAATCGATTAATTAGCCCTTCAACGTAGGATAACTCCGTTAGATTATGTTCAGTGCAGTGCTTGCAGAACACAGTAATGACCTGAGGAACTACAGAGAAAAACCTTGGTGGGATTGGTGAGTGGTGATACCTGTTCATCAATAAATCCGACAATCCCGGAATATAATAATCATAGAAATTACTCAAAAGACTCCTTGGCCCATCTGAACCAGGTCTGTGGATACCTTCAGGATTCAAGTCAATTTCCAAGCTGTGCCGGACTATGAAGTGATTCAAAGATGGATTGTGCCTCTGTTTTGATTCCGTCCAAATCTCCGGGAGATATATACTTTTTTCCCTTAGTACAGAATATCAAAATCTCTGAAAAGTGGTAGTTTCTGAAAAAAATAAAAAAATTGTACATGTATTAAAAGAACAATAGTATTACGGACTAAGTCACTCGCGACGAAGTTGTGAAAACCCATTTCAAATAAAATAAAAACGGAGTAAGATGGAACGTTGTCTATATTTCCACGAAAGTAAAGAGTTAAATATAGACAACGAGGAAAATAAGAGGAAATATAGACAACGTTCCATCTTAATCCGTTTTTATTTTATTTAACAATAGTATTGATACTACTGAGGGCCTTTTGAAATACCAGCTACTTACTCTTTGATAAACGAAGACGATTTAATGGCATCTTTTGACATGGTATATGGAGTTTTACTATGTTTAGTGAAAAACTTGACCTTCGACAAGGGATCACCTCCTGATCTATCTTGTCCAATACAGAAGTCGATGCAAGAAGATCTGAACTCGAGAGCTTTAAACTTCTCAGTCAGCTTGATAGCCATATCCGAACCCAGTGTTTCCATTTGTTTCTTCTCCTACGAAGTACATTGATCTCAGAATATTAAAATTAGAAGCGTGATAAGGAACCTAAATTTATTTACGTAGCACTTCAATTACGTACACTGTAATGAGTATTAGTCATTTATTGAAAAGCTTAAAAACATCATCAACATTTTGAAGTACCTAATTTTTGAGCAGCTTACCAAATGAACGGGTTTTCTGAACACCAGCGTGTACAGATCTCGCGTTGATATCGCCTTAAGAATCATTCTTGATTGGTTCAGTTTCGGGTTTAAAGAATTCAGAAGGTCATAAAACAGACCGTCATGCAGTTTGAGGAAAGCTTTGGGATATTTGTGGCAATCAGACAACTTACATTCCCTGGAGAAAAAATACAACCCAGTATTGGAAATAATAAATCAAAATAATAGGTGCTAAAAAAGTGAAATAATTGTTTATCAACCTACCTCCAAGCAAACTTGGTGTTTTAGATCTAGGGAAATCAAATTATAGACCGACAATTACCAAGCTCTGATAAAAAAAAAAAAAAAAACTCCTTCAGGTTACTCCAAGAGTCTAGCAGCTTAAATTATTGCAATGGTTGATAGAACCACTTTCGCCAGTGGTTAATAAATTGCTGAAATCAGCAATTAATCACATGCGGTGCTGGTTTCCTAAATGTAGAATCTAATTCCTCCTTGATTATTAATATTAGTAAAAAGCCCAATGAAACTATGTAAATCAAAATATAGATATCAAATGCATAGGGTAGGTGGGGGCAAAAGGTTCCACTTGCATTTTAAAAAAAGCGGAAAGAGTTTTGGTGGGAATCAAGTAGGCAGTGTCTGTGTCTACTTCTTATCAGTTGCCATGACAAACCTGGTCGTGATCGCACTGGTTCGCCCAGGGAAAATGAGGTGAGTGTGTTTTTCACACTTTTGATGTAATTATTCGCTATTTTCAAGTGCAAGTTGACGAAACATAGACTTAAGAACAGTTTTTAAGCATGTTTTTCCGTTTTAGTGTGGTTATTGCTCTTTCTAATCCACACACTACATTCATTATTACTTGATAAGAAGGTTAGGAAATCACACTGGAACTGGAAGAACCTATATTGGGGTAAAAGTTTCCACACGCTGTGGGGCAAGAGGTTCCACCACAACTTGTGGAACCTTTTGCCCCAACTCATAATTTCTTCTCTCACCTTATTATTCTTAGTTTGTTTTGTGTTTGGTGATATTTTGAGTGTGTTTAAGTGTGTTGAAATCAGTTTTACTCACTTCAACCCCCCACAAAAAACGTCTGGAGGAACTTAGCGATTTAACTATTTATTGATAACTTGAGAGAGAAGCTGTCAGCAGCTGAGTATGTTTTAAATAATGTTGGGTTCTCTTTTGTTTATTATTCTTGATTTTTCATGTTAGCAATTATTCTGCGTTACCAATGCGTTGTCATGAAATGAATTGGGGTGGTTTTAGTCAGAAAGATCGCATTGTTTCATATTTTGTACGTAGCTAATCTTAATCTACCCATTTTTTCATTTCGTACCTTAGAAGAACCAAAGTTGAAGACTTTTGTAAAATGTTGTTTTAAAGGAATAATTTGACAATTCTCGCTTGTGAGGCTGATAGCTAAACCAATGAGTTATTTTCAAGAGGAAAAAGGGTTGGCATCTACTTGACTGATTTATTATTCCTTGACTAATAAGTTTTGAATATTTTTTACCCTCGTTTTTACAAATTTAATGTTCAGTACTCTCAAATAAACTCAAATTACTTTATTTCTTTTCAAAAAAAATTTTTTGGAAGGATATTTGTGATCTTTAGTTGTTTACCCATTTCTGAAATTCCGAGTGGGGTAAAAGTTTCCAGTGGAACCTTTTGCCCCATGTAGTGGGGCAAATGGTTCCAAAGAGGTTTTTTGGGAAAACTGAAAATTTACCAACTTAATCTTTTTGAAAATAGTTCATTTTTTTACTGAAGTTAAAGAAGACATTGAACTAGGATATGGGCCATTTTTTGGATAGTATGGACGTTCTGGAAGACCAGGGGGAAGCCACACGTCAAAACTGGAACCTTTTGCCCCCACCTACCCTACCCCCATTATGAGGTGTTCTGAAGGAAGTTGTGAGACAATAGCGACACAATTAACTGCGTGGGATGTGGAAGGGGTTATGTTGTACCACATGCTGACTGACTGAGGCTAGGGCTGGACATCATTGCCATAAATAGAGATGTTCGATATTTCTGTACCGGTGACAAAGTCACCGATATTTGTTTGTCACCGATATATCGGTGACAAGGAACTGGAAAAAGCGGTGACAGATATTTCGGTGACTGCGCTGGATTCCAACACAAAGTACGCAGGCGCGGCTTTGGAACGGCGGCTCTGGCCTCAGTCACTGAATCTCATATCGGATATCTACTTACGGTCTCTGTCACTGCGTCACCGCTTAGCGACAAATAATAAATAGTACTAAATAAAATTGAAAAAAGCAAAGACGATTGTGGAGGTTGAAAGAGATTCTGAGGCGAAGAGGGCGATTATGGTTCCCAATGCACTCTATCGGGATTTCATATCGTCCACCAGCCTTCCCCGTCAATTCCTTGTGAATAGTATCGTTTTTCTAAATCAATTTGCTACAAAAATTTGTGTGACAATGCCCTCAAAGTGCTCCGAGTCATTTTCTCTTTCTCCATTCAAATTCAAGCTCCAAAGAGAGCGGAAAGAAGATTGACGGTTGGACGAAATCCCGTTAGAATGCGCTCGAAACCGAAATCTCCTGAAAGAGTTGCGAACTCCATAACACTGTTATCAGTGAAACCTTCCTTGAGACTACACGGCTAGAGATGTTCGATATTTCTGTACCGGTGACAAAATCACCGATATGATATCGATACGAGGACTTGTCACCGAAATCATTTCGGTGACTTTGTCACCGCCCGATATTTCGGCGACTCTGTCACCGCCCGATATTTCGGCGACTTTGTCACCGGTACAGAAATATTGAGAGAGCCCGTCTTCACTAGAGATGTGCGATCCAGTGACTTACAAGTATCGGTGACTTCGGTTCCAGTGACAAGGAAATATCGGTGACAAATATCGGTGACTGGCATATCGGTGACAGAGAGTGGAAATGAATGAAAGGTGGCGCTGTCACAGTTTTTTCAAGGAAAGAAGCATAAAAAGAGATGTTGAACATAAATTTTTATGAT
Organism: Creontiades dilutus; assembly: GCA_031894815.1. Classification (NCBI taxonomy): domain Eukaryota; kingdom Metazoa; phylum Arthropoda; class Insecta; order Hemiptera; family Miridae; genus Creontiades; species Creontiades dilutus. The sequence continues at coordinate 345,889 of JAVIWC010002458.1, read as the reverse complement.
TAAAGAGGAATTGCTTTGAAATAATAATAAGCGCCACATTTCATTCATTTCCACTCTCTGTCACCGATATGCCAGTCACCGATATTTCCATGTCACTGGAACCGAAGTCACCGATATTTGTAAGTCACTGGATCGCACATCTCTAGCCATAAAGTCCAACGGGTCCACCAGAACCCAGGAGATCTTGAGTTGGGTACACCATCCTCCTCAACTCGGCACTTTCGTACTTCGTTCCCAAATCCCTATCGCCAGCGTCGAGTAAACCTGAGTATCCTCCCCACTTGTTTAATCAAGTGCCAATCGTCATTTTTATTTTGTTCAATCCTGATTTTAGCCAAGGTGAGCAACAAACCTTGGAGATCTTGCAATAGCAAAATAATGGCCAATTGTTTAATCCTCACCATTCTCATCTGATTAAAATGATTTTGGTTTATTATCCAATCTAATCTAACATCGAGCTGCGACGAGAAATCAAGGACTGGGAAAAATATTTTCTTCTCATGGAAATCGATATTTCCCCCTGAACGTCCGCGAAAAACTACTAGAACTTAAATTTTTAAAAAAATAAATAAACAGTAAATTGTGACGATTATCAGCTGATATAATTGTAATAGATTTTTTTCTTAGTTCCTTTTGAAACGGAGTTTTTCATTACTTTTGGTTTATTCACGGATAAGTGAAGCGCAATAGATGTTCTATTTAATCTTTTTAAATTTCAATGATTCCAAATTCGAGCATTATAGGTTGATTAGGAAAGGTTTCACGAGGCCTTAAAGATTTCCGCTCTATTTCTGAACCGATTGTTGTATCACGATTATTTTGAGTCAGGCAAAAGAATGATTTCGTGAAATTTGTAAAGGCAAAGGTACTTCTCGAGAAAAAATTAATTAAACAACAACTTACAAACAATGCCATAACAAATTCAAGATGAGTTGAATCATCGTGACTTGCTCATGGACATTTTGTTTACATTGTACATAGTGCAGTCCATTTCAAGGAATGATATCTCAGTTGCTTACATAATTTGCAAGGACGTGGTCAGCATATATACAGATCAACTGTTCTTCCTTTAAGTAAAACATCAACTCATGAATTATTGAAGCTTCACTTTGCCCTTTCTGCAACTTACCTTAAATTTCCATTGTCAACCCATTCGATTAGAAAGTGTTCATTTGCAGCGTAGAGGGCATCAATAAGCCTGCAACAAACGAAAGAAATACTGCTAGCTGCGAAAGTCTCTCTCTCTGCCGTCAACATAATATAAAAATTAAATCATAAGCTAAAACAGTAATAACCAAGTCAATTCCAATCTTCTTGCTTCTCTTCGCATTCAGAGGTATGCAACCTTTCTTTTGAGTATGTTGTCCCTCTAGATGAGGGAAAATTATTCCCACAAAGTTTCAGACCGATTCATCACATTCTCGCAGTCCAAGCTTGAAAAGGTAGGAGGTTTGGGTTCACTTCGGTGGTTGCCGAGTTCCGCCAAAGAAAAAAAAACACTGATTTGGAAGGAGGAAAACCCAATCTCTTCAGCGGTGTAATTTTGAATACTTGATAATGATTTTTCTCTCGACTGGACATTTTACATATTTTGAGTTATTCCTTATTACAAGGCGCGCACTTCTGTAGAGCATTAAGTTAAAAGAGAATTTTGGAACCAAGTCGCGAAGGCTCAGCAAACACAACTTATCACTGATATTTGAGGAAAAACACGTTAGCCCGGATTTTTACTAGTTTTCACAATGTTCCATTGTCTTGTATCCTGTCTTTAATGACCTAGAACCGATATGGATCTCATATATCACTCAAGAGGGTTCGTCCCCATGTCCCTCCCGTATCGTCAGGTAATGAAGAGGCACTCTCCATGTCCCTTCCGTCCAAATCTGGAGGCTGAAGTGAAAAGCAGCACGAGCCTCCCGCAGGTTGTTGATTGTTTACGCGGTTATGAACGAGTAATCAGAGACTTTTTGGTGGACGACGACTAGGAAACCGTGGTCGCCGAGTTGAAGCGAGCAGTTGGATGCTAACATTTCCATGACGAATAGCATCAAGGCTACCGGCTGTTGAAGTCACGTTTAACGTGACGTCAACATTCATTGGAAGTTGTATACTGTCGTTATTGTGGATTGAAGTTTGTGTTATTGAGTTGAAGTTGTATTTTGTGGATTGTTGACAAACAACACGGACGTTCGTTATTGCTACCGCGTGCAAAAAAACTTGTACAATGCCAAAAACGGAAGATGAGAAATAGGTAAAATGGGTTATAAATATGGAAGGTTATGTTACTGCCGACTCGTCAAGGAAAGACGTATAGGAGAACCGATTTCAGACGGTTCGTCATGACGGCTTGCATGACAGACGGGACGTCACGCATGCGCAGTCTGCATTTTTCTCCAGACGGTACCGTCAACGTTGTCGCGTGAACTGCACCAAAAAGTCTCTATCAGGTGAACATTGAGACGACCGCGGTACCTTGGTAGTACCTTAGTAGTAGTAGTAGTAGTAGTTTGAGTCCTGCGTTGCGTAATCAGTTACATTCGGGCGTTTAACCAGTAAGATGTCGAGCGAAACCATGTTCAGCATTGAAAACAAAAAGCTGATAGTTCGGGATGGATTCAAGTTTGGATTTCAAAAGATTTTAAAAAGTGAGATGGCGGGATGGACGTGTACTGTGAAGGGTTGCAAGTGTTTCCTAAAGACATCATCTGTTGAAAATTTGAGCGTAGTGGAAAGTGTTGAAGTCCACAACCATCTGAGTCCCAAGACAGTCTTTTCTGATTTTGAGAATTCAATACTCAAGGCGGGAAGTCTGGCCAAAATCTCGGGTGCGGGGATGTAAATTCCATCTCACACAGGCATGGTGGAGAAAAATTCAAAATTTGGGTCTCACAGATGTTTATAAGGACAAGGACTCAGAGGAGGGGAAGTTTCTTTCTTATTTGTTTGGACTTCCCATGCTAGGACCCGAAATGGTCGAAGACAGTTTCGTTGAAGACTTCATGTCCATAGCACCATCGTGTAAAAAAAATTGTGAAATTGTGCGACTACCTTGTGGACACCTACATACAGGGTGTGGTAGATAAGTAATGAGACTCAGTCTTGAAAAACAAATTTATTGATCCTATTTGTACAAAACGTTAATATTCTTCAAAGTACTCGCCTTGGGCGTCGACGCAACGTTGCCAGCGCGTTTTCCAAGCTTGATAGGCCCCACTGTAGTCCGTTGGAGTTATCCCAGTTAGTGCCTTCGTGACAGCACGTTGGATGTTCGGAATATCGTCGAAACTACGACCCTTCAGGCATCTTTTGACCTTTGGAAAGAGGAAGAAATCAGGAGGACTCAAGTCAGGGCTGTATGGTGGCTGTGGCAGAACTTCAACTCCAATTCGGTTCAAGTAGGAGATCACGATGAACGCTGTGTGCGCCGGAGCGTTATCGTGGTGGAGACGCCAGCGTTGAGCAAGGTCCTGTCGCTTCCGTTTGACGGCTCTGTGCAATCGCCGAAGGACTTCTTTGTAAAATTTGGCATTGGCAGTTTTCCCCAGAGGGACAAACTCTTTGTGAATTAACCCCCGCTTGTCGAAAAACACAATCAGCATTGTCTTGACGCGGGACTTTGACATTGTTGCTTTCTTCGGCCACGGGGATGAAGGTGTGTGCCACTCCGAGCTCTGGACTTTCGTCTCCGGGTCGTATTGGAATTGAAGTTCTGCCACAGCCACCATACAGCCCTGACTTGAGTCCTCCTGATTTCTTCCTATTTCCGGAGGTCAAAAGATGCCTGAAGGGTCATCGTTTCGACGATATTCCGAACATCCAACGTGCTGTCACGAAGGCACTAACTGGGATAACTCCAACAGACTACAGTGGGGCCTATCAAGCTTGGAAAACGCGCTGGCAACGTTGCGTCGACGCCCAAGGCGAGTACTTTGAAGAATATTAACGTTTTGTACAAATAGGAACAATAAATTTGTTTTTCAAGACTGAGTCTCATTACTTATCTACCACACCCTGTAGACGCTACCACAACATTTCCACCGGCACTTTGGGCCGAACTTGGATACGCTTTACACAGAACTACCAACGCATGCGAGGGGTTCCACAGCACATTCAACTCTCAATTTCACTCCCCGCACCCGGACATATTCACCTTTACAGCGGTAATCAAAAACATGCAAATTGACACCAACATCGCCATTACGACAGCTTCCAAAACGGAGAAACTGGAGAAAACCATGCGGGCTAAGCAAAAATTTCTGCATGACCAAGGGTTCTTGCGTGGAGAATTGACGCGATTCGATTATGTAAAACTGATGTCATACAAAGTTCAACCTTCCTTCCAACTTTCCATGTAACATCTCCTGATTTCGACGCGAGGACTGCTTCAGTTCTTCAGACAAGTAAGTGTTTATGAAATTCATTAAACTACCATAACCATGGGAGGGACATAGAGACCACCCTGAATGGTTTAGGGAGGGACATGGAGACATAACCTTGTGTACCTGTTTTGCTGTGGGAGGGACCGGCACGGGTATCGGTAAACGGAGAATGAAAGGTCTCTTTCAGACAACGAGTTTCGGTAAGATTAGGGCGACGGGTTCAGGTAAAGGCAGGAATGTGTTCTGTCTAGTTTGCTGGTATGGATGCTCGCTTCGCTTGCATCTCAAAAACAAAAAAATATCCTACATCAATCCTTTTAGTAAAGTATAGATTAGTTGGACAAATAGATCATAATGTGTTAACACGATGAGTTACTTTCGCCTGTATGTATTGTTGTTTTACCCAAAGTCGTAGTGATTTTTACCCAAAACCTTGGTGTTTTTACCGCCTTTTACCCAAATTTGTATGGCCCGTGTGAGACGTGGGCACGTCTGTTGGCTACGGGAGGGACATGGGCTGTCACCCTCAAGAGATTTCTCAAGCTGAGACAGGTCGATGACCTGCAGACTGAAACAAGAGAAAACTTGGTATTTGTGTTCATGACTTTCTTTCAACATTTTTGTTCTTATTGCTATAAATGTTGAATAGATCATTTATTTTACGTTTTCAAGCTTGGATTGCCTGTGGGAGAATGCGATGAATCAGTCTGGAACTTTGAGGGAATAATTTTCCCTCATCTAGAGGTACAACATACTAAAAACAAGGAAATTTTCGATAACTTTACTTTTTCGAGTTCAACCGTTGACGTGGAATGTAACGGTTCCGTGCGAGTTGCGGACAGGGAGAGACGGGTAAAGGGGGGTTCGTGAACAAAATCGTGCTGTTCGCGGAATGGCCTCGACTTCGAATGATTGTTTCGTGCGATTTGCGGACATAGTGCAGCGATCAGATAGATGACATTACGTCGGTAAACAACAAGATAATCTCGCCCTCAGTTCAGGATCCGGCTATTTTTGCTCTACTTCCAGACAAAAATCAGATTACGTACGAGCGCTTTCTCACGTTAATTCTTCAGTGGGCGCCAGGGTGGAATCCCTCCATTGTGAAATGTGACTTTGAGTTAGCCGCCATCTATTTCATTAAGAAAATGTTACCTTATGCACGTGTGTCTGGCAGCAACTACTACTACAATCAGTCCTTGTGGCGGAAAGAAAATGACGAAACTGCGACTAGCTTGCCGTATGTGTGCTGCTTTAGCCCTTCTTCTGCCAGACTACATACAACTTGGACGGTTTTTAATTTCGAATAAAGCACCATCGACAGAAAAAATGCAACTATTTTGAACAGCAATGGCTGGAAAATGAGAAGCACCCTGCTTCAATGTGGAATGGTCACAGTGAGAGACATCGCACCAATAACGCAGTTGAAGGTTGGAACAGGAAGGTGAATTCCATTGTAGATTCCGAATTTTTTCGTTTTTCTTTCCCAACTTAAGGGTGTGGCTTCTGAGGCCAGCTTCAAGTTGCGCTCTTTTGAGGTAAGAGAAAAAAGACGTACGTGCACTTGGACGAAAGGATGGACGCAGCTGGCAGAAAATTTATTGAAACTAAAGACCTCTATTTCTACCTCAAAATGTTGGCACAGGCCCGAAACCTTGGGGATTGATGCTAGTTTTCCTCACGCGTGACGGCTAAGCTTGATCTTCCGAGCTGACACACTTCTAACCTCGCCTGCAACAAGTCACAATGCAGTCAGTCCTAAACCTGGCAAAAGTGTGAAGGGAAATGCGTCTTGTTCGCAACCTGCACGACCGACTATCGATCTTCTTCCGATCACTTCAGTTTGTCCGCAAATCGCACGTCCGCAACCCGCACGCTGCCAATGTACCATATTTGAATTCGTCACAAAATAAAAAAGTTGATTGAAAACGTGATTTCATTCACGATGGAAAATTGGGAATTCCCAGAGAGTTTCCGTGAAACACCCTGTAAACACTTACATTGTCTCAACCGCCTTGCAAGTATGATGCTGGTAACATAATTTATGGAGTTTCGCTCGGTAGATAAAAACATCCCTCAATGATTCAGAAATCTTATCACGGAATCCAATATAATTTACTCCATCCTTTTCAACGATTCCAGCGGAAAATAAGATACGGTAAATGTCCATATCAAAGCTCATTCCAAACTGTTTTGAGTCCCTCATTATATATTCGAATTTGTCAACATCCAAACCATTTTCTTCGTTAGCAATTATCTACAATTAAAAATGAAACAGTCAACATTTAATCCAACGTAGTTATACTACCATCAGTAAGGTAGCCTTTCACCAACCAAATACAATTATGTAGGTAGGTGTACCAACCAACAAAAAGTAGGTATCAATTTCACGATAGTTGAAAAGCAGACTTTTAACCACACTTACGTACTTCATAAAGGAAGACGTTTTTTTCATCTTTCGGAATATTACCACCAATTAGGTCGCATATCAAATCAATATGTTCGCTCTCAAGTCCATACGTTTTCAAGGCAGGTTCCAACTTATTCTCAGCCACTAGATGCCGGAACATAGTGACACTGTTTTCTGCATGCTAAAATGAAAACATCTCTGAGACAAGTTTGCCACGTTAATGAAGTTGACATAATTTGTTATTATATAATTATAAATTATAGAATTAGTCGAGGGAGTGAGGGAGACAAAAATTAAAGTCCGTTTCCTGTGTTTCGTAAGCGAGTGATACACTTAGATGTAAAACCGCCCATCATCTACCTGCCAATAAGAAGGTTATGTATTCGGCTAAAAATGTATGGACCTTGAATATATTTGAAATGGAACTCTCATAAGACACCTAGATCGCAATTGAAAGGTATGGAGGCACAATGATCAGCTCTGCTCCATTGAGGCTAATTTCTTTCATTATCAATCTGCCATGCTGATATTTCAAATTATGTTCTTTTTAAGACATTTTGAATACAATTACAAACACGGAGGTACAAAGTACCGAGCTTAGACTCGTTCTCTACGTAGAAGGGAATAGAGAATATAAAAATAATAGTTGCTAACCCGATTTTATACATCTTGATACGTATAGAGACAAACGTCGAAAGAGGGGGGGGGGGGTAATTTTCTACTTGGGCAATCACGAAGATTTATCATTGAAAATAACAAAACAAAACACTCATTCCTGTTTTTTGTTGTCTCTTCCACAGGTTTTGACTGAGAGTGGAATGAAATGGATTTGTAATAAGGTTATTTTTATTTCATGCCTGGGTTGTCTCACCCTAGACTGCATCAATGTGTTCAATAAGTGAAATAGAAAAATGGTGATAAGTTTTATCATGATTGGATCAGTTAGGAAAAATCCCTTCATTGGCCTACATAAAACGCTGAACATTTTGATACAATCTTTTTTAGAGTTTCACAGCCAATGGACCAATAATATGACAATTCAACTGTAAACACAATGATTAATGAGTAGAATAGATTACGTGAGAAGAATATTCACATGTGAACATAGAAGCTGTGTTGACCAGCTAACTGAAGGACCAAATAAATAGTGATAATGATTAGTGATTAATGTACTTTAAGTAACTAGAGTACATAATGGATCACCCGGTGGTCTGGAGGCTTTGTGTATAAGTGAACCTTGTGCTAACTATTTCTAAATTACATTTGATTTCAACTTTAAAATCACGTCAAGAAGGGGGGCCCCTTCTAGGGGAGAAGAGTGCAATGACGTAGTTTATTCCAAAACTTCTTGAAACCATAGAAATGAAACTAGATACGTATCGTAAACAAGTATAATATACTTCAATATATATATTATATTCAATATATATAAACATATAAATCAATATAATATATTTATAAACAAGACTATATTCTTGCATTTTTTTCTTCTCATTCAAAAATATCATATAATTCATGCACTGTATATAACTGCAAACTTATTGTAGTTTCATACCTTCCACTTAATCTTACATCTTTCTAAGAATCGTTCCCACAAGTGTGAGAAGGGCCCATGACCGAGGTCATGGCACAAGCCAGCCAGGAGTACACATAACTGTTTCTCATCGGGTACATTGGCATTGCAACAGCTTAGAAACTCACGAGCCCAATGGCTTACACTGAAAAATAAAAAGATTCTCCAGAAACGCATTTGCAAAGCTTAACAATAAAGGAAAATTAAGTAAATAACACAAATAGTTTCTAAAGTGCACCTGTAGGTACTCCTCTCGTCTAAAATCAAAATCAGTTGTAAGACAACTCAAGATGGGGTTTCCACTCCAAGCAGTGTCAACATAAAAAAGCACGAAGGGCCATAAAATATATACATTTTGCTTTCAACTATTCATTGAGTTCTCTTGTCTACCCGACACACTACAGTGGTGACCCCGAAGCAGGACTTATTGATGCTTGCCTCTCGCTTGGATCACCCTAGTTTCAGATCAATGGGCTTCCAATTCATATCAGCATTATCTATCCGAGAACCTTGACATGTGACGATGGAATTCACGCATCCCCACCATCGACTGCTTGATTAGGCCTTCAATCTCTTCCTCTGCTCGCCTTGTCAACCTATTTGACAACTGAAGAGAAGAAGACTACCCAACCAGGGAGAACGCTTCTTCGAGATTCAACCGCATTCCCCATGTTCTTCAACGGTACCGAACCTCGACGTTATTCATCCAAGTCCCACAAGGTCTTCACAATCAGACGAGATTCAGAAGGACACAAAAGAAGAAAATGATGCCACGTATTATAATTAGAAACAAATAAGTTGAACAGGGAAAATGGAGGGGCAATCAATTTATTTGCGAAACAACTTGGCGACAAATGTTACATCCATCTACTGATGCCTACTTTCCAACAAAACCAAACCACACAAGTCCTTAAGTTCTCCGTACCCCACACAAGTATTAATATGAGTCTATAGACTAGGAACCTCATTCGTTTGTTCTGGATAGTCTCCAACCGAATCTTGGCAACATTATTACATCATCGGGGTCTAACTGCATCTTAAGCTTCATTCATGCTCGACCTCATTTTTGGCCTCATCAGTAAACCCATGGTCGCTGCATGCCCAGCTTGTACTAGGTCAAAAATCCATAGACACATTCGTGTGCCTCTGGGTTACAAGCCAGGGGCGTCGACAGACTGAAATAGTGGAGGGGGCCTAAAAATCCCCAACTTTACAACTACAAATGCCAAGTGGGTGTGGCACATAGCTTCCTCGTATCCATAACATGACTGCATAGATCATTGAAAATTATTATTGACTAAGGAACTTCGTTCAATTAGGCGAAGTAAATATTGAATTAGGGTAAATTTATTGTTATGCAGGAGCATAACTTGAGAAAATAAAGGTAGACATGTACAACTATTGATCAAACTATAAAATATACCTAATAATAAAAATTGACACTGACGCTGAATGGATAGATGACAGAAATTTCATCGAAATCGGTCAAGAACTCCCGGAGTTATGCTTGTAGCAAGAATTTCACGTTTGCGCATGCGCAGAGGCTACTATTGATCCGGGGGTCATGAAACTCATAGGGGACCATCTACACATCAAATCGAACAATCCCTGAAAATTTCATCGAAATTGGTCAAGAACTCCCGGAGTTATGCTTGTAGCAAGACTTTCACATTTGCGCATGCGCAGAGGCTACTATTGATCCGGGGGTCATGAAACTCATAGGGGACCATCTACACATCAAACCAAACAATCCCTGAAAATTTCATCGAAATTGGTCAAGAACTCCCGGAGTTATGCGCGTAACAAGGATTTCACGTTTGCGCATGCGCAGAGGCTACTATTGATCCGGGGGTCATGAAACTCATAGGGGACCATCTACACCCCAACCCGCACAATCCCTGAAAATTTCATCAAAATCGGACTATAACTTCGTGTAGTTTTGCCCGTAACAAGGATTTGGTGACAGACAGACAGACAGACACGGAACCAAAATTGTTCAGAAAGGTCTAAAACGCAAAATACGAGTGGAATTTTTGATTTTGAAGACAAACAAATTTTCACAAAAACAATTTTTTTTAAAGTGAAAACAATGCTTCCGCTATCTTGGTAGACTCGGAAGCAAAATCGTCACTATTGACAATTATTATTAGGTTTCAACAAAAAAATTTGATAAGTTCTTTCACACCTGGGAGTTATATACAGGGTGTCAAAATCAACTATACTCCTCCTACTTATTTTCTTTAATTTTCGGTCGAAAAATTCCGAAACACCATTGTTCCTAATTTCTCTGTAGATTTCAAAAACGACATAATTGAGCTTTGGACCAATGAGCACGCCATACACGGGAACATGTTGATTGCTGCCTATACGGATGGCACTGCTGTGCAGTGTCCGTTGAACGAACACATCCATGGAGTCAGCGCCGCTCCATGACACCCACGAGTACCACCAGTGGGAAGCGTCACATCCTGGGGAACAACCAAGACGAGAAAGAGCTCCATCGCGCTCTCACCACCGACACTTGGAGCCCATGGCATGGCTGGCGTCGAGGTGACAAAAACCCTAACAAAAAACGATGACACAAAGGATAAAACTACATCGGCCACCAATCTCCACACTTGGCCTACATCAGCACATATTCAAGGCATTTAGCCACCACTTTATACATTTTTCCTACGGCACAACAAATGTAATTGGGCCCTTAGCACTAACGCTTAGTAAATCTCACCGTCAGCGCCAATGCTTACATTTGCAAGTTAAATACAAACCTTGGGGAGGGAGGGAGGGGAGTGACCATAAAATATACCTAGCCATTCTACTTCTATTCATTGAGTTCTTTACTCTACCCTAAGCTCTAAAATATCCGACTCACCCTAAGCTGTGTTCAAATCTTGAGTGTGTTGCAGATGGGTAGATAAGATGACAAATTCCACACTGCTTCAGAGCCCTCAGCCTCTGAAACTGCTCGGTATCGATGATATCCAAGCACACTTTTGGTAGCCGGATTACTCTGTGAACTGAGTCATTAATAAAAACACCCGGGTTTTCCATAGTCATGTACGTCGACTCAGTATCGGATCCAATATCAGAAGCTGGAACAAAATTTGCCTACATGTTACGTTGCTAACATAATTACCAAGTAACAATCTAAAGTGAATCACGAGCTTGGCAAAAAGGGAAGTTATGGAAATGGTTTTCAAACGACGAACCAGTGATTTAATAGAATTTCCCAAATCAATAACTCGAATTTAATGGGAACGAATCAGGAAGTTAGTGCATATCTTATACCTTCCTACAAACAGAATATTTTGCGTACAATTCTTCAAAAGGATCAAGATCGAATCAGTTACGATTCCAACATCAAAATAGATCAATAGTTAAAGTATATGTACTTAAAATAATTTGTAGAGACCTAGACAACGAATTATCAATGGGTTCGTAATCATTCATAACTTGAGTAGGTACAAACAAGGTTCCTAAAGTTTAAATGCGTGAAAGTTTGGTAGCTTTTGACGTATCGTCCATTCGTTCAAGTACCTTCACTTATTTTTTCCGGTCACCCAATCCTACCTACGATTTCCTATACATATTTGAATGGCTCCCTACAACAAGGGTTTATCTACGCAAAACCCAACTTTCCAGAAGAGCGAATTTCGTTTTTAAGAAGTAAAAAATGTATAAATCGGAGCTGTTGTCCTACTTTTCCACTACACTTGCCGTAGGTTCGCCCCAATGAACCTACTTGATGATCTTGAAGCCTAAAAATGATCTTACCTAGGCCAAATATTAAAAAAGCTTCAATTTCAAATCAGTAGCTAATATATAATAATAGTTCGAGCATTATTAGATACTCATCCTCGTTTCCATCGTTGGCCCATGAGGTACCAACTTTGTTTTACGTCATGATAGTTTACTTACAGACATTCAAACTTGAATACTACACTTCATGTGTTGGACCACTCGAAGAATCATACAACACGTTCTCTAGTATTTTGGTTTGTTATTCAATAATAATTATTCCATCCGTCCGCCGTACGCAGGATTTCTCCCATACGGCCGGAGCAAAAAAGATGAAATTCTCAGGAAAAATTCATGTTGGTCCGACAACGCCCCAATTCTTTAGCCAGCTCTCTAACTTAACTTAAAGTGCCCTTTAAGGGTTGTCCAAAGTTTTTTTAAATCCCTAAAAACCTCAAAAAAAAGTCAAGGCGGCTTAAATTTGGACTTTTTTTTTAAGAACATTCCACGAGAAATCGAATGAGCCCATCCCCAGGTCCGTAGCTCAAACCATTCCCGATGTATGGCGCGATTTGTGCTGCCAACATTTGCGTTTTTTCGGTTTATTTTTGTTTTGATCGCAGTAACCTAGTGATGTAGTGAATGAGGATACTGGAGTGAAATCCTAAAAGGATTTGTAGCCGATACACGGGTTGAAGCATTCTGATATGCATGAAACGCCGCAAATTCTTTATCGGTGGTTTATTATTCAATTTTATTCATTTGGCTTGCGTTCATGATTTGAATTTCTACTAAGCTTTGGAGTGTGCGTGTTTCACAGGTGATAGAGCGATTATTGAATTTCAGGAGATATGCATAGAGCACTTGAATCGGTTCTCAACCAAAATACCTATTTGGATTGATCAGTTGATCATATTTGTGTGCCTCCTGAAATTTAATAATCGCTCTTTCAACTCAAAAGCCTCAGGTTTCCAATGGTATAATTCGTTTTTATTTTTTAGAGGGAACTTTTTCGAGAAAATTGAGATTTTTTGCAAAAAAACGTGTGTTGTCAAGCACATATGGGTTATTTTTAGTTGGCACGAATTGTTCAAAATTGTTCAAAATCTCCCCGTTCACGCAGTTGCAGAGAGTCGCTCGTCTGCGAATGGAGTCGACCGCACTATGAAGATCACGGTGTTCCGGCGGATCAGATCCCCGCAAGGTAAGAATTGGTGGCTGATCCAAAAATTTTCAAATTCCACCGAAATTATCAATTTTCTCAGAAAAGTTCCCTCTAAAAAATAAAAACGAATCATACCATTGGAAAGCTGAGGCTATTGCTCAGTTTTTAGGCTAACCGCAAACACGGAGGTAGACTTACCAGCTGAAAGACGGATAGGGAACTAATGATCTCTCAACTCGCCTCTAGGGGGAGAGAGGGCGGAGGCAAGGTCCTCTGCTCGAGATCGAATTTCCATCCATTATCTTAATGGGAGTTCATTTACGGAAAACGGTGTTGATATATTGACACTTTGGGGACCAAGACAAAAATAGAGTAAAAAAATTAACTTCTAAGGGCCCTCCCACACTAGCGATTTTTAGCAGCGCTACAAAATCGCCGGCGATCGAGGGAAAAAAAAAAAGTCGCAGGGTGTCAGAACCACTCCCACACCGGCGACTGCGGCAGTGCTACAATGGATGTGATAGAGGTTGGCAGTGTCGTTGCTCTCGCAATCAAGTTGAAAAAAAAAAAAAAAAGAACTGGCAAAAGAAGATGAAGAATGATGAAGTTGATCTATTCTTAAAGAGCATCGGACACACCATCAAGAAGCTTAATCTTCATAATATGACACCCCCTTAATGAGATCATATGATCTCCGATGCTAAATTGAAAATTCTGAAAGTGGTCAGAAGGCTTGAGTAGAGAGCTCGAGATTGGCCACATGAAGCAGCAGATGGCACCATCCGATGTCATCCGATCTCACGAGAAGAAACCCCTCAAAATGTCCATCTTTCTGACTCAGAAGATGTTACATTCTTCAATCTATAATCTATAAGTAATACAATTTTTTTCCCCCGCACTAATATATACTTTATTTGGCAATAATGTAGCTGGAAGGAGGTAGGGATGTAGCTGATGTGAGCTTGTGGGTCAAATTTCTTCTTTTCTATAGAGGCATCAGGGCCCCGTCCTCCAGGCCAAGGCACCTTACTTTCCGTAGGCAGCTGCGGAGACGCATGGATACCGCCCTCACTACGGCTATCTGGGTTTTCACACGGACCCAGCAGGTTACTTGGGACAAAGGCTTCGACCACTTTTCTGCCAAGACCTCGGCCATCCGTTTCAGGAAACGGGAATATTCCTTGTGCAAGGACCCATCACACCCCACCACTAGAGGTGTGAAAGAACCTCGCAAGTCTTCTGCCGCAGCGTCATACTTCCGATGCTTTTCATTGGCTGCATTTTGTGAGATCGATGGCCAATCATGAGAACCATAAGAGGAGGTTTATGACCCTGGTATCAAAGTACGCCGTTCTCTCATGGTCCCAGACTCCATGGATTTTAATATCCCCAACCAGCCGAGGATTGCCGTTTTCTCCTTCTACCAGCACTGGCTCAAGACCTACTGAGTTCCACGCGAGACTCGCCATCCTTGCCTCACTGATCCCGAATTTGATCATGACCTCGTTTGACCAGACCACCCTTTTTACAGTCTATGAGTAATACAATTCTTCATTTTACTCCGACAACTTGCAGTAAAATTTTTTCGTTTCCTTCATCATGTCGCTATAACGGCTAGAGAATGGATCAATTTGATATTAGTTGATAGGTACTTAGGTAAAGCAACAGTGAAATTTGACGGAAATCAGCACTTAACACAGAAATTAAGTATTATTTACCTCAGTGTGAGGGCCAGCTTTTCTTCAGCAGAAATAGGGTCTGGTCCGGCACCACTGGCAAAATGCAGGTGAACTGAGGCACGTTCAGCTTGAAAGAACTCCGGAGCAATCATTGATGGCCTTCAAATGGCCGTGTATCAGCATACAAAAGCCTTCATCTCTCCTCATTCAGAACACGTCAGCACGTGGAGTTCCCGGACAATCGTCCAATAAAATTCATCTTCCTCCTCATTCGCAAAACAGGAGAGCGAGCATCAACTTCGCCAGCCGTACCTAGGAATGGTACAAGTTGGCTGTATGTCTCCGCGTCCGTCGACCAAAAATCCGCGAACAGCAGTCGCTGTCGTGAGCCGGTCAAGGAATTTACACCTCAACTCCTAAAGGTCTTATCCACTTTTGATGACATTTTCAAGGACTGCTGGTTATGGAGTAGATGGTCCACTATAAGCTTCATTGCCCATAAATCAATACCTACACCACTCAGCGCGTACAATCCACAAACATCATTTTCAAAGCTTTTAGAGGCCCGATTGCTTTCAAAATGTTAAGAACGGCAATTAATATCAAGCAATTTCCTCAAAATCCTATTATTTTTTCATCCAATAAATGATTAGCTCGACAGTCCCTCGTTACTCGTGGACTAAGCTGGGTTACTTGTAGCATTAACTGAATTCATTTTGTCTCATGTCACTGCAGACGAAGTGACACGTGGATCGCATCAGACCTCCCTCTCCCTCTCTCTCTCTCTGGAATTTAACATCGATGTTTTGGGGTTTCCAACATCGACATCGAAAAACATCGATGGTCACTCAACGATGGTTTCACTACATCGATGTTTTGCTCTCGATGTTGACATCGATGTTTTGCTCTCGATGTTGACATCGATGCCAACATCGATGTTGCAGCTTCGGTATTCCACCCTAGTGACCATTCCACTGCTATCACTATTCCAATACGTATCAACAAACTACATACCACTCAAATTACCTGCTCCATCTAGCTTTCCCTCACTGTCCACCACTTGTAGCGATCTGTCTGCACAACTGTTTGAATCCTGTATCTGCTCCATATGATCAAGGATTTCCCTCCTGAAAATCGAGGCGTTGATGAAACGTATAAAATAAATTATAACACAACGACAATTTATAACATATTCCAAAAGCAAGGGATTTAATTAAACCCGTGAATCGTTTTTTAAATGCCGCACTTATTTCATTCTACACTTGTTTCGATTTTCATTCCGTCTTCAGTTCTCACTACCTCAAAATAGTTGTATCTAATTATTTTCAATCATTTTGAATAATTTGAAAACATCAGAAATATTTGAAAATATAATTTGAATAAGTTGATAATATCAGAATTTATATAATTGATAATATCAGAATTTATATAATAAGTTGATAATATCAGAATATACTTGAAAATATAATTTGAATAAGTTGAGCATAAAATTATTGATGGATTTTATTGAGCTTATTCCACGTACATGTTGACTTCAACCCAAAGAATAACCTTGGAAGTTGTGAGTTTCGTGGTAGATTCCAACTTTAAAACAACAAATGAAAGGAATTTGAAGTCAAAGCCAGAGATAATTGATGAAGTATTTAAGTAATTCATTTTACTATATTGAGTTGAAATGGGACTAATTATCTAGGCAAACCAGAAGGTAATGATAAGTAGTTTTCAATTTCTTAAATCTGCATTCTATATTAAATTCACTAGCTAGATAATTAAATTTGGACTTCTAGAGTTCAGAGCTGGAATAAGCTCCCTATTTTTCAACATTCACCCACCCATAACACTACGAAATGTCTACCTGTCTCAAATTGAATAATACGATAAATCAGATTCCGTTTTAGTAATTTAAATTTAAAATTTCCGTCCAAAAATTTACTAAAAAAGTACTATGAAACATTGTCTGACATCCTTGAAATATTGTAATGATGTTGCAGTATAATTTAGAGTTAGCAGAAATTTCTATGGAAAAATTCTGATTTATTAACAAACAATTCTCAGAAAGTTGTTAGGACCACCCCTTTGAAGAACAAAAGATCTGACTGACTCCCCATACTCTGGGAATTGCAACCAGTTCAAGTACTCCTTATAATCCTGAAGGTAATGGATTAGTTGAGCGATACAATGGTATTTTGTGGAAGACTATATCCTTGACAATGAAGAAAAAAGGATTAGACACGCCGCACTGGGAACAGGTCCTGCCAGAATCTCTCGAGGCTATTCGTTCACTCTTGTGCAACTCGATCAATTGCACTCCTCACGATCGAATGTTTACACATGCCAACCGCCCGAATAATGGAATAGCGATTCCTTCGTGGATGACAAACCCTGGAAAAAATATACTTAAATGCAGGCACGCACTTCGAAGGACAGCCCACTAGTGGAAGAGGTTGAATTTCTAAGCAGTGGACCTCATTGAAGCAAATCCCGAATACGCTCTCATTCGTCACTCAGATGGGAGAGAAGCATGGATGAGTCCATATTTGGGCTTGGCGAGACAGAGATGTGTCAATCAACACCAAATATGCTCATTCCTACTGATAGTAACCAGTGCATCCGGACCAAGATAACTTGACGACCAGCTCCCCACCTCCAGACCAGCCAATAGCAACACTACAATCACAAGATTCAAAATCCTCAGCTTCCCCTACGCTTTCAGCAACTGGGAGCTATGAACCTTCAACAGTATTGCCAGCATCGTCGCCGAGCACACTGACAGAAGTCAGAAGATCCCACAAAACTAGACAGCCTCCAAGTTATCTTCAAAACTCTGGCCCGAAATTAAGGGGAGAGAATGTCGTATTACAATATACTGGAGAGCAGCAGCACAAAATAGAAAGGACTGGCGGACATCGTTACAGGAGGCCCTGACCCCACGCCGGGTTGTAGTGCCATAAAGTAGGAGTAGTAATGTCGTATTACGTGTTATTACCAGCCCATAGCTAACTACGCGTTCTCCTTAGTTTCTCATGTGCTCCATTGCAAACTACTTAACCCTCGTTCATTATCTGCTAAACTTTGTAACAGCGGTTTATATGATTAAAGCCTCATGTTCAAAACGTATTATTTACGACACCCAGATTCTGAACGTTTAAAAAAACCAGAACACCAAGTCATTCATATTTCTTCACACTTCACACCAGCCCAGCAACTGGTGGTGGGTAAGTGCATCAAACTGCATTCGCTTCGGAAGCCAACGTGTGGCAGCGTAGTCTTTCGTTTTGCGTAGCACGAAATAGGGCTCTCCTGGGAGTAGCGGGCAGTTAAAAAAAATTGTAGGGAGAGAGGAGGAAACCTTGTGACAGACACAAAACATGTCAAAAGCACTTCCAAATCATCGAATTTGAGGTTGTTTTTCATTTTTACATTAAGAGAAGAGCAACCTGTGCCGATAAAATTTTTAATTTTAATTAAAACAAGAATAGAGAGACCACCCAAAAATGTTGACGTTTCCAACCTACTTTTTGTGACAGTTGTAGGGAGAGACCACCAGGCTCCTTAATGATTTTCGATTTTTGATCTTATTGAGGATTGACATTTATACTAGGTGATCTACCAAGACACCAACCTGTCATATCTCTCAGGAAAAAAATCAATTTTTCAAGACAAGTGAAACACTCACAAGGGCTGTGTGACGCAAAATAACCCCAAATTTTGAAATGAGCCAGGTACATGTTGGCTAAACCTTGAGACCTTAAGAATGACCGTCACCGGTTGCTACACACTATTAAACGATGACAAGAGATGACGAAAAGAGATGGTACTTACTTTTCTTCACAAGAATAAAACAGATGGTCCACCAATAAGGTGAAACGGAACTTGAACTCGACTTCACAGAACAGAGAAATAGTATGAGAACCACCAGAATAATATGACAGCAAACTTCTTACGATCTAAACTGGATTCAATACAACATTTTCAACCCACGGGAGTGAGAATGAAGAGAAATTGAGAAACCGTTACCCATATGACTATGCAAACAACATTAAAATCAATAATGAAATGATCACAGAGCTAAGTTCAATGTTGGTTGGTTGGTTGGTGTTTCTATTTCTTGACCGTAGCTGTGGCTATGTCGTCACCGTCGCTGTAATTCAATGTTATCATTAAAAAATATCACGTCCCATATCCGTAGGACTGTGGACATTTCAACTATTGACCTTGCCTCTCTACAACACATGGTGAGGGATTCAAGAAGGCACTCTGACGGCTATTTCATGAACTTGATTCCCTTCATAGAGTTAGATTTCCTGGTCGTTGTATTCTACCTGAATGTCCAAAATCAAAATTTCACACCACATATTGCGTTTTAGACCATTCTGAACAACTTTCGTTTCGTGAGTCAGCAGATCCTTATTACAAGCTTAATTTCGATAATGTTCACCCAATTACGATACAATTTTTGAAGCATGTGCGGTTTGGTGTTTCAGTCTGGGCTTGCAAAAAACCATAAAATTCACTTCGCATTATTTCCCCTAAACGTCCGATCGCGCTCAGATTTTCAGAGTAGAATAACGATCTGGTATAATATATTAGACAAATGTCGATTTCAATGTGTCGGTCAAGGATTATCAGTATTTACAGTGCTTTTGCTAACCTGAAATCCTTGTGACAAGCCTAATTCCAACAGTTTTCATTGCAGAAATTACAAAAGTCGGACGTAAATCTCAAACGCAATTGTTTTCTTTCTAGCCGTTGGACGTTAGATGTAATCGGGAACTTCTGCATTTCCTTCAACAACTTGGCTAAATAGGTTATCGGAAGAAGAAGAAGCCAAATGTCGGAAACTGCCATCTTGCTCCTTGCTCCAACATCGTGCTCTCCACCCGTGTGTTGAGGTTTGTTAATTGTATGTTCAATATGTTTTAAATTCATTGGAATTTGTGATTAAAGTGGTTTTATTGTTATTGCAGCTTCAGTTCACCAATTTTGGATTGTTCAAGCCACTATGGCAAGGTACAGTCAACGTCCTGAGAACGCTCTCAAGAGAGCTAACGGTGAGTCAACCTTTTCTTCCAACAGCACCTGCTGTTCTACTAATTGTCTTTTGATAGTAGTTAACTGTAGTTAGTTATTGTTCAGTGCATAATTCCTGTATAATTTACTTCAACAATTTGAAAGTAGAAATTCTCTAGGCGTTGGCGAAATTGGAATTGAATTTGTAGGGTTCCCAGTTCGGCTGTCGGTATGCCGTCGTTATACAGGTTATCCTGAGCTGACTTACGAAAAGTGTGTACATATATATGTAGAGGTACCGGATATTATGTTGTCAATAAAATCCTTAGTTCTAGAGTCAATTTTTTAAGATCAAAGGCCCCTTCTTCCTTCAATTCCTTCCACTTTCCGTTAACTCCCCAATTCAATTTTACTTTAACGTTTTTATTTAAATGGCCGTGTAATCCACAGTGACCTCAAAATGTTATAAAGTTCGTGAAGAAGTTTTTATTTTCCTTTTTGCCAAGATATTCGATTCACAACAAACTAATAGGGGCAAGGTAAGTTGCGATTAACTGTGGGCAAACTTTTAATCTAGACTCTTTTAATCAGTAGCATTTCAAGCCGCCCTCCCAGTATCCGATTTCTACCCCACAAATCACCATTCCTCCACTCCTCTTTGCTCAAGTGTAAATAGCAGAGAAATGGATTTTACCTGGTCCTCTTCTCCAATTGGTCTGTGCAATGAAGAATATATTCCCCCCTGGGATTCATGAATCCCAGGATTGATTTTAAGGTAGTGTCTCAGCACACTGTACTTACGTCCTCCCCCCTCATTGCAAGCAAGGAGGAAAATCTCAGGTAAACTAGGGAGACTGTATGTTACCCACGGTCAGAAGCCCCACATCAGGAGATGTGAGTACCTGTTTTCACAGGGAACCATAGGTAGAGCTGGGTATTCTAGCTAGCCCTACCAACTAAGCTAGTTGGTACCCGAGTTATTGGCAAGCCACATTACTCACATGCCGGCACTATCCTGTAAGACGAACCTACCTCTCAGCTATCAACCGTAGCTATCCAGCCTTGGTATATAACTACTGCCACCACGAGAAGCCGGCCGCTTACAAGGGGCAGGCTAGTGATGGTTTGCCTGCGGCTCTCCCCGCCCGTGGTACCAATTTCATGTCTAGTATGCCAGGCACCAGAGGCCAAATTGCTCGCAGGCCCGTCACAGGGAAGGTGGCCCTGCAACTACCACTTAATTATTTATAATAGGTTTGTGCAGGTTGTAGACGAGTTTTGTGCGAATCTTCAACTCAATCTACTGCTAATTCAGCCTGTACCGGTGCAGTACAGTTCAACGCTAACGATTTCCATTTGAAATTTCAAGTATTCAACTAGATGCGTAAAAATTGGTGGTCTGACGGTTGTTAGCGTGTTTGTGTTCTACTCAAACGTGTTTTCTTTTCCCAAATGGTTGGGAACTTAAAACAATGTAGTAGAGGAAGTCAGAAATCTCATGAGAAGCATTCAGTTGACATCCTTAATGAGCAGTTGAGATTTAGTAGACGCTTTCTATCATGTTATCAATTTACATTTTCTAGAATAATTACTTTAAACCGTTATGATTTGTAATATATACAATCGTATTGAGTCTGATGGGATGATGAAAGTTATTCATCATCATCATTTCTTGGACGAGAAAGCCGAGCAGCAGGTAGAGAGAGGGAACCCTTCCTTCCCCGTCTACAGGTGGATGTGGATGTAGGATTAAAACTCTCAGGGTGGGGGTTTGGGAGCTCCCAGCACGGAAGCCTGCTGGCTTATTGTACTTTCCTGGGAGTTTTACTTTTAATCAAGGAGATTCAGCCCCTTGGTGAGGGGTTTGAGGCCCTTGATTAATTGTTCGCTCTGAATGGACCTCATTGGGGTTTGAGCCCCAAAGAGTTCAAATCTACGAGATGCGAGTGCAGGGCACTCAAATATTATGTGGGATGCCGTTTCGTCAGCCTCCTCACATAGCCTGCACAGGGTTGCACTTTGTTTTACCCCAATGCGGTGTAGGTGGAACCTTAGGGGTACAAAGCCGGTTATGAGGCCGACCATTGTTCTTAGTTCCCTGCGGTTTTTGCCTAGTAGCCAGTCAGTAATTTTGGTGTTGGGTTTCTCCACCATAAGTTTACTGTGGACATGTCCTTCGATATTGAGCCATCTACTAGTGGTTTGTTTGTTGACCCACATATTGATTGTCCCTGAAGGCGGTTTTTGGTATACCGACTGCCGGCTCAGGGCCTACAAATGGGGTTCGGGAGCCCCTTTTTGCAAGCTCGTCAGCCTTCTCGTTACCAGATATTCCTTTATGCCCTGGCACCCATTCCAGGCGAACCCGGTTGTGTTTTGCCAGGTTATTAAGGGTTTGCATGCAGTCCCAAACCAGTCGTGAAGAGACGGTTGGTGCCATTAATGCTTTTATCGAGGCTTGGCTGTCTGAGAGGATCCGTACGTGGGCTTTTTTGTGTCCCCTCCTAAGGCTCTCAGCAGCTGCTGCCTCGATTGCCACCATTTCTGCTTGGAACACAGAGGTGTGCTCCCCTAGTGGAATTGAAACGTTCCACCAGGGTTTAGCCCCATGTACTCCAGCACCAGTTCCTGCTTCCATTTTAGACCTCCGTCTACAGGTGGTGGGGGACGAAGGGAAGCACCGATGTACTACCTGTTTCATAAACGGGTAAACGTAAACACGTTGTGAAGTTGACTCATTCGATTCGTGCTGCTTTTTGTACGCTATGGATAGTACCGACTTTTTCCAGTCGAGGGTAGTGGGGTGGGGACAGGCCAGCTCGGCTTTCTCGTCCTGTACAGACAGTACTACCTCACCCTATCATAATTTTCCATGCAGAGCTAATCGGGATCCTTTAGCGTACTCCAAATGAACTTTTCAAATTTCAATGAGTGAAGGTTGACCACTTTCCTAATAATCTTGTTGCCCACAGAATTAGGAACGGGATTATTACCCGTTTTCGTGTACCGCTAAACCTCTGTCATTCATTCATCTCTGTTTCCTAAAGGCCTACCCTGTTATGTTATTCACCATTTCAAGTTAGACGCATGCGTATCATTTAACCTTGTACTTAATTTAAATTGTAACGTCAGCAAAACAATTTTTCTTCGGTTCGCAGAATTCATTGATGTGGGGAAACCCTCCCGTGCGTTAGAAACTCTTTATGAGGTCTTCAGAAACAAAAAATGGGCGTACACATGGAGCGAAAGTCTACTCGAACCAATAATGTTCAAATATTTGGACCTCTGCGTCGAGCTCAAAAAGTCCATAATTGCCAAAGAAGGTCTCTTCCAGTACAGAAATATGTTTCAATCAGTGAGTATTGAACAAATTTTAATTTTACAAGTTTGGACAGGGGAAAGCAGAAGATGATTGAGAAGAACGTGGCTCTTGTTAACACTCATTACATTTACAGGTAAATGTAGGCTCCCTGGAAAACGTCATACGAGGCTATTTGAGAATGGCTGAAGAAAAAACGGAAAACGCTCGTGAGCAATCGCAGCAGGCAGTAATAGATATTGATGATCTAGACAACTTAGCCACTCCTGAAAGTATTCTTCTGAGGTATTGTTTATTCCGTACAATTGTATTTAATCAGGCTGTTAATAATTTTGTTTTTTCGATTTACATAGTTATTGAAATATTTTCCTTTGTATTCCTGATAATTTCCTTAGTGCTGTGAGTGGCGAGGATGCTCAAGACAGAAGCGATCGTACTATCCTGACCCCTTGGGTTAAGTTCTTGTGGGAATCATACTGCCAGTGCTTGGAACTTCTCAGAACCAATGCTCACTGCGAGACACTATACCACGACATTGCGAGAATGGTAAGCACGCAAGCTCATGTGCCAATATCACAATAATGGTACTATTCTTGTCGAAGCATTTTTCTTAAAAACCACAATACTTGAGACGTTCTTCTTTTTTTAGGATGTGGATCTAGTTGAGCTTGATTGAATGCATGATAAACCAAGGCGCTAGGTGTTTTTATAGTACCTCAATTCTAGGTTAAACAAGAAAAATCCTCACTCCCTAGGGTGTCCCCACTATGGTGTTTCTATGTTTAGAAATAGTTCATGAGCTAATCAAAAGATTTTCCTTCAGTTTTAAAATTTGAGCCCCTTGAGGGGATAGTATTTTATCCAAAAAAAGCCGTCGTCAGTCAAATCTAGGTAATGTAATAGATTTCGGAGCTTTAAGAATATCTGTCCCACGATTTTGGTTCACTCCTTAGGCATTTTTTAAAACCCACACCAATCATAACAGAAGTTGAATTTTTCGTTTCTCCAAAGCCCTGACAACACTATAACATGTCAGCTGTTGAGTGCCATGTGTTTCGAAATTTTCAGTTGCCGTTAAACAGTACAAGTGCGTTCTCCATTAGAAATAAGTAACGTATTTTTATTAACCCTCACTTCCTAGGGTGAATCAAACCAATGAAAATACAAATAATTTTTATAATACATTGTATTGGTGTTTTGGTATTGTAAATGTGTACCATCAGGTCTTTTGAAATACTCGAAACGTTTGCTTGTGTAGCGTATAGCAAGGTATTTATCGAAAAACCTCACTCTCTAGGAACTGTGAACATTTTTATTTACCTAGGGAGTGAGCTTATTCACTAGAGACAGATTGCGCTAATAAAAAAAATATTTATTCAAACCATTCCAAAAAAATAAATTAGTTATGGCGTTTGAGATGTTTAATGGTAACCGTTAACGATTCAACAGTAACAGTTCATTTTCAATTAAAAGGCGATATGATTTTGAGAATATTCCACATTTTCTTGTAAAACAAATAAATGAATAAACAACTTCCTCAGATTCATTTACAATATTCGTTTTCTTCACTCCATGTTCACAATAATCACTCCCAAGTTGTCGTTTTTCTCACTCCTTAGGTGACAACTCACTCCCTAGATTTAATTAATTTTTATTAATTAATATCACGGTTATTATCAATGACTATGAGAGCCCGCTCAACAGGCATACTATCACCAATCAAGTTCACTCAGAAAAATATCATGCTTCAAGATTTTTTATCAAACTGTCACCAACCAAGTTCAACGAGAAAAACATCACGTTTCAAGATTTTTGATAAACAAAACATTTCTGACCGGAATTTTACCATAATTGTGAAATTACCCATGTATAGTTATGTATTCACCGTTATTATACCTCATAATATTGTATGTATACTACATTTATTCTAATTTAAGTACTAGAGCTTAGATGTCCAACATATTACGTTGGTTCGTGATGCAAATTTTTGTTTATTAGCCATTATTTTTTTTAATGTTCTTTTTATGAATGAAAGATGCGTATTAATTACTGCGTTTCAGGCTTTTAGCTTTTGTCTGAAATACAATCGTAAGACTGAGTTCAGGAAGTTGTGTGACAAATTACGAAAACATCTTGAGGACATCAGCAAACTTCCCATCCAAGTTGCAAACGTTTCATTGACAAAACCTGAGACTCAACAGTACAATTTGGAAACTCGTCTCGTCCAACTGGACTCTGCTATTCAGATGGAACTGTGGCAGGTATGAAAGTTTTTCTGTAAATGTTCAAAACAAAAACTATCGCTACTATAGAAAATTATGTGTGCAAGGTGACAGGGAAGCGAAGAATGGAGGCTACAATAACAGGTGAACTGCTTTCGATGCATTCTTATAGAAAATAAAGGTATTGCTTTGATATCAAAAATTTTAAAATTAAAATTTTCCACATACACGAAAAAAATGTCATAGAATTTATTAAATGATTCCTGTGAGTCCTTCGTCCACACAGACGATTATCCTTCTTACGATTGAGATGGAAATAGAGTCGGATGAATTTTAATTTCATTATTATTTTTCATTCGATACCTCAGATAGGGATAACAACAGAAGATTTTCACAGCACAGCTAGGTCAGGATCCCAACAACAATTGGGTATTGGTTAAAAAATGATTAATAGGCGGGTGTATCAACTTCCAATATCGTTTTGTACGTAACTGGCTTCGCCTACAACTCAGGTTCTTCAAAGCTTGTCCGACCTCACTCGAAGTTCCAGAGAGAGACAATACTTCCATGATTAATACATAGATAAAAGGGGTGAAACGCCGGAAATAGGAAATATAATTAACAAAATTCAAGGTTTAACTGGTAATTTGAACATCCACTATGGAAGCTGACGACCGAAACGTTCATTATTTCCTCTGAATTTCATGAATTAACATTATTTTATTTCTCCTTTTTTCCATCTGCATTCCAGACGATCGCTCGTTCCTTTGCCAACAAATTCAGTCATAAAGAAAAGACGAGTTCGTTGGATAAAATTTTTTTGAGCCCATCAAATTGGTCTAATTTCCAACAATATTTGAAACTATTGAACAAAAAAGTCGTTAAATTTATCTTTAAGCTTGGCATTGCCCATTTAAATATCAAATCTCAAACTTATGCTGAAAATTATATTAAATTCAATCAAATGTGCCTAAAAAATGAGTACAACGAATTCTAAAACTTTCAACATCATTATTTGAATAGAATATTATTTAGAACAAGTTGTTTCGCAGTAAAATTAACAGTTAGTTAACAAGATCTTTGCACGGAAAGTGTCCAATTGTTAAAACATTTCCACTTAAATATAATTGGATAATTTTGGAAAATTTGCTTATAGGATCAAGCTACATGACAACTTGAAAAGCAGTTTAAGTTTTAGTTATCATTGTATAGTCTTGAACCTCAAATCGGTTGTTGCAGGCGAAACTGTGTGACCAACAGTCCAAGTTTGATGAAATGGTCTGGAATTTTGCCAATTAGCTAACAGTTTGTCTCTGTATACTTTGGACCTTGAATACCGAAAGGTGTCTGGTCAGGTTTTGGGCCTCGGATTAGCCTATAATACTATTTATACCTTGCACTCAAATAATCTTTACTCGTACTTTGTTCTTCAACTAATACTAATTCTATACGTCCATTTTATTACAAGTAAGGAAATACCAAACTTGGCAGACTTTTTCAATTACAGAGGTTCATTATTGAGACTAATTAATCGAAATAGACGTGAGTTATTTTAAATCGTTTTCTTTTTACAGGAGGCTTACAAAGCCATAGAAGATATTCATGGACTCATGAACCTCTCCAAGAAGCCACCTGTTTCTAAAACGATGGCGAACTACTATCAGAAACTCGCAATGGTTTTCTGGAAAGCTGGGTATTATCTTTTCCACGCGGCTGCGTTATTTAAGCTTTTCCAGCTGAGTAAGGACATGAAGAAAAACATCACTGCTGATGAGCTGCAAAGGTATTCAAACAATAATGTATTTGGCTTTCTCAGCTGAATAGGAACGATCTCATCTCATACAACTACATGTTGAATTGGTTGTGCTTTGAAAGCATTTAGACCAGCGGTCTTCAACCTTATCTTAGTAAAGGGCCAATTTTTTATTGTAAAAGGGCTTAGGGCCCGCATTAATGTAATCATGACACACATGCGCACACACATTAAAATATATACAGTGTGTCCCAGTAACTACGCTCCCACCCCTTATTTTCTCTAATTGTGGACGAAAAAAAAAATCGGACCAATGCTATTCTTAATAATTTTTTGCATAGACTTAAAAAATGACAAAATTGCGCAGTTCAAACGGGAACTCCCATTTTTTGTAGCAGATTCGGATTCTACGGAAAATCTCATGAACATTCAGCTCCTCAATCGATTGTGAAATTCTCTTATTTCTAAGCTTTGAATGAAAATTCAAATTCAATAGAAATAAGCTTGAAAAAATGAATCAGAGCGTGGGGGCACACTTGCCTATCCGGAGCTGAAAGGTACAGATGAATGAATAGTACAGATATAGTTCTTTTCGAAACGTATTTTTTAAATTGAACCATAATTGTTTAAACAATCTTCCATTGTTTATCGTCAGTGATCAAAATGAAACAAGATGGTCATCACCAACCAAACAACACCGGAGGCGATAACACAGCGATGGCCTCCGATGGTATTTAATAGGTAGAGAATTTAAATTTATTACAATAGTTTGTGAAGTGATAATTCTGAAGAATTCGTGATCTTCCACTTGATTATTTCCATTCAAAATTCTTTGGTATGAAGAACGCGAGAATCACAATATCTTTATGGGTAGGACTAATTTGGTCCGAGTTTCTGAAAATTCGGTAACAATCTTCCAATATTCATCGTCATGCAATGGTCCCGTTGATCATAACACACGTTGTCTGTGTCGGACAATTGGAAGATTGTTGAAAGCTCCAACGAATTAAACAGTTTTTAAAGAAACTACGGACCAAATTTGTCTCCCTAAAGAATATTGTGAGTACAGATATAGTTCAATTTCGAAAATAATTTTGGAAATTGAACCATATCTGTTTAAACAATTATTGTTTAATTGAGGAAAATGAAACCTCTGTTAAGCAAACAATACTAGCGTATGGCCTGATGGTATTTAATAGGAAGAGAATTTAAATTTATTACAATAGTTTGTGAAGTGATAATTCTGAAGAATTCGTGATCTTCTAGTCAAGAGTTGATTATTTCGAGAGGTTTTTATTTTTAGTTGAATGTTGGATATGGAGAACGCGAGAACTCACCGCGAATGCCCTCCCAACTCATGGGTAGGACATTTCTCCAAATTTGAAAGCGTGAATGGTGGTGGAGCACGTGGTCCAGGCGGAAATATTTCGGGCGTATGTCCTCCTCAATCAAAAAAGAGGGATGCTGCAGCTTCGTTTTGTCACAGGGCGAGAGCAGATTCCTGAGACGCGATGGCGACTTCCCAACGAATTTAAAAGGAATTGTGGAAAGATGAAAAAAAGAGAGATGCACAGACTAATATGTTGTTAGAGAGCTCCTTCCCAACGGGGTCGACCAGTAGAATACGCTCTCCCTTCCTCCGTGCGCTTCTTCCAAGATGACCTCCCCGCCCCACGATCTCGCGGTTTTGTTTACTATTCATGTGATGTCCAAAGGATCATCAAAATATATTCATATCATTGAATTAAGAAGATTCGTTTCTGATGTCTTCTTCTCAAATTATTATATAGCGCGCTTGATTTTCAGAATGGCTTGCTGTGTTCTTTTGGCAACTCTCTCCATACCCCTCCCGTCCGCTCATCCAGAGTTTGATCGGTTCATTGAAACTGACAAGTCTCCTCTAGAGAAAGCCCAGCGACTTGCGACGCTCCTTACCCTCCAACAACCCCCCACTAGGGCTTCCTTGATTCGAGATCTTGTAAGTATAGTCTAAATTGATGCATTTCTAGTATGGCACATATATTTATATCATGTACCAGATGGTACACTATATTTCTGCTTTGCTTTCCACTGCGTTTGCTTTGTCTCGTATTGTTCAGTGTAGGCGTTCGGTAATATCCAATCAGGATATTGTGAATCCCGAGTACTGATTCCAATTTCACCATTCTTTCCAGTTCCATTATTTTAATATTATATGTCTGATAACCTTGTCGACTATTCGAATCATAGGTCAGGATGAATGTGGTTCAACGTGCATCGCCTGAACTACAAGAGTTGTACCAGGCTCTTGAGGTTGATTTCAACCCCCTTACGCTCTGCAAACGTGTGCACACTGTGACTTCGCAGCTTCAAGGAGATGAACAGTATATCCCACCTCTTCAAGTAAGGCCATCATTTCACACTGCTTATTCGAGAGAGAGGAATTTTCATTTCTTCTACCATTATCTTTTTATTAAAAAAAGTTATTTTTTGCATAACTTATATTGCAGTCTAAGCGAAGTGGTTTTTAGAAAAAATTTGTTGAGTAACACAAAATAAACTATTGTAAGTACCTAAAACTAGTAGCGTCAGATCACTAAATCTTCGGAAAACATACTGACGTAACTCCCTTACAGAGAGAAAAACTACAATGAAAAACGGGAAGTTCCCCCCATGAGTGAATTTGAATGGTATGAAATGAAATTTCGTTACTTTGCCTGAGTTCCCAGAGTGACAATAGATACAAGATGTACAACTAAATCATAAAAAATTGAACACGTGCAAAAAGAAAAGCGACTTATACAATGAACTGGAAATATCACAATCTTGAAAAAAGAGGAACGTCCATTGGGTTTGCTCGTAGATGGATCCGTCTATGAGCTTTTTTTTATAGCCTTCAAAAACGTCTTTTAATGAAGAAAGTATAAAAATCCGTGCCACACGTCTTATCTTCTCAAGGTCCCATTCCGACTTTGCCACGTTTGAATAACAGTTACCCTTTCGTTAGGCAATATTTGTCTAATTTTTGACGCGAGTTGACGTTTTTCACCCTATCCAAGTCACCCAATGTCAGAGCTTCTAGTTCTTGGTCAGCTTCCTTCGTCATTTTCGTTGCCTGAGGGAGGAGTGCCTGAGTGTATTGCATACATCTTTATATAAATTCTAGATGTCTTTTTCATACTCCTTGAATTATTTAAAGGACCGGCATCAGTTTCTTATTTTGCACCTTCTCTCAACTAAATCCTGAGCATTAGATACTCCTTGAAACAATTCGGAGGCCTTATATTTCCAAACTGTCCAATTTCAACAGCCTTAGCGAATTCCATTCTCGCGATTATCGTTTCATCTTAAACGGAATTTTATCAACACAATTATTGTGTCGCTGCTGCCATAACCTGATGAAGGTTAATAGTGATAATACGTAGATAAAAGAAAAACAATTTCACCAGGAAAAATGCTGAATACTTCTCAATCATTTCAGCATTTCAAAATCTTAATGCACCACATAATACATAATATGGTCAAATTATATTATAATTTGATGGAGTTGTGATTTTAGATTCCTCTAACCACTGCAATATTCAAGTAGTAACTCTAACTTAAATATCGACCTATTATTATTTATTATTGTTTATATGTACATTTATGAACTATATGTTAAAAAATAACTTTTTTTTAAACCCATTGCACATATCATGACTTGATAAGTTCATTGAACTTGAATGTAGACTCCCTCTTGCCTTTCTGAAAATGTATTTTATTTCCCCAAGGACGTGACGTTGGTCAAACTGATTCGTCAGGTGTCACAAGTTTATCAAACAGTGAACTTCAAACGCCTTCTTGAACTTGCTCTTTTCACCACTCCATTCCATCTAGAGAGACTACTAGTCGACTGTGTCCGTCATAATGACATGCAGGTAAGGACCCTTTATAGAAACAAAAACATGAAATTAAAATTTGTGCTTAGTGTGATTGGTTTAGTAGAGTCTTATATTCTTACTTTGAAACAAGCTAAAAGTACGGCTATTAGGTCTCGTTTATAATTTCTGTGTTAGGCCTTCATACATTGGGTCAGTAGAGAGTTTTTCCTCCCCGCGGTCGGTGACCGTACGGTGCGATTATGCGGTGTGATACTAGCGAAACCTAGTAGTAGTCGACTGACTTAGACCTTTCACAACGGGACGCACCGGGAACTTGGAGCTCGAAGCGGTGTGGGCTCAGACTGTATGGTCTCAAGGAAGGTTTCACTGATAACAGTGTTATAGAGTTCGAAACTCTTTCAGATTCTTTGGCGATGAGGGTTTCGATTGCACCCTGGCGGGATTTCGTCCAACCATCAATCTTCTTTCCACTCTCTTTGGAGCTTGAGCTTGAATGGAGAAAGAGAAAATGACTCGGAGCACTGGGAGGACATTGTCACACAGATTTTTGTAGCAAATTAATTTACAAAAACGATACTATTCACGAGGAATTGACGGGGAAGGCGAGTGGGCGAAATGGTTGGACGAAATCCCGCTAGAGTGCATGTGGAACCATAATTGCTCTCTTCACTTGAGAATCTCTCAACTCTTTCAACCTCCACAGTCGTCTTTGCTTTTTTCAATTCTATTTAGTACTATTTATTAAGCAATGTTTATGATGGAAGCTGAATTGATCGGTTTATATTGCGGCAATCTGATTGACGACGACGACCTCAAAACTGCTTTCGAATGCAACCTGTTAGCCACTGGTGATCGAAATTCACCCCGATCAATGAGGAAAGTTGGTTATTTTTCTGTAGTGCATACAGTTTTCTCTGCAATTTTGCAGTTATCTCTACATTTGTAGTACATATATATAAGGAAATCAAATGTATATAAGGAAATACATGTACAAGTATCGTAGAGTACAGCTTGTACTGAGTACAGTAGAATGCCGAGAGATGCCAACAGGAGCACCCATTATCCAAATCAGTCCTAAGTGTAATATAGAAATTTATAACCAACTAATTTTTCAATGAAAACGAGTTTTTTTTTTGGGACACAATACTAATGCGAGTGACAATTGCCGTGTCGAGGCAACTTACTCTGATTGAGATGTTCGTGTGAGCCAAATTTATAACTCAAGTAAACTTCGCTGGCGGCCAAATCAAAACATGGATGTCAGGTTATGATAAAGACCGTTTGACAACGGGGAGAGACACCGCAAGGAGACCACGTGACCTCTTGAAAAATTAGCATCTGCCTTTCGTTTCCCTAGGTTTGCGTTCAACACCGTTTGCCACCGTGGGGAGGAAAAACTCTCTAGTATATCTCCCGATTTTACGTTGGTGGATCATGCGGACGTTTGTTGTGTCTCATCGTTCCAACAGTTAGTAACGTAAAGTACGTTGAGGATAGTTTTTCTATTGGAGGTTAGGCAC
The DNA here is from genome assembly GCA_031894815.1 of Creontiades dilutus. Classification (NCBI taxonomy): domain Eukaryota; kingdom Metazoa; phylum Arthropoda; class Insecta; order Hemiptera; family Miridae; genus Creontiades; species Creontiades dilutus. The sequence goes on along the minus strand of JAVIWC010002458.1, from coordinate 313,261 downwards.
CGTTATCTCCTTACTACAATAGGTACCGCCAGCGTTTTGGTAGATGAACCTTACTTTTTTCGTCAGATGCCAGATTGTCAACTATAAATTAAGCAGGAAAGTTTTTTAATGAACATATAAACTTGTAATAAACGTTTTCATGAATTTAAAAAGATAGTATTTTCTTGAGTACCTAATATAAATTTTTCAAAAATCAATATGGTCTCAAGATCTCCTGAATCCAATGGTATAATTATTTGCGTTTTTGGTGAAAATAAAGTAATTTCGCAGCCTTTTCAAATCCGGCGTTCTTTTTAAAACACCTTTTATGCATATAAAATGGTTGAACGTTCACTCTTTTGTACCTTTGTACAAAACCTTTGTACCTACCCTTCTGTACAATACCACAATTTATTATTACAATATTCATTGTTGTTTCTACTATGTTAAACATTAGCTTCTTATTTAGGAGGATTATACTCGTAATACACTTTCTATTCTTCCACATGTCCGTTCGAGTTTGAAAAGTATCATGTAATCTCAATTGTTCACTGCCTTTCAGATCCGTATTGATCATGGTGCAGGTTGTGTCCATTTTGGAATGGACCTATCGGAAACTCCTCGTGAAACGGCCCAAGATGGTCCAATCCTTCAAAGTATGCCCTCTGATCAGCTTCGCACTCAACTTATCAAGATGGCCAACGTCTTGAACGAAGCTCTCAATGTTATTAACCCCAACCTGAATCGGGTAACGTTCTATTATGTTTCAACATTTATCTATACTGATGATTTTGTGTAAAAATCATCCGTTCGTGGAAATCTTGTGTCAATGAGAAAACCAAGCTGTCATTTTTAGTCTTAGAAATACTAATCAGAAACGTGATCCCAATTTATATAAACAGTTTCTACTTTCTACCAAACTCAATCACTTACACTTAGCGCTATGCATTTTTTTGTGCGCCTGTCAATATCTACATGAGCTACCAAGAAAGTGCTTCAAATTACTGAAAATATGGATCTCTAAAAATGTATTTAAAATGCAGAATGTTTCTTTGAAAAAAATTGGTTGTCAACCAGTTAACAATTGATGTGCATACTAAGTGTACATTAAAAAAAACGTCTGCCAAGTGGGTGTGGCACATAGCTTCCTCGTATCCATAACATGACTGTATAGATCATTGAAAATTATTATTGACTACTTAAAGAACTTCGTTCAGTTAGGCGAAGTAAATGTTGAATTAGGGTAAATTTATTGTTATGCAGGAGCGTAACTTGAGAAAATAAAGGTAGGCATGTTCAACTATTGAACAAACTATAAAATATACCTAATAAGTCCGAACAATCCCTGAAAATTTCATCGAAATAGGTCAAGAACTCCCGGTGTTATGCTTGTGGCAAGGATTTCACGTTTGCGCATGCGCAGAGGCTGCTATTGATCCGGGGGTCATGAAACTCATAGGGGACCATCTATACCCTAACCCGCACAATCCCTGAAAATGTCATCGAAATTGGTCAAGAACTCTCAAAGTTATGCGCGTAACAAGGATTTCACGTTTGCGCATGCGCAGAGGCTACTATTAATCCGGAGATCATGAAACTCATAGGGGACCATCTACACATCAAACCAAACAATCCCTGAAAATTTCATCGAAATTGGTCAAGAACTCCCAAAGTTATGCGCGTATCAAGGATTTCACGTTTGCACATGCGCAGAGGCTACTATTGGTCCGGGGCTCATGAAACCTATAGGGGACCATCTACACCCCAACCCGCACAATCCCTGAAAATTTCATCAAAATCGGACAATAACTTCGTGTAGTTTTGCCCGTAACAAGGATTTGCTAACAGACAGACAGACACACACAGGAACCAAAATTGTTCAGAAAGGTCTAAAACGCAAAATGCGAGTGGAATTTTTGATTTTGGAGACAAAAAAATTTTCACATTCCGAAAGTGAAAACAATGCTTCCGCTACTTTAGTAGACTCGGAAGCCAAATTGACAAATTGTGTAAAATTTTGAAAATGTTCTTAATCTTATGATCATACTGGTCAAATGGAACTTTCTTTACATCCAAGAACCCATTTGAACTCTACAAAACCCTTTATTCACTACAAAACAACACCATTACCACGCAAAATCCGTATTTGACCACTGTTCTACAAAATCTATCTTGTTTTGGAAACTGTACTCGGTAGTGTGTGTTGGAACTTGACCGAAAACAACTGCAACTCCTTACAATATCCATTTCGTTTTCCAATCTTGTTTTTCCGTAAATTGGGAGATGAGAATTCGATCGATTCCTATGTTACCACACTCTTACGTGTAGAATAAAGAAATATAAATTCCTACTTGAATTGCAATTTGAAAAAAAAAGTTTCTTTAGTAATTTATCGTTGCAAATCATTACTTTCGCTCCTAATTTTCAGGCTGCTAAGGATAAAGTACGTCTTCAGCTAGTGCAGCACTACATGGACACCATGAACAGGGAGCACCAGCGAATCCTAGAACGACACAAGATCATAGAAGACCGGAAAGAATATCTCGAGAGGATGAACACCGTCAGGGTAAGCTTTGTAACATTCTCATAATTTTTTTTTTTTTTCCATAATTTTTTATTGCACCAAGTAATAACTTATTAACAATATTATTCTGACTTAAATTCTCTACATAATTATTGGGACTCAAGATCCATTACTCCAGTCCATGTCCTTCTGAGGTTCAGCACATTCACTTCCTACACAAGTTCATGTGGTTTTGTGCGCTTAAGGCGCCTAGTTAGGTCTTGCACATCAAGTAGCTTCACAGCTTCTTCGTTGACATGACCTCGTAGTCTGGCTAGATGAGCGGTAGCCCTCTGTTTGATTATTTCGTCTATGCTGTCCACTTCCAGTTCGCGGTGAAGAGCATCATTTCTAAAGTACCAAGGTGCATCAGTGATGCATCGTAGTACGGTATTCTGAAAACGCTGGATAATCAGTCTATTGGTTGGAGCTGTACAGCCCCACAACTGTGCTCCATACGTCCAAACTGGCTTAAGCACTTGATTGTACAGAAGCAGCTTGTTACCAATGGTCATGGAGGATTGCCTGCCAATAAGCCAGTACATTTTTCTAAGTTTTATCACCAGTTCGGCCTTCTTCTTTTTCACATGTTCTTTCCACCTGAGCTTGGCGTCAAGCGTCATGCCCAGGTATTTGGCTTTATTCGCGTAGGGAATTGCCACGTTGTTGAGGTAAAGTGGGATGTAGTTGATTTTCTGGTTGGTGAAATCAACATGCACCGACTTTGCCTCATTTAACCTTATCCTCCATATGGACGTCCAATGACTGATTTTGGAGATAGATTTGTTGAGTTTGCTGATCGATTCATCATTGCTGTCTCCAACTGCCAGGATTGCAGTGTCGTCAGCAAACGTAGCTGTGACGTTTCCTGGGAACTCTGGTAAATCGCATGTGTACAGGAGGTATAGGAGTAACATTCTCATAATGTAAATGGGAAATTGAAATTTAAACTGTGTGTGAAAGTTATATTGGAATTTACTCTCCTTGCTTACCATGGAAAGTTTTTGTCACACAAAACTCCTATCCAAATAGTATGCAATTTTGGTAAAAGGTACTTGCAAAATCAATCGGTATAACACTTCCGACCGAAGAGCTTATTAAGGGAGATGAATTATGAAAGAGGAAAAAACATGATAGTTTACATTAGAACCGGGTTTTTAATCTAATCTCCCGATTTTTATCAGTTGCCTCGAACCCCTTTGTAAAACATGTTCGAGACGTTAATATTAAAATTTACTAAGTGAAAAATGTATTGAGATATATGCTGTTGCTTGCTCGCAAAGAATAAGTGAACGAGATTTTTTATGGAAAGGGAATCTTCCTAAGAGTTCTTCGCTTAGTTCCCCCAATATCTCAAACGACCCATCAAGTAGGTAACTAGTGATTAGAATTTCAGAATTCGTATTTTTCCTGATGAACGGTAAATGTAGCTGAAGAAAACAACAATATTTTATTCGGATTCGATGGTTGAAAAAGCTCGGAGGAGTTTGGCTGACCAAGTCAGGCGTAGTGCAAACAATTCGAACCGATTTCATTGAATTTTGGACCGATGTCGGCTGATAACTTCAGAACTCCATAGAGTGAAAAATCAGTCGAATTTCGGTTCCACTGAAATCGCTGCCTTATTGATCATGATGGTCCAAAAAGTATAAGATCCAGAAAATTTTATCGAACTCTACTACCCACGTCTTTGGTGCATTGATACAGTTTGTCGGTACTTCAATTTTAATATTTTGTTGAAGCCAGTCTATTTTTCCAACTAGCTACGATTTTAAGGTGTGCCTCTGAGGGGAAATAGCTTCATATGTTCCCACTGCCTTAAAAGCTTACCTCCTCAATTGTATTGTAAGTCATTAATTGAAAATCGGGAGTACAATATTTGTTAATTATCTACAATATAACTACCCTTCAACTTTCATTCTAAGAAGTTGGGCTCAGTGACTACGCTCTTGTGAGTTGAAACTTGTTAAAAGGGTTTGATCCTCGGAAGCTGTTGAATCTAGTTTGAATTGTTCAACTACTTAGTGCTGTATAGTGTGTAGTCGTAGAGTGTTTAATGTAGGTATCTTTTTTTATTGATTTTTCCTTCGTGCGGCTCCTGAGATAATACGAGTAGATTTTGATCAATTCAATTTGGGCTCCATTTCCCAGGTTGTTTGGTTTGTTTTGCTTCTTCTACAGTTTCGCCTGTTGCCATGAACTTCTCTAGCAATGCTTTTTAACAATTCCTATGCTCATGCGCTTATTACATGACATAATTCTTATAGATAATATCTAGTAATGCCTCAAATACTCCTTGAGGAAGTCCTGTTTTTTGGGCTGGTTTTCAAGTACGTCATAAAAACTTCTAGTAGTTCGATAAATTAATAAGAGCTTTTATATAATTGAAGCACAGAACTCGTTTATAAACGATTACAACAAGGATATTAAAAAACGTCGATATATACTTTTTGCAGTGTTGCTTTCAGTGCCATTACTGTTACACGGAAGTTCTTCTAGAACCTAAACTTCGGTGCAACATTTATGGTAGGATCTGTTTCTATATTGACGACAAGAACTTGAGCGCAATGGATGGGGTTTACAGAAGCGTCCACAGTCTGAAGCCTATTATTCATGTCCAAATATTGAAAGTTCCAGTATCACTCCCATTTTTTCTTTTTTTGAAATGAAATCCAGGAAGAAGAAGAGCAGAGGAAAGCTGAAGAATTGGCTCGTGCTCAAGCTCAACTAGAGGAAAGGAGGCTCCAACAAGAGCGAGAGGAAAGGGAAAGGAAGCGCCAGGAAAATGAGATCCAGCAGATCAAAGATCGAAATTTCAAAGAGAAGATGCAACAAATTTCTCAAACAGCTCATGGTCAAAAGATGCTCCGTAAGTAAAATTCGGGTTTATAATGAATTATGTTATTTAGATTTTGCTCAAAGCTGAAGGACTGGTCAATAACAACTCAACGAAGTTCTACTAAGGGCCATTCGTGATCAATGCTCTTGTTATACAAGTATTTGAAGTTTGTCATCATCTCAGTTAGACATGAAACGAAGTATAACTGAAACGGGGAGATTTTCGTTATTCTAACTTGGCTTTGGTAGCCATTGATGTACCGAAGGCTTCCAGATCTTGACATTTTACTTCTCAAACTATCTTCAAATTTGCGTCTCAATCCGCCTTTTACTACAATTTGTTAACAATCTACTTCTAGTTGCATTGGCTTGTCGTTAACTTGGCTATTGTAGTATCTTAGACATCGTCATGTAATTATAACGTATAAAGGAGAAAATAACAAGACAAAGTTCTATTAGAACTTGAAGCTGATTGCTTCTATTTTTGAAGAATGATAACAATGACCACAAAAATCAGCTGTTCATAATACTAATCAGGTCAATGCAATTGAATTAACTTATGACTTTAGCAGGGAAAAACCAGCCTAAAATTTCGGAAATGTCTAATTGAGCACCATCTATCAATGATTAAATTTTTGAAAAAATAAGATTTACTGTTTTATGCCTCTGGTTGTGGCCATCATTTTCTAATGGACCATTTTTTATGAAATCAATGTACGCTAGGACGTTGGAATATTTTTTCATTCAATCTGTTTTTTTTTTTTTTTTTTTTTTTTTTTCAGGAAAATTGGACGAAGAGATTAAAAAGATGGATGCCGAGCAGATCGCCCAAAAAGAAGCTGAAGAGTTGCAAAAAGAAAAGAGGGAAATGCAACAAAAGTTGAAATCGCAAGAAAAGAAAGTGGACTATTTTGAGAGGGCGAAGAGGCTCGAAGAAATTCCGTTATTGCAAAAGAGCTTTGCTGAGAGACAGGTAACTTGTTATTACAGACTAAGTCACTCGCGACGAAGTTGTGGAAACCAATTTCAATAAAAACGGAGTGAGATAAAACGTGTTCTATATTTCCACGAAAGTAATGAGTTACACAGTTAAATCGATTTCGACGGTTAGGTCATCATCAGTAACAAACACGAACTCCTCATTTATGTTATTTGAGTTGGTGAGGAATGGATTGACCATTTTTCTTATTTGAACGGGTTGTTGGAGCTCTTCAAAAAATTTTTTGTCTTGAAATTGTATATTTTATACAACAACAAAATATACAATTTCAAGACAAAAAATTTTTTGAAGAGCTCCAACAACCCGTTCTCATTTATGTTCAATTCAAGTTCGAGTTCATGTTTGTTACTGATGTTGACCTAACCGTCGAAATCGATTCAACTGTGTAACTCTTTACTTTCGTGGAAATATAGACAACGTTTTATCTTACTCCGTTTTTATTTCAACTTGTTATTCATAATATTCATAGGATATATTATATCCTAGCTGTATAACACTAAATTGAATCACAATAGACGGTTTTTGGTCTTCATGTTCTATATTGATTCATTTATTGAGAGAGGGATGGTAGAGAATGAAAGAGATTGAGTGAGACCTTATTACGTCAATACTATACTATAACGTGATTTATATCAGACTATTGGGAGTAGTTCTGTAGTTGAACCGTCTCTCACTGTCACAATGGAGTTGGAAGTGACATACCTTCCTGGATCAAAATGGCCTTGCTTTAATCACATTAATCAGCAGTTTTGAAGTTCAAGTAATATGTAACATATTACTAGCATTATAAAATTGCATTTGTAGGTATTTTGACTTACATTCTTGGATATAAACGTATACTATAATAACATTTTAGGTTCTTAAAACAATATTTGGAGTTTCATTGTAGAAGTATGTTCTTGGGTAATGTTGCACTTTTAGCTTTTAGACTGAAAGAGTAGAATGTAGAAGAGAATTTTCTCTTCTAGAATGACAATGTCCTGCATATATCATTATTTCTCTCATCATAGAAATGTCATGGATTGTGAGTGAATGAAAAAGATAAAGACCGATTTCATTTGAATTTGAAACGAGAAGATTAGTGGCATGTTGTAAGATCCATCTTGATGGCAATGGAACGTATGCGTATGGCAGGGAATTCAGAGCTACAGCCCTCCTTCTTACTTAAATTCAAAGATTTTTCAGTACAAGAACGGATATCCTTAGAGTTGTTACTGTAGTTCACAATGGTGATCGACTGTCACCTCGCAGGCTGTTTTGCTTCTCACAATGCAATTGAAAATTCTACCCTTAATTAAATTTGTCATGATTCGTTACATTCGTTAAATTACTTACTTTTAATCTTTTACCTGATATCAATGTGCCGATTACCAATAGTGATGTTAGAGAGATTCCATCATCTTAGAATTACAAATTGGGGTCTACTAATAGAAATAATTTGCCTCAAGAGGGAGTTGTAGGTAACTGTATAAATTTTTGGGAATGGATAATCAAGGTTAAAAATACACTTCCAAGACAGTTTCTAAATGCTGGAATAAGTTTGAGTAACTCCCTTTAATTTTATCGCTATAATCGCTAATGGTGAGTCCACTTCCCCGCTTTTTCTTCCTCTCTACCAATGGTAATCTAGCTTGTTTTCACCAATTGCAATCTATGTCCTCTCTGATTTGTTTCTAATATTTTTTGTTATCCTTCTGATAGTAAGTATCAGCTTCATTCTGTTATAATCACGTATCTCCATATTATTAGTATTTTAATATCTTAAATTTGTTACCATCCACACCTTTATTTAGATTGAAGAAAAAAAATTGTGGGAGGAACAAGAAGCTAGAAAAATTGCTGAGTTGGTGGTTGAAAGGGAAAGAGCCGTAGAAACGAGGAAGCGCCTCGCCAGGATGGCTGAAGACAGCAATGAGTTCCTGAGCAAACTCAAGTCGGGGCGTGATACATTGTATCAGGTAATTCCTTCATTTGATTATTGACGTATTAAGATGTAACTAGTTATATGAATATGGTATTATTGATATCGTTGAAATTTACCCTTAAGTCCATTGATAATTTTTCAATCTGTTCAGGACAAGATGAGAGAATATGAGAAGAAGTACAGTGAACAGCGGGCCAAACGTTTGGCCAAAAGGAGAGAAGAACGGTATGCTGAGCGTAAGGCGGCTTGGACAAAAGAGAAGGAAGAAGAAAAAAGGAGGAAACAAGAAGAAGAAGAAAGGCAGAGAGTGGAAGAGGAAAAGAGGAAGAAGGAAGAGGAAGAAGCCCAAAAGAAAGCAGAGAAAGCTGAAGAAGAAAGGTAACCTTTTTTGATAAATCTAAAACTAAGGGGCAGAGCACTATTGTCAAATCCTACATCGGTTGAGGAATGTGGCAGCCCTTTGACGACCCAACGTGGTATATGAAGCTATCAGAAATTGCCTTCTTTGGTTGTAACTGTAATTTATTGAATTTAATTCGATTAAAGAATGTAAATTCTGGCTTGTTGTACTCCCATGTTGAAAGCGGAATCGTTACCCTTTGGATAGATGGATTGATTTTATTGTATAAAGCCCTTAGGCCGTTACTAAGGTTGGCTTATGCATATAATTCAAATTAGCTTGAATAAGGAAATAAGGTTCAAAAAATTGATAGAATGACAAAAACTTTTGGTAGAATTGATCATTGATATAATCATAAAAGTCACAGTCATAGTATGTGGAAACTTAGATCCTTCACAATATCGAAATGTAGCAAGCCATTGCTTAGACCGCACATTCGGAGTCGTAGAACAGTTCCAAAAAAAAAAAAAAAAAAAGGACAGTAGACCTTTATGGTTCTACAGCCAGATCATTTAATTGATTAATTTTACACATTTAAATACCCAAGATGAAAAATTGCCTATGCAACCTACGAATATGGTATTCTAGCTCAGAGGAGGGGAGCTAGTAAATGGAGATGTAAGCTACGGTTGGGGGTGGGGGGCTAACAAGGGTTTACATGAGCCCATTCTGTGTTCATAAACAGTACTTACTAAGCCTAACCAACTCCCCGTAAAAATCTGTTGATTCAACGACTTGACTGTAGGAATCTACCAGATTTTCTACAGAAGTGATGAAGATTGGCAGAACTGTGATCTCAAATGCCATGGCCTGTGTTACCTGTTGTGACCATAGAGTCGCCACCGTCGTTCTCCACCCGTCCGCCATTGTCAAGGAATTTCGTTTCGCTTTCAGAGCCTCGGGATTTTTAGTTTTACAACTGTTAGGGTGGCTACCGTGTGACCTAATTTCCTTTGCTGTCACGAGTCATTGGTTGTCAGTTAAGTTACTGTTCACACAATGGAGCAAAAGATAAGCCGTTTAACAATCATAATAAAATGTGATTAGAAACATGATAGCTCACTTACCAACCTACTTCAGCTGCCTAGAAGTGTGTTTCTAGTTGCAAGCAGTATTATATAGGTAGATGGAGCTTTTGCAACCCTGGTAAATCTGTATCATATCTCTGCCCTAAGGATAATCCAAATGAACGTCTTGATCCCGCAACAAGGAAAAGGAGGGAAAAAAACCTAAAGCTGAAAAGGGGGAGGTGGACAATCAGGCCCTGGACAATACATTTTATGTCAAATTTGAAGAGCTCTGAAACTAAATTAGTGACCCTATAAATAATGCTTCAAATGTATGGTTAAATAACCTGTAAAATAGATATTGAGGTAATGTTGCATGAAAATTGGAACTTACCAGAGAGGCTAGTGCTTACCAAGGTGGCAGGTACATGAATGACCCCTTCAAGCTGACGGAAAAGTGGTGTTGCCGGGATAACAAAGGGCGGGAGGAGCCCACCCAAAGGTTAGTTGAAGGAGTGTTGAGCGGGGGGAACTGTCGGGTCGGTACGGTTGCTAAGAACTGGATTTTACTCCTTTTTAATCATTTAAATGATAAAAGCCAAGTAGTCCTTTAGGCGAGGGCAGGGAGCACACACTGGAACTCCTCCATGGATATGATCGCCTGACGAAAATGCACTGTTAACTCACCCTGAAACGCAGCACATTCCATAATGAGGTGGCAAATCGTGTCTGGTGTGCCAAGGGTGCAAATATCGCATGGTCGAGCACTTTAAGTTGGATATTCTTCCAACTTTATCGCCAGCTGTCCGCACTTGGACCAGTGTGTGTTTGTCGGAGAGAGGCAGGTTCCGGTCGAGGAACTCCGCGCATTTACTCTTGGCAGAGAGAATATTCGGTGGATCGCACATCAACCTCCCTGAGTGCCCTCTTGGTGCGCACCATGAAGTCCTCCTTCATTTTTGCCATGTTCCCAACCTCAGATACCGTGCAGGATCCACAGTCTGCCCTCCCATCCTTTCGTTTATTATTTTGTTTATCTTCGAATTCTGAGTAGCATATTTTTGAGTTACAAAGTTAGGTTCTTGACTTATAAATCTGCCCATGAAAACGCTTTTACAAATGACCCTATAAATCTTAATTTTCAGGAAAAAATTGGAATCTTTGAACCGTCAAGCTGAGACACAGCGGAAGCGGGAGGAAGAAGCTATCAAAAGAGCCCAAGAGAAAGAAAAGCAGTTGGCTGGTAGTAAGCCTGCTTCAACTCCCGCAGCACAGCCAGCTGAGAAGGGCGTCTGGAAACCTAGTAAGAAACCGATACTCTTATTAAGCGTAGTTAAAAATGCATTTTCCAGAATTTAAACTGGTTTTTTTTTTTTTTTTTTTTTTTTTTTTTTTTTTTTGGAACCGCTAAGATTCAATAGTTTTGTTTGAGAGTTGTATTTCCGACTTAATCACTGTTACTAAGACATCGGAAAATTTCACTTAACAAGCCTATCTTCTATATTTCGGTTTCTGCATTTTTCACGCTACAAAATAAAATAAAACTTGTTAAGGCATGATGAGGTATGTCTCATCAACCCTTAACATTTAGTTATATAAGAACGTAAACTCTAAAAACGAAAACAATCACGCTTCAAGGATTATAGCATGTCTGTTCGTTGGTTGGTCATCCTTTTTATCTGATCACGGATGTTCGATTATTGTTTCTGGCTCTCCCATTTATAATACAGGGCATTCTTGATGACCAAATTTATCCGTTTGGTTATCGTTCATATTTTTCCTCACAAGTTACAGCTTATGTCAATATTATTTGTGTTCCCATATAGGATTCGCTCGTGCTAGGGATGAAAAACCCGTAGAACGAGAAAGACCATTGGAGAGAGAACGACCGATGGAACGAGAAAAGCCGGCAGAGATGTCGTGGAGGATGAAGTCTAGTGGTAGAGACGAAGACCGTGAAGATCGGGATCGCGAAAAGTCCGCATTCTCACGTCGTGACGAAGATGGTGGTCGGGGCTATGGACCCAAAAGACCCATGGACCGAGAAGATGATCGTTTGAGTAAGTGTAGTAGAACATCTTCAATTGCTCATATACGTTTTTGACCAGTTTTTCCCTTTAGCATGTTTAAGCAATTGGGCTGGCTAAAAGTTTGGACCAACTAGACCTCAAGTGGAGTCCGTGTGCGAAAGAACGGACTTTTTACATCAATTCTAAGGAAAACGGGAAGTGAACCTTCATTCCTCTTCCTGAATGCTAATGCAGATTTGCTTAAATGTTTTTGGCAATAGTAAACTTGGATCGTTCAAAATCAGAATTACAAAAATCAGTCTACCAAATTCGGCAGTTGTTGAAGAAATTGACTTTTGCTTCCGAGTCTACTAAGGTAGCGGAAGCATTGTTTTCACTTTCAGAATGTGAAAATTTTTTGTCTCCAAAATCAAAAATTCCACTCGCATTTTGTGTTTTAGACCTTTCTGAACAATTTTGGTTCCGTGTGTGTCTGTCTGTCTGTGTGTCTGTCAGCAAATCCTTGTTACGGGCAAAACTACACGAAGTTATAGTCCGATTTTGATGAAATTTTCAGGGATTGTGCGGGTTGGGGTGTAGATGGTCCCCTAAAGGTTTCATGACCCCCGGATCAATAGTAGCCTCTGCGCATGTGCAAACGTGAAATCCTTGTTACGCGCATAACTCTGGGAGTTCTTGACCAATTTCGATGAAATTTTCAGGGATTGTTCGGTTTGATATGTTGATGGTCCCCTATAGGTTGCATGACCCCCGGATCAATAGTAGCCTCTGCGCATGCACAAACGTGAAATCCTTGTTACACGCATAACTCTGGGAGTTCTTGTCCAATTTCGATGAAATTTTCAGGGATTGTTCGGTTTGATGTGTAGATGGCCCCCTATGAGTTTCATGACCCCCGAATCAATAGTAGCCTCTGCGCATGCGCAAACGTGAAATCCTTGCCACAAGCATAACTCCGGGAGTTCTCGACCGATTTCGATGACATCTTCAGGGATTGTTCGGACTTATTAGGTATATATTTTATAGTTTGTTCAATAGTTGAACATGCCTACCTTCATTTTCTCAAGTTATGCTCCTGCACAACAATAAATTTACCCTAATTGAACGAAGTTCTTTAGTCAATAATAATTTTCAATGATGTATACAGTCATGTTAAGGATACGAGGAAGCTATGTGCCAAACCCACTTGGCAGACGTTTTTTGGTTTCTCTCTGTTTGTATTTAGTTTTTTTTTTTTTTTCTCTGCTGCTTGAATTGTCTCACACCTCTTGGGGTCAATTCTGATAGGCTTCTCTCTGCTGACAAAACCGTGATTCAGAGGTAAATCCTAAAAAGCAAGATTGGAGAACTTTCGGTATGAGGCTGGTGTTTCTGTTGGTTAATTATATATATAATTTCAATGAATCGACTGATCGTTGTACTTTCACCTACTGTTCCCCAGTATTCATTATTTTGTCCATTTACAGTTTTTTTTACATTTCCGTTTTTTTTTTTTTTTTTTTCAGGGCGCGATGACAGAGGAAGAGGCGGAGATGACCGTGGATTTGGCGGACGCAGCGGGGGATTCGCGGAGCGGGTTCGAGATTCGGTAATCTTGAGATATTTTTCTAGAAGATAAATAGAGTATTTCATATATTTATTTTACACGGAAGCGTGACCCTTCTTCCTATTTTATACACTCCATCCTCAACCACGAAACCATTGCCTTCAAGGTAATACTCCCGAAGCTGAGAGAGATCTTGTTTGTGGCCAGTTATGAGAGTGAATGAAGTTAGTGTTGGCGTTCACGATTCAATTATAAAAAACGAAGACCTCTTTCGCTGTCACATTCACTTGATGATTTTCAAGGATCCGATCAAGGAGGATCGGACTTGAGCTAGTGATAGTGAAGTTTTGTAGGAGTCCGGTTCATAGTTGGACTGATCAGGAATTGAAAAGCACCAATTGTGGCCCATTCGCACTCATTTCTCGCGGATCTTGGGTAATACTGGGAGGTCACTAGTTTAGTGGGCTGGTTATGCTTGCATAAAAATAAGTAAAAAAATTTATCATTTGTTAATAATTATATATTTATTTATTTATTGTCATCTCATGGACGCTTTGAAATAGAAGTTAGAGCGGACGAACAGACCAGATCCTCGGGTGTGAAGGAGTAGCCACTAACATGACAAATTCGCAGCCGGTTGTGAAGGGCCACAATACTTTTTGACTTGGACCGAGAACATCGGTTGTGAACGAATACTCCTGGCCTGGGCGCGAAAATGACCTCCTTTCATATTGCATAGGATTTCAGGTTCACTGCAAATTTATACACTTCCAACTGTACCAGGCCAGAATAGGAAAGAGGGGGGGGGGGGGGATTGTTTTTGGATTTTTTAGACTTTAAGAAAATATTGTTAAGGACGTCTGGAGATAGTTTGAGTTGGGTGGGAGCTGTTCAGGCCACGTGAGTGTTGGCTTGAAATTCCCCCACTACCCATCCCTAACTATGAAATAAAATTAAACGAAATGGATCAATTTATTTGTGCAGGCAAAATTAGAAGGAATGCAACAGAAAAATAATATTTAACCTAAAGAGTCAATAACTTGAGGACTTAACAGAAGTTCATAGTGCTGGTTTGAACGACTTGATAAGGTATCATTATCAATTACTAACGAATCCGTAATTTGAAAAAAATACATTCGGATTTCCCAACGAGAGCCGACTGAAAATGCTCTATTTAGATCGAAAAGTTTATGAAGCGTTGGAGAGTGAACAGCATTGAGAAACTGAGATGTACCTTAGAGAGGAAAAACCGGTTTCTACACTCAGTTTTACCCGCACGTATGTTGGACTGAAAATATTTGCGATTTCGCTCAATTCCGATGGTGGCATGGAACTGAAATAGTTTCCTCCTGGTAAAAAATTAGTTCCTTATAAACAGCATGGCGATATCATACGGTTCATCTTTGCAAGGTTAATGGTGTCTGGAATTATGGGACAATGTGTTGAGGGCTCTAATTAATTTAATCTCCCACTCCTCTGCAGAGTACAATTAATACATTTCAGTGAACTTTATGTTGAATATGTATGTATTGAGCATTAATTTTTCAATTCTCAGGGTCCAGTCGGTGGTGCGATTAGCTGGAGAACTGGACCTCCCAAATCCGAACATGACAGGGAAAGGGAACCCCCTAGGTTTGTTGCGTTATATTTATTATTTAGTTTACAGAATCCAGCTATTTGTAATAAAATCATTTATTAATGTGTCGTCTCTGTTCAGTAGGCGTGCTCCTCCTCCGGAAGAAAAGAAAGAGTGGAAGAAAGAAGTGGCCAAACCTGCTCCTCCAGCTGAACGAAGCGGTAATTATCCTATAATAACTTCACGATAAATGCAGTTTGATTAATTACACTGTTCTTTAATGGGCGTTGACTCTCAAGGGTAAACGTCCCGAGTCTCTGAGATCTAGGTAATAACAACTTTTCAGTGTTTGGACCATTCCACCATCAATGATCCCGTAAGTATTCTGTTGATCAAAAAGGATGTCGCTTCGCTGTAACCGAAATCAGCGTCGACAAATTTGGAATGTTACGAATAGAGCCCCGCCCCGAATAGAGCACGTAAATCTGTTCTCAACCAAAATACCTATTTGAATTGATCAGTTGATCATATTTGTGTGCCTCCTGAAACTCAATATGCAGCGTTTTTTATTAATCCAGCGATTCTTCATAACCCTACCTGATCTACTACAGTGATCAACAATATATTCTAGTAATAAAACATTTGATAATCTCAAATGTACCTACCTATAACAACAATAACAATAATACTTAAACATTTACATAACACTTTTTGACTAGAATTTAAAGATCACCGACAGGTAGGAATTTAATTAAGTTCAGGTACATTTAATTTATCTTTAATAAAAACAAAACCACATTGCCTAAACTAGTTTTATTACTAGAATATACTCTGTCTGATCACTGTAGTATATCAGCTAGGGTTATGAAGAATCGCTGGGTAAATAAAAAAAAAGGATTCACTGTTGACCAATTTGACTGCAGTGAGCAGACTCCTGCTAATGATACGACGAGGATGTATGTCCAATAGAAATTATCCCCTGATGATGATCCCCACCACTCCGAAACGTCGGAATATAAATGAATAACAAAATTCCAGCCTTCATGAAACAACACCCCGCTTCCTGGTGGATAATTATAACGGTTATGGTATAACCTATAAAGTTTAAAGTAAGGCCAAAATGACAAATAAAAACATTGTTTATGGTTATGTACTCAAACTGACCTCATTTCTGAAAGTTGGGCACTCAAATTCTTATCATTAGTTATTAACAATGATAAGTAAATACCAGCGTAAGAAAAGTTGTGATTATTCAATTTGGAGAGAAGCTAAGAACCGTCAAAATCTGACCAAAATCGTCCTCTTTCGGCACCTCTCCTGTCCTCAGTTTTCCCTCAATCACTTCCAAACGTTCATACATTCATCTATCTATTAGTCAGTAGCGAAGCCTGTGGTCATCTCTGGATTCGGCGATGACCAGACGATTTAATAAATTTAAAGAATTAGTTGATACTAATGTTAAATATAAAGTTTCCTCTTTATAAAAAAGAAATGGTCATGCTCGCAATTGGCGCCACTACCTCCTCATCGGGGACATTAGCGCTTGTGCGTAAGCGTTGTCAATCTGCCGGGTTCACATCCATCCAGCAAGCTATCCGGAAAGTGAATACGAGCAGCTGATTGGTTGGATCGACTAGCTAGTATTGTGTGAGAAAAAACAAATTGAAAAATTAGTTTTATAAATTTCTATATTACAGAGATTTTTGATTCGGATAAACGGACTGTACGCATCTACTGTACCAGATTTTTCAAATATTTTTTTCTGCAAAATTGCAGAGAAGTATGCACTACAGAAAAATAACCAACTTTCCTCATTGATCGGGGTGAATTTCCAGGATGGATGCATTTGAGATTCACTATAAACTTCAGCTCCATCATGAAATACGTTACTAATTCAGAATTGAAAAAAGCGTTCGTGGAGGTTGAAAGAGTTGAGAGATTCTCAGGTGAAGACAGGCGCATCCATGTGAAGGGGCGGCCCACTATTTGGCCAAACACGATAGTTTCGTTCCTTGTGCATAGTGTTTGTTTATTTGCTACGATTCCAATTCCTCCACTGCTTTTTTTAGCTTCCCCTCGATCACCAAAGATCCGTATTTTATTGCCGAACGATCCGGATGGATCTGAACCCTTTCGCAGTAAACGCAGGTGCAGCGGTTGCCAACCGGCAATCTCTATTAGCGCTTGTGCGTAAGCGTTGTCAATCTGCGTATCTTATCCCCTCCCTGCACTCACCGCCGAGAGTCCCCTCATCTTACTCCTTCCAAAACATCGACCAATCAAATCGCTGAAAGACTCGTGATCAAACACGCAACTTCGAGCGAGTCCGGGAACCTTCGGGAGCTCTCCTGACTTCTCGGTGGCGTCCGTGGAATTTCGGTTGGGTTACCGTAGCAAGCGATTTTCAACCTTAAGACGGGGTTTGTGAATTTCATAGGTACGTCAAAAACACCGTAGATTGGCGTTTTTGACAGGTAATTTTTCAACATTTCCCGGGGGAAACCCCCCTTTTTTGCTGGGTAGTGACCCCCAGAGCCCCCCCCCCCCACTTCTGGTTACTAATCGCGGTCACTGGCGACGATGACCTAGCAAAAATGTCACGCCTCGCCACTGCTATTAGTAAATGGAGAATTCACATCTTCAATGACCGTTTCAGTGTATTACAGTCACTCGCTCGTTTCTTACCAAAAAAAAAGGAAAAAATTAATTAATCCCCCAAATCCCTGAAATCTGTGCCTGAACGAACAAAAACATCGTTCGTTTTTGTGGAACGCTTTCATAAAGACGGCCGATGCGCTTTCAAACAACTCACATTCTCGGCCTGTTATTTATTTTTCTTTTGAGGTCGCTAAACCTTTTTGAGAAACATTTCTTACCACTTGTTTGACTAGAGTAAAGTTATGAAAGCTGCGAATTTCAAGATTTTGATGTTGTTCAAAGGTGTATTATTGCTAATGCTACATGCGGGCATGCCACCATACACAATCTCAAGTTGCTATATTTATGACGAGTCTTATATCAAAATATTGAGCAAATTCTCTCGTTTTTATTAGTATTAATCCACATTATTAGCATTCGACTCAAATAGGGTGCCCTTGAGGATACCTTAATGCTACCTGCTGTTGAAATATTGTAATGAAAATTGCAAATATTATTACGTATTATACATTTGATCACAATACTTAAACAGCTGCCCACTCTCTCCCCTCTAAATATCTTAGCCCCATCTGTTGCTACCGGAGGGAACTGCTGTTCCCACTCTTTCATTCCCATGCCAGTTTCTACATGTTAAATTCCGCAGATCACCTGCTACGTGTACACTTCATCGTTGTTCAATTCATTTTAAAACCAACATCGAGATAGCCAGTTTATTGGATTGAGTAAACAATGAAAAAAACAAAATGGAAATTCAAACTCAGACTTTAAATAATTTATGCGTTTTTTTAATTATTGATTTAATTGATGGCTAATTACGTTTATTATGGAAACATAAGTTACGTAAATAGTGATGCGATGACTGTATAAATCATGTATATTATCTTGAAAACCAGAAATTTATTTATTTTTCTATTTAATTTTGAAGGTAACAATGAAGACGATGGGGACGACTCTTGGCAAACCGTCGGCGGCCGTCGCTAGTACAATAACATTTGTTCATTATATTACCGATACCCTTTTTTTCGAAGTTATTGGGAAGTATTCATCATTTATATTGAAACCTCATATTATCGTTCAGTCACAAGTTAATATCGGAACGCAGTTAATATATTGCCTTCCAAGTACTGTTGCATACAAGGAATCTATGGTAACATGTGTATTGAGTAAATATATATTGCCATAGCAAACTATGTATCGTTTGTATTGAATAAATAAATGTATTGACATAGCCGCATGTCTTTCTTTTTTTTTAGCTTTCTTATTTTTACAAACGTTCATTATATAGCCTCATTTTATGGAGAACATAACAGATCTTGGTCTCACATTGAAATATTTACGGATGTATTTAAATATTCGAGGATATAATATATCCTCATACATACATATTATGTTCACTCGATCGTCCAGTGCCTAAATGTAGGTCCATTTATATTCAATTGTGTCAGTAATGCCGGGGAAATATTTCCTACTGTTATACTCTTCTACACTCGGGTCCTAGAAGCCTTTTTCCAAAATTCAGTATCTTGAGTTTAATTGTAAAAAATGAACCTGAGAACTCTCTCTGCTGATGGGAGTTGATAGTCGAAATTAGAGGACCCGATCTCTCTTGATGAGTTGCTAGATGAACCTACAGAAACACAAAGATTACATTTTCATTTCACAAATTTTTGAGGCGTTAATTCGCGCTATTTGATGAAATAAAAATTTTAACGACGGGCTCCCGTTGGTCCAGGCAGTCCTACGTTTCCCCATTGTTTCAAGCCCATCGTCAAAGACCTCCTTAATTAATTTCAGCTTCCTCCAATGGTTCACAGGGCCTGACTTTACAAAGGTTCACTGCTCATAATTCTGCTTATTTGGACTTGATATTTTCTATATTTCCTTGTAAATTTTAATCAATCGGTCCCATTGGTGACGAGGCACAAGAGTACGCAAATCGGGTGTGAATTCTTGTAGGTATGCGGAGAACACGATGAGGGATCGGCCAATTACCCTCCCCTAAATCAAATTAAAAATTTCTGAGGTTTATTGCGCAGATGAGGACTGTCAGAAAAAATCGGGATCGAAAAAAAAAAAACATGAAAATATTGAAAACAACTGTTTATTAATATTACCCCTCCATTACCCCCCACAGAAAGATCTGAAATGTGCTCCAAATACGAAGAGCAAAGTTATTAATCGAACAAAAAAGTATCAAGTTTATCAAACCCTCCCAACCTAGAATTGAAAATTCCCGAGGTTTGTTGCAGGAAGATTAAAATTTGGATCAAATGAAATAAGAGTAATGAAAATAGACAGAAATATAGCACGAATAGTGTCGACAAAACTGGTCGCGACAAATCACATTTTTTCTGTATTTCACCTACAATTTCTCTCCGAATTCGTTTCACAACTAAAGTAAAATTGGAATCGAGAAAAAGAATCATGAAATTGGTTCAAGAATATCAGACTGGACAGGCGCATATACTTATAGGCGTTCACTGCAATATCAAATCTAGCCAAGAATGGTGGTCGAATGGCTAGGTGGATCGTCTAGTTCAAGCCTTTCCGTTATGGCATTGAACATATAACGGGCAAAGAAAATACAGTATCAGTATCTCAACTGTCTCTCAAGGAATCCGAATGACGATTGTAATCGTAGAATTGGCAGAGTGCTATCAACACTACTACTCCACCGAATTCCATTTAAAAAAAAAAAAAAACACTTTAGACCAGTATTGTCACATCACCCTCTACTATGGAGTCTTCCCAGATATCTTCTAAAATTTCGAGTAGGCTCAAAATGGGGACCCCAAATTGAAATTAATCTTTGAATCGATCAACAACAACAATGGAAACTTCTTGAGAAATAAAAGGCTGTTATACATCTCAGTACTACAGATACTCAGTACTACATGTACTACAGATCAGTGGCGTAACGTTTTTCCGCGGGGCCCCCCCGCAAAATATTTTTAGGGCCCCTCTCGATGTTTTTTAATGTGTTTTTAAAGCAAAATAATGTTTTTTTTTTTTTTTTTTTTTGCGAAGTTTTTTTGCTAAGTTTTTTTCTACGGTCATTGTACAATACGCTACGATAACCTAACTAAAAATACATAATATAATATAACAATTTAACCTACCTTAACGAACTCGAGACTTCTAGTCTACGTAGCAAACTTTTGTATGACCGAGTGTTATAAAAGTCAACTTTTTCCCAGCCACACATCAGTTCCTTCAGTAATTTTTAAATATCAATATGGTCTACAATATATATTATAACGATTCGAATCAACAACATGATGAAAAACATTAAACTCCCGCAATCCGCACTAACCTCAAAATCTCTAAAGTTCTGACACTGACACCCTTTACCCTATTTACACCCTTCCTCACCTGGTTATAAATAAAACCAAAAGATGATTGATCAACGAACCTACATTACCGTTGATGTTTATAAACTCGATGCTACATAATGGAATTTTTCTGTGTATCGTTAGTTCTGCTTTATTCTTTAAAATTGAAAAAAAAATGAATTTTGCTATAGCGGCCCTGTCTCCGGGCCCCCTTGTAGGCCCCCCCCCCCCGCATCGCGGGGTTTGCGGGGGTGTACGTTACGCCCCTGGTTCTCAGCGTCTTCATCTTCTGACGAGTTTGCTTTTCGACTAAATTTTTATATTCAACGAATGCATCGAAATAATCTGATTTCTTCTTCAGAAAGCGAACTACGAAAGCCATCGAAGCCAATCATACACCAATATCGATGTTTTGTCTCGATGTCCCATCCCTAATTCATACCTACCATGACCTTCAGGTTGTAGTGGTCCGAATAGGACCATCCTTTATAGAAAAAACGTTATTTTAAATCCATTTTTCGAGGGAATCATTACCTATTCCACCGAAAGTGCCTATTTTGAACGCTTAGGGCATGGTACTCGGTTTTCAGGTTTAATTAAAAGTGTGTATCGTGAAGTTGCGACGAAAGTTCGCGTTTTCGAAGTTTTCGGGGGCCTAAAGCTTCGAAAACGAGGAACTATTTGGGCGTGGCGGCGGCCGCTGTGTGTCCCTCCGCCGAGCGGCTCGAACCCGAGAGAGCGGGCCCGTCTCGACCAGTCTTCTCCGGTCGTTCGGGCGTGGCGGGTCTCCGGCAGTCTACTACGCTCCGTGTTCGCGTAAAAAAGCGTTTCTTCTTCATCTTCCATCTATTCGGAAACGTGAATCTTCAAGGATTGATACGACGGAACGCGGGGACGTGCAAATACATCGGTAAGTACCACGTATTTCCCTACAAAATCTCTAATAATAACTCGTATTTGACGAGATTAGGTAGGTGACGCATGTTTAGGAAGTCCCATGCAGTGGCGTAACGTTTTTCAGCGGGGCCCCCCCCCCCCCCCCCAAAATATTTTCGGGGACCCCCCCCATAGTGTTTTTTTTTTTTTTTTTTTTTTTTTTTTTTTGCGAAGCTTGCACTTTTTCAACGGTCATCCTACAATACGCTACGATAACCTAACTAAAAATACATAATATAATATAACAATTGAACCTACCTTAACGTCGTAAAGTTTACGAACTCGAGACTTCTATCGATACTATCGATATTTTCGATATCGGTGTCCTTATTAGTTAATAGTGTCCTCAATACACGCTACTACCGATCGCTTCTTGCTAGTATTCTGAGGATTTTGTTCGTTCGTTCGTTCAGCGTTTGTGAGTGTGTGAATATTCCATAAAGATGTCTCCAAGTAAGCGGTGGCGTTTTAAAAGACCAACGCCAAGTCTGCCAGGTGCAGCATGACGGAATGAGCAAATTTTCAAAGTAACTAGTTTTGCAGGAGGAAGAATTACGCAAAAACCGACAATTTTATTTTCTGAATTGTGATACCCATATTTCATTTTAATTTCAAAATTTTTGAAAGCTGAAGAATTTTTTATTTATTTTTTTTTTTTTTTGGCGAATTTTGCCAATCTACCTTGTTTTATAATCTTCAAACTGCTCTATTTTGAACGGATTGAAATATTTCCAATCCGAGTTCACCGTGGTGTTCAGCGTGAAAAAACCTTTATAAAAGAAAGTCACCTGCTTGGGGGTTTTCGGCTAACTCTCCCCCATTTGAAATGCCCCAAATCTCCCCTTAGAGTGAAGCGATTGTGCTCATCTTCAAACATAGCCTTTTGAAAGCCTAGGTAGATTTTTGTGCAAATTTGAGTCTTAATCTTAATTTTATCGCGAGTTATCGTCTGGAATGTGTTTTTGGTGTCTGACAGTGGACTTAGAATGCTTTAAAACGGATCTTGATGCAAATATTTTAGTCCGAGAACAATAAGTAGGTAGTTTCTTTTTCTTCGAAAATTCGCTAATACTACGGTAGTTGAAAGAATTTTTAATATTTCTCTTTTTCCACGTTAGGTAG
Organism: Creontiades dilutus; assembly: GCA_031894815.1. Lineage (NCBI taxonomy): Eukaryota > Metazoa > Arthropoda > Insecta > Hemiptera > Miridae > Creontiades > Creontiades dilutus. The sequence goes on along the minus strand of JAVIWC010002458.1, from coordinate 290,350 downwards.
CAAGCAAACTAGATGGCATTGTTTCTGTGAACCAAAGAGTAAACCAAACCGATGTTATCGGAGCCAACACATCGATATATTGATATCATCGAACATGTGGCATCGATGGCAAAACATCGTAATATCGAAGCAAAACATCGATGTTTCGATAAAATCGATGTCCCCATCCTTTTTTTTTTATTTTTTCTTTTAAATAATAATTTATTTCTCAAAATAACAATGCATTTCTTTTACATAATACATGACCTTAAAAAATAATAATCTATAATTTCAAAATAAGTACAATAAATTGGACCTCCCACGATGAGCTAAGCTCGTGATTGTGGGTAGGTTACCCCTCACCAACGACCCCCGAATGCACTTTTCATAATAACTTTTCACGAAATCTCTTTCTTTTTGTATTATTCTATTCTTCTTTTGTGTATATTTTTTATTATATTGTATTCAGTTTTATTGTTTAAATATAGTAGGAGTATATTTTGTATACATATTATACATTGATTTTTTAGACAACTACATATATCGGCTCAACCCATATTTACGTAAGGTCCACTCCGGGTAGGATAGTAGAAAATTTATTTAAAAAATCAGGGTCCCTCACGCTCTGGTTCACCAACTTCACAAATATTTTGCTGTCTTCCGATTCCACGAGTATTTCAGCAATATTAGACATCGCGGTGAGAAGTACGCGCTTTCGCAACTCTGACACCTTAGCTACTTTACACCCTTCCTCACCTGGTTATAAATAAAACCAAAAGATGATTGATCAATGAACCTACATTACCGTTGAAGTTTATAAACTCGATGTTTCATAATGGAATTTTTCTGTGTATGGTTAGTTCCGCTTTATTCTTTAAAAAAAAAAAAAAAATAATAATAATAAAAAATGAATTTTGCTATAGCGGCCCTGTCTCCGGGCCCCCCCGCATCGCGGGGTTTGCGGGGGTGTACGTTACGCCCCTGCTACAGATGTACTAAGAGAGGAACTTTTAGTTAAGAAACATTGTCGTTTACTAATACCATTTGTTACATTGAGGGTAAAAAAAAAAAAATAAAATAAATGATTAGTCCGATTTGTCAATAAAACTTTAATTGAAATCTAATTTGTTATAAACTGTGGGGAATAGATAAAAACTGTTAAGCTTCAGAATACATAATGTCTTGAATATTTATCGTACACAGCTAAAGATGTGTGGAAAATAGGAAAACAGTACATTCTTGAACAAATTCGAATAACAAAATTGAATGAAGTTCCCTTCGGTCTGGGTACTTTGGGTAGATGGTAGTACTTTTCATTCTTGATTATTTTTCTGGTGAAAGATATCATATCGATGTCTTTTCCCGACCTCAGTTCAGGTTTCGTCGACAACGAACTAGATCATTGCACAGCTCGAGCATCTACGAAACCTGAGCCTCGTCGATAGCGTAACCACTGTGTCGTTGAGCGTTTCGCCTTCGATCACCATCCTCACCTGAAATTACAATGACATTAATAGAACAATGCAACAGGACAATCATTAATAGCTAACTGTATTAATCAACTAATTAAATCGATCTTGGTGAGAGGGTTTGAATCAGAAAACCTCTGCCAAGTGGGTGTGGCACATAGCTTCCTCGTATCCGTAACATGACTGTATAGATCATTGAAACTTATTATTGACTAAAGAACTTCGTTCAATTAGGCGAAGTAAATATTGAATTAGGGTGAATTTATTGTTATGCAGGAGCATAACTTGAGAAAAAAAGGTAGGCATGTTTAACTATTGAACAAACTATAAAATATACCCTGAAAATTTCATCGAAATAGGTCAAGAACTCCCAGAGTTATGCTTGTAACAAGGATTTCACGTTTGCGCATGTGCAGAGGCTACTATTGATCCGGGGGTCATGAAACTCATAGGGGACCATCTACACATCAAACCGAACAATCCCTGAAAATGTCATCGAAATTGGTAAAGAACTCCCGGAGTTATGCGCGTGGCAAGGATTTCACGTTTGCGCATGCGCAGAGGCTACTATTGATCCGGGAGTCATGAAACTCATAGGGGACCATCTACACATCAAACCGAACAAACCCTGGAAATTTCATCGAAATTGGTTAAGAACTCCCAGAGTTATGGGCGTAACAAGGATTTGCTGACAGACAGACACACACAGACAGACACGGAACCAAAATTGTTCAGAAAGGTCTAAAATGCAAAATGCGAGTGGAATTTTTGATTTTGGAGATAAAAAAATTTTTACGTTCCGAAAGTGAAAACAATGCTTCCGCTACTTTAGTAGACTCGGAAGCAAAATTATAAACCTAGGTATCGTGGATTAATTTCGAGTTTCTTTCTTTCCCTACTAGCCAGTAGGGATGAATAAAACTATGGGTTCTAGAATCTGCGATTTGAGAAGTTGATAAGTTTTACGATCGAACATTACTGTAGCTAGCATAGTCACTCTTGCAAATATGTAAAACTTATTAGATTCAATTATTACTGTACGCATTGAACAAATAATATCAATGTTTTATGTATAACTTTCATTTTATGAATGATTTTATGTTATGCAGGGTGTCTCAAAAAGGATAACCCTTGGATATTTTATACGAAATTTAATGCTGACCAAAAAAGGCTTCATAAATGAGGATCTTCTTCTGGTAAAGTTTTACCTCAAAAAAAAATAACAGAAACCGTGTTTTCTTACATTAGCCCATACACGACCGGTTTTTTCGAGATGCCACGGTTTTTTTTTTTTTTTTCAGGATAATCAGTGATAACACCTGTTATTGGTCTAAGAGAGCCCACGGTCCTGGAGTGCAGGTTTTGGAAACCGAAAGATTCACCAGCTGAGAACCACAAACTATTAGTTGGTTTTGGCTTTATCCGTCAAGCGCTACCAACGTAAAGATCAGCTCTTAGCATTTTTCGTTTAAAAATCTGTATGTTTTACGACACTTCTTTTGTCGTTTACGCTTCGCTGTGTTAGCTGTGTCGCATCTTGTAAGTTTTATTTTTCTGGGGTGGAATATAGACGCAACCAGCAAAGCGGACTCAAACCTTCATAATTGGCAACTTTAACACAATATGAATTGTAGAGATTTATAGAGGGTAGGATACAAAGGAGCTGGTGGACTTTGTTACAAATTACCACAACATACTGTACCCGACCGAATACGGAGTACCCCATACGAAGGTAGTTCCTGAAGTCTTCAGGCTCATCCATTCTCAGTTCCCGAAGGAGACCCAAACAGTGCTGGCCTCCTTCCTCCGGGAAATCCATTTTGTTCTACAACTTCCTTCCGTCCTTAGTCTCATGAACTGGCTGGAAGCCCAAACACAAGCAGCATCAAGCTTTGCTTTGTCTGTCGTCCGTAACTCTTCGTCGAGAACCCAATCACTGATCCACAAAACGTTTGCTTTAGCCTCTGACCATTCGAACACGTTCAACAGCCCTGGGCAAGCGGGTATCGGGTCTCAATTACTGCGGGTTTCCTCATACCATAACAGATTTGAATCAGCAGGCGAGGTCTGCACGTGAGTGGTCGACGACAGGCCACGAAACCGCGGCCACCTGCGGCCAGTGAGCGGAGCCACCAGGTTTACCACGCGGTTCTAACCCAACGATCCGACCTGTCGAAAGAAACTCCTGGTATACGGGCAGCTATTCATTCAAGAATTACAATGAAATGGCTCGAATTATCATAAAATGTCTGCAATTCATCCTTTTGTACATCAGATTCGCAGTGGAATGCCACCAACGCTTTTTTTTCCTCTTAGTTAATGAACTAAGCAATGGCTGAGATACAATTTTTTTAAAGAACACGTTTTTGTAATATCCGTGTTTCTCACAGATATCTAAGTTTATTTTCCACAACTTGTAAATGTTAATTCGATGACAGCATATTGTAAATCATCTGTAAATGTCTTCTAAGACTATGGAAATCAGCTCGTCCAAGTTTCTGCCATTTTCCAAAGTTCAGACAAAACTAGTGATAGTAGACGAAAAGACAAATTTTTAGTTATAAAAAAAAACATTTTATCGATTGAATGAAAATTCTTTCATTATTGTTGGTGTAGTGTTACAAAAAATGCATTTATTGAATGAAACAATTCCTTTTGCATTATAAAAATTGTATGCCAAAAATTTGTTTTTTCGTTTACTACCTCAAAAGTTGTGATCGAAAAGCATTTTGTTGATTTAATTGTTCAACGTTTTATTCACAACTTTCGACCAGCGCCTGAAAATCCCTCATTTGTTGAGCGAGAATGATTCATTGAAGAAAGATTCATAAAATTCAATGACAAACTAATTTTTGTTGGCAAGTCGATTTCTGATGAAAAACGTAAATTTCACCGTGAAACCCCGTAAAAAACCCCACGTTTTTCCGCATTAGAAGGTCAATTTCTCCACTAACTACTAATGTGAGAGATTCTTTGATTATGCCGTTGAAAAGGTGAGATCCTGGGGAATATTTGAGGTGAACGATTTTAAAAAGTGGAGATTATCAGGATTTGACAATTTTTCCTCTTTAAATTCATTTGTCATCCGTTTAGTTTATTTGAGAACTCTAGTTTCTCATCGGGGGGTGTTTAACGCTGTTTCCAACGCCATAATCAAATTTGAAGTTACTCCTTCAATTAAGGAAATTTGAAAACAGGGAAAAATCTTGTAACTGACATAACTAGAAAACTAAGCGAGGTATTAAAGAAGGTTATGGTGCTACTTTTGTTGCAAACTAGTTGTAAATCAATAGGTACCTGGTGTTAACCAAAGGTTAACACTCTGTATAGTTGGTGGCACTTGGGTTAATTATCCTGGGCTGATAAAAATTGGAGATAAATTGAGTTTAAATGGTTTTTTTATAAAAATTTTGAAATTTGTAAAATATCATAATCATGATATGTTTAATGATTGATAATTTCATCATTAATAAGATTAACAGGAGTACAATCCAGTTCTTAGCGACCGACCCGACAGTTCCGCCCCCCTCCCCCCTCCCCGCTCAGCACTCCTTCAACTAACCTTCGGGTGGGCTCCTTCCGCCCTTTGTTATACCGGCATCGCCACTTTTCCGTCCGCCCGAGAGTCATTCGTGTACCTACCACCTTGGTAAGCACTAGCCTCTATGGTGCTCTGGTTGAATCTACAGATTTTTCCAGGGAGTTGGTTATGCTTAGTAAGTACCGTTTATGAACACAGAATGAGCTCACGTAAACCTTGTTAGCCCCCCCCCCCCCCCCCCAGCCGTAGCTTTCATCTCTGTTTACTCGCCCCTCTCCTCAGAGCTAGAATCCCATATTTGTAGGTTGCATAGGGAATTTTTCATCTTCGGTACTTAAATGTGTAAAATTAATCATTTAAATGATCTGGCTGTAGAATCATGGAGGTCTACTGTCCCGCTTTTTTTTTGTTGTCAATAAGATTACTCTTTGTTGTTAATTTTGTTTTGAAACAATTAAAGGGGTCTACCGTATCAAGTGGTCACCAGGTATTGGAAATTGGAAGTTGGAGGCAGCATGTGTTTCACGTGGAATCACTCGAACAATAGAACGAAGGCGAAAGGCCAGTCAGGGATGAACTGGAATGCGGTTGCATGGCTTGGACTGGACTCGGGGAATGGAAACCGGAGGTCTGAGGACAGGCAGTGAGGATAAGGGGGAAATAATCAACAGGTGGGCTGAAATCGATCCACGAGAACTGCCCCCTTCAGTTAGCCCTACACAGCATCCACTGCCGGGTGTCTCCCCAGACTACCCTAGCGGCCCACTGGGAAAAATTCGTTTTCGCGCTGAATTGCTTTTCGTATGGGAAGGGATTTCTATTTTGATTTTTATATTCCAGGGAGAGAATGGGATTGAGCAGGTGGGCACTCGACTAGAGGTGATTCCAATTTTGTTGATCCGTTGAAGCGATGGAAGGCTCAATTGTCGAGGAAAGGAAAATAGTACCTCCACAACCATTTCGCTTAGGGGTAGCAGGGATGACATTGGATTCGTTTTTGTATCGCTGCTGGTTGATTTGTACCTCGGTATGCGATCCATGGTTGTATCGATGTTTCCAACGACTTCTTTTCAATTGCTTGTACTTCTGATTTATCGAATAAGCTGAAATGTAGTTGGTAATAAACGGTATAGGTATGCACTTGAGGATGAATAAATTAATTAAATGTGCTCGTGATTTAAAATCGACATCCTTTTCATTTTATCAATGACAGTTCTAAGAAAAAAAGCCCAAAAGTTCATAGCATTTTTGTGATGTTTTCATGTAATTTTATCAGCTCTCCAAAAGAGGGTATGGTAGAAAGACGTAACATTTACATATGTCTCATATATTGAAATTTGGATGTTCCCTATTAGACATGAAGCCAACACAAAGGGAGCTATGAGTGGAGCTACTAATGACTTGAGCTAACACGGGGTTGAAAATGGGGGCTTCTCATCACAAATACTTGTACTTTCTTTGTCTCCTTGCTCAAGAATAAAATGTATCCAAGTTCTTATGTAGAACTTGCAGATCACCGTAATTTCAATATAGTTTTCAGTGCACACATGTATATACAGCATTATATACAGGGAGTCCCAGAAGTTATGCACAATTCGACCCCTACGTATTCTGCAACTCATTTCAGACCAAAAATGCCTCCTAGCAATTTTTTGCCAGAGGCCTCGTTTCCGAGCTATTCGCGATTTAAGATTTTTTCGTGTTTTCGATCTTATGTCATTAAAACTGTCATGACTCTCTCAATTGTGGAGATAGCTCAAATTTGATGACACCGTTGGAAAGAGCGTTAAATTTTCTATCTATTTGATGTCAGAAAACTCTCTTTAAATTGCATTGAAGATGTGCGATTGCTCCGCGAAACGGTAGTCTAGTCAAAATCTTGTAATCGCCCGTTTTTCATCTCGCCTAGAAACCACATGAATGCTTGACGCAGAACTGCGCAGGCCTGGTAAAACGTGCGCCAAAATGTCAGCTTTCTAACGGTGTAGTCGTTTTGGTGTTTAAAAATATTTTTAGTTAAGGAAATGGTGTGTAACTGCAGAAAAACGTGTGTTTTATGTTAAAATTGAGGTTTTCCCAAAAGTCTCGACGAAAAAAGGTTGGAGGCAGGATATACGTAATTTTGCTAGCTAAATCGAATGGTGACAACGCCAGACCTCTCAAGTGACGATTTAAGTTAGTTTTGTCGGATGCATAAACCCGTTCGTTTCTGAACAGCGCGTATGGCATTTCTAAGCTGTTCGGCCAAAGTCAAGATCATCGAAAAGCCGAGAGACGGCTATTGTTTGTGTTCATTTACGATTGATTGCGATGAGTTGCTTCTCTTCCCTTTCGTCTCTTTCGTATTTCCTACAGCGAGGTTTTCCTCATTGCATATTCCCATTCATCATGGTGCGCTATAGCTATTGAACATAGCTGGTAGTAATAACCAAAACCTTAGTGACAAAAACAGTTAGTAGATAAAAAAACAGATTGTTTACTAGATAAAGAAGGATCAGTGACATAAACGATATTATCTACCAATATTTTTTCCTCATACTATCCGACGTGTTCGCTAGGGTGTGTACAGAGTTGCGTACGGAGTAGTGTACGGAGTAGTTGTACAGAGGAGGAGTGTGACTCCCTTGCTGCTTCAGAAGCGTTACCATTGGCGAAACTGTACACAAAAATCATGTCAACATACTCACTTGTGGTATAGCTACTCAACTGAAAGCAAATCACCGCAATCAATCTTAAATGAACACAAACAATAGCTGTTTCTCGGATCTTCGATTATCCTGACTTTGGCTGGACAGCTTGAAAATGCAGTAGACGCTGATCACAAACGAACGTTTTCATTCACTAAATTCATTCTCGTTTTTCATCTTTGAATATTTTTGAATAACAACTGGATAACATGTTCGAGTCAATAGACATTTCACTAAACTGAATTAGGTCAGAAACAACAAATTATCAAGATTGCAACACCCAATGCTACGGCCACATCAGATTGGGGTTGATAATACACGGCAAAGCAACCCCTCCTTCAAGACCGGGGGGTCGTGCGGGTCATTGCATATCCTTGCCCCTGATCAAGACAACGCCTCCTCCGTAGCTTTCCCAATTTTCAAACATTCGGTCTTTTTTAGTGAAACAGGGTGTCCCTGGACTTATGCACAATCCGACTCCTACGTATTCTACAACTCATTTCCGACTGCGATGAGTTGCATTCATCTTCGAGACTTTTGGAAAAACCTCAATTTTAACAGAAAACACACGTTTTTCTGCAGTTACACACCATTTCCCAAAATTGAAGGAGCTATGGCAGTTTTCATGACTTAAGATCGAAAACACGAAAAAAATCTTAAATCGCGAATAGCTCGGAAACGAGGCCCCTGGCAAAAAATTGCTATGAGACATTTTTGGTCAGAAATGAGTATTGTAGGAGTCGGATTGTGCATAACTCCTGGGACACCCTGTATAACCACTTACTACAATTATAGTACTGTGCATCCCTCCTCTTCTGAGAGTAGTAATTATTGTAGCGCAGCAGTGGTGCTGGTATGGGGACGGAAGCTGCATTGCAGCCTTTGAGGGAAGTTGACAGATGATGTCGTTTTCGTTTGCTAGATTTGCTGGTCTTGCCTCTGTTTGTCCTCAACTTTTTGCGTACGCATTTCTTTCAAATGCTCAGTAGAAATTTTCACCTTAGTGGTCCCTCGTAAATGGTGTACTGGGCAGGGCAATATGTTAAGAAAGAGTCAAATACAGAGTGACCCATTTTCAATAAATTCAGCAAACTTCAAGGTACAATTCTAGAGCTCGTTTCTAAAAAAAAAAAAAAAAAACGTAGAATTTTTTGTTGAGGCTTTGTGTCAGAGTTACTTCACTTTAACGATTTTTTTCGTGTTTCCGATCGTCACAAAAATGACCGTAAATCCATCAAACTGCTCTTCCATTTTGATCTTTAACCATAAAATTGTATGGATCGTTATTGTCTGGAACGAATGGTGACCGCGATCGAGCCCTACCTATCGGAGGAAAGGGTCTGAAAATTCCTCATTATTGAGAAAATCACCATTCGATTCAGCAATAAAAAAATACATAAATTCAAAGTCTCTCTCTGTTTTCTTTTATTTGTAGCAAGTATAATTTAGGGGATTTTGACCACACAAACCTGCTTTTTTCGCATTCAAACGTCATTTTCTTCAAACAATTTTAAGAAACTATTATTTTCTTTATAGTTTCAAAGAAATGTTTTTATTTTACTGTTGGAGAGCTGATATTTGGTGGACTTTCTTATTAGTGGTGTAATGTTGGTAATCATCACTTCATAAGAGATTTGATTATTATATTGACGGTAAAGATCTCACACTAGAAATGAACATGACACACAATGCTAGATGTTACATGATATTCAAAGTCAGAATCCCAAATGGTCGACGGTAAATCAATAATCAGAACAGTTTCAGACTCCGAAATCTCAACCCCCTCAAGTATTGTGGGTTATGTTTCGAGATACATAGATTTCAACAATCTAGTCCGTCCGCGGTCTGAAGCTTTTCTCTGAAACTGCTAGACCTAAGTTTACGAAATTTGAATAAAAAATCCATCCTTGATCCGGGATGTGATAGAATCTCGGTATCTTTATCAATTAACCCTATCAACATTTAAGGAATACTCTACCAAAAAATCGAAATCTCCAAAACTTTCGATGTAAGGAGGTATTTTTTTATGGATTAAGATAGAGATTAGTTCCCTGTGTCAAATGAGACCGCTCCCGTTGTTTGGCCGTTGGCTTGCCATTTGAAAAACCTCATCTTCGGTTGTTGAAAATCGTTCGTGAACTGTCAGGTATTTAATCCTCAATTATGAACAGGCTCGAACCCTCCATGGGTTGTAACGCCGCGGGGTAAGGTAAGGTAATCCTAAATTATAATCCCTTATTTTTTATTAATGAAGATACCGAGATTGGTGCCACATCCCGGATCAATGATGATTTTTATATCCAAATTTCGTTAATTTTGGTCCAGTAATTTCGGTTAAAAGCTTCGGATGGCGGAGAGAGATTTTGGTTGACTATTTTCAATGAATAGTTGAACATTTTCAAGACAACCCTCTCAAAAGTTGTTGGTTTGCGTTTCAAAATACGCAGATTTCAAAAAATAGAATAAAAAAGTAAATTCTTGTAAGGTACCTACGTATTGATTAATATTTTTCCTTGAAAGCCTTCAGTAATTTGATTGGATTTTTCAATAAGTTAAATTTCGAAGGTTTTCTTACGAACTAAACTTTTGTCTACAAAATAAATAAAAAACGCTGCAAATTCTTTCACTGGGGTTTTTTATTCAATTGTCTTGCGTTCATAATTTGAATTTCTACTAAGCTTTGGAGTGTGCGTGTTTCACAGGATAGAGCGATTATCGAATTTCAGGAGATATGCATAGACCACGTAAATCTGTTCTCAACCAAAACACCTATTTGGAATGATCAGTTGATGATATTTGTGTGCCTCCTGAAATTCAATAATCGCTCTACCCTGTGAAACACGCACACTCCAAAGCTTAGTAGAAATTCAAATTATGAACGCAAGCCAATTGAATAATAAACCCCAGCGTTTTTTTTATTGAACCTCAATACCCCCCCCGCAATAAAAACATCTATAATTTATCAAGTCATTTAGCACTCGTATTGCGTTAAAACTTCCCAAATCCAAATTTAAACGATGTAGCCAAAGGTAGACTGATGTAGAGGAGGCACACAAATATCATCAACTGATCAATCCAAATAGGTGTTTTGGTTGAGAACCGATTTACGTGGTCTATGCATATCTCCTGAAATTCAATAATCTTTCACCTGTAGCATCTCCAAAGTTAGGATAGAAATACAAATCATGAATGCTTGGTCAAATGAATAAAATTGAATAATAAACCCCACTGAAAGAATTTGCAGTGTGCGTGTTTCAAATAGAGCGATTATTGAATTTCAGGAGGCTACAAATATGATCAACTGATCAATCCAAATAGGTATTTTGGTTGAGAACAGATTTACGTGCTCCATGCATAAAATTCAATAATAGCTATATCCTGTGAAAAACGCACACTCCAAAGCTTAGTAGAAATTCAAATCATGAACGCAAGCCAATTGAATAATAAACCCCAGAGAAACTCCATCCGATTTGTTATTCATTAAAAATACCCAATTCACCATTAATTTCTATTGTCAAGTTTAAATTATTGAAATAGTAAATTAGGTTTTTGGGGTAGAAACAAGTGTTAATTATCATAGATAATTCCAACACTATTTCAAGCAGAAGCGAACCTAAGCGAGTAACTGTAATCAATTGGCCTTACTTTCATATCGTATCAGTAGATACAATTTTTATAGAAGATGTATTTATAGAGAAATTCGTAAGTCAAGTGCCAGTCAGTTGTCCGGTTCCACAGAGAAGGTGCTTAGTGGGTGCTTGATGCGATATAAATCAAGATAAAAAATAAAGTAGTTAAAGCTTCCGAAAATTGTAGCTTCATTGCAAGTCGGCTTCAAAATCTTGAGGACGTCTCGTCCATCCCAATACTGACAGCCCCGAAAATAAGTGAAAGAAATGTGTCTCGGTTCCTATCAACAGAAGGCAACAAAAATCAAAGGTGACGCTGAATGCAGTAGCTGCGATCTGCTCTTCAAACCCTTTCCTTATTTATCCCACATCCCCCTCGATGGCCCAAAGGCATTACGCCAACTCTACTATTACAGCAGGGGTGCTCAAACGGTCGATCGCGAGTGCTTTTTGAGTAGATCTCGAGAAGAAAAGATTTGTTAATAAGTAGGTAACTAAACTACAAAAATTTATTACGTAATAACAGAGCTTGCACAATAAACTCATTCAAAAGTAAATTGCAACTTATGATAGATCAACTGGAAAGAAAGGATCTGAAACATTTTCCTCAGTTGAATTGTGATACGTATGAGGCTGAATTATCAAATATTTTGGGACAATTCGAAACGCGTTTTTATGATTGCAGTAAATTGGAAATATAGCATCCTTTTTCATGTAAAAACATTGAGGAATTAGCTACTGAAGTAGCAAGTCAGTTTAATATGAACTCATGTTCTGTTGAAAATGAGTTGGTGCAGATTATATCAGATATACATCTCAAAGCTACAGCATCTGATACAAATTTCTGGTGTTTTATATCTGAAGATAAATGTCCGAATCTAAGACAAATCGCCCTTCAACTGATGGCAATGTTTGGGTCAACTTACTTGTGCGAGTTTGCATTTTCTGAAATGAAGATAATTATGTCAAAATATCGCAATCGACTAACTGACGACCATATGTCATCATGCTTGCGATTAGCACTCAGTGGTTACGCACCATCTTATGAAAAGTATGCTGAGGACATGCAGTGCCACGCTTCAACATCCAAAGTCACTCCTTAGTTAAGTTTAACACCATATGTAACTCTTTTGTTTTGTAACAACGAATAAACTCGCAATTTTGAATAACTAGGAATTTTTTTAATTGATATTGTAGAGAAGAACTTAAATAAATCTGACCCAAACCTTGACCAAAATAATGTAAATTGTGCAGAAAGCTAATATCTATATATGCTACGGTACACCCTACCTAGGTCACACCCTGCTTCACACATGATTGCAGCCTCTCAGAGTCGATCGTAAGTAGTCTAAAAATATTGAGGTAAGCAGATCGCCAGCATTTTAAGTTTGAGCACCCCTGGTGTACAGTATACACCACTTCTATCTCATGTTGTTAGGTCACTGGAAACATTTCGATCAAAAGAGCAAACGTATATTGGCACATAACAGCATTGACTTATGATTCGTCATGAATTCATCAATTTTTGACATGATTCAAGATATTCATCTATATTGGTGATATAAACATGAATTCATAAACATCAACATATTCCGCATTAAACCGTTGAATATTCATGTTTATATCTTGAATCATGTCAAAAATTGACTCCGAAGCAAGGGAGCGCCAATGCTGTGACGAACATAAGTCAATACTGTTATGTGCCAATATACGTTTGCTCTTTTGATCGAAATGTTTCCAGGTGGATTTTGTACTATTCCCATGCGTATTAATTCATACGTTTGATCTTCTTCTTCACTGAAATTTGGGCCTCAGAGTGAGCAAAAAAGTAGCCGTAGTGTGTTGTTTTCGTAGTCTCGATGATTTGAGCTGTGATCTACTACACTCTACTGTGATCTTAACTATCATTATTTATAATAAGTGTTTGAACTACAAATTTGTTAGAAATTTCTTATATTGGGTTTCCGTGGTTGTGAAAAGATCTTTTTTACGATTAGAAAGAAGTATTATTGTTCTAGGTTGCTCTTTAACACTAGTACTCAAAGGAATTGTGATTTGAATAACTTCCACTAAAAAACACTAGGGTTTTTGATGTCACTAACGCGGGAATAATTCTTATATCGTACAGCTGATGTTTTCACAAAATATTCTTGCCATTACGTGATCTATAATAGAATATGATTCAATCTGCACGGGCTTCAAAATTCGCGGAAAGTTCGAAGCCGTCTGACACGGTTCAGTGAAATTTCATGGAAGGTAATTAATTTGATGCAGTTTTGCTGATGTTTATAAAGTATGATGATTTTCGAACTAGAGGAGATTGAGTACAACGTACTGTTGGAGGGTGAAATTTCGTTGAAATTTGAATCCCACGGAATCCTTGTGTCAGATACGTCAGACTCCACGCCTGAACATTACTGTTTCGTATAGATCCAAGGGGCTCATGTAATGGGATTCAAATTTTGCTGATTTGGGTTTCAACTTGTGATTTCGAGACATCGACGGTACATAGCAATGGGAATATTTAGTAAGCTGGTACGAATAAACTGGTCCAAAGGAGTTGGTCGGGTTAGTGTACGTCACATACCAGGATTTCTATGCTTTAATTTTCATCCTCCACTTCGTGCATCAATGACGAAGAATGAGAAGATGCGGTTGTCATTTAGTGGATTCTCTCTCTGAATTCGACTTTGCATTGAAATGGTCATCTGCATAGGTGTGGATAAGGTCCGGACATAGTGTTAGGCCGCATATAATAACGCGTTTCAATGATGTATCTATATATCCATCTACGTATATCTTTGAAATATAATAGAAGAGAGAAGATGTGAAAGGATCAATTATTAGTAGGTATGTAACCAAGTTCGCAGAGGATTATCTTGACTGGGGTTGGGACCTGCACGATCAAAAGCTCTGAGAAGCTTCATTTCGAACCTCAGAGTAGAATATTAATGTTAGAAATACATTACATAGAGTAGATTGGGGCGGTCCGGCGATTAGTATTTCTATTCACTTCGAATCGCATTTCTCATGTTTCTCTGACCATTTTCTTCTGTTATTATTTTTTACTGATGAACTGTTTTTGGTTTATTATTCAATAATAAACCATTGTAATCGGTCTGGAAAAAAAAATTCTAAAAAAACCCCCCTGAAAATTTCATGGTTTACGTTTCAAAGGGTGTAGAATCCGAATCTGCAATAACAATTTTTCCGTCCGTCCGCCGTACGCCGTACGCACGATTTCTCCCAAACGGCTGGAGCAAAAGATCTGAAATTTTCAGGAAAAATCCATCTTGGTCCGACGACGCCCCAATTCTTGAGCCAGCTCTCTCACTCAATTTAAAGTGCCCTTTAAGGGCTGTCAAAGTTTTGTAAAATCCCTAAAAACCTCATAACAAGTCGAAGCGGCCTAAATTTATACCTATTTGAAGAACATACCATAAGGGATCGAATGAGCCCCTCCCCAGGTCCGTAGGTCAAACCATTCCCGATGTATGGCCCGATTTATGGTGCCAAGATTTGCGTTTTTTGGTTTATTATTGTTTGTTTGTAACCTAGTGATGCCGATAGCGTCGAGTTGTAGTGAATGTGGATACTGGAGTGATAGCCGATGTGGATACTTGTAGTTTATAGCCGATACACGGGTTGAAGCATTCTGATATGCATGAAACGCTGATAATATATAGGTAAATATTATTCAATATTATTACTGGGGTAAATAAGTATTCTTCCACTGGGGTTTATTATTCAATTGGCTTGCGTTCATGATTTGAATCTGTACTAAGCTTCGGAGTGTGCGTGTTTCACAGGTGATAGAGCGATTATTGAATTTCAGGAGATATGCATAGAGCACTACATACTTGTAGTTTATAGCCAATACACGGGTTGAAGCATTCTGATATGCATGAAACGCTGATAATATATAGGTAAATATTATTCAATATTATTACTGGGGTAAATAAGTATTCTTCCACTGGGGTTTATTATTCAATTGGCTTGCGTTCATGATTTGAATTTCTACTAAGCTTTGGAGTGTGCGTTTTTCACAGGATAGAGCGATTATTGAATTTCAGGAGGCACACAAATATGATCAACTGATCAATCCAAATAGGTATTTTGGTTGAGAACAGATTTACGTGCTCCATGCATATCTCCTGAAATTCAATAATAGCTCTATCCTGTGAAAAACGCACACTCCAAAGCTTAGTGGAAATTCAAATCATGCACGCAAGCCAATTGAATAATAAACCCCAGTGAAAGAATTTGCAGCGTTTTTTTACATTGTTAGTAATTTACTTCCTAGAAAGTTATTTTCTTAATTTTGCTTCCGTTTTTAACTTTCTATAACTTAGGTGGAATTTCAGGAAATTAACGCGTTTTATCTGCCTATGGAACTGTAGAATGACTGGTAATCTTTTCTCTTTTAGCAAGCGCCTAACTACCCTTTACACATTTGTTATATCTTCATATGTTACTTGACTTCCAGTTTAATTCGAAGGTCGACATTCACGTATGGTCGAAATCTTTGAAATATTAGTTGTTCGGAAAGCGAAGAAGTGGAGAAGGTTTACAGAAAATAGCACTAAGGAAGGACATGGCGAAAGCTTGTTTTGTATGGTAGATAACATCATGATGAGGTTTTTTGTAAGGTTGAATCTGCTCATTTTGAACATCCATTCAACTACTCCGAGTGGCGAAGCAAACAAGAACTGAACATGAAAAATATTGAAGGATAAATTCAGATCTGGCTCAATTAAGCAGCAGTGTGCTATTTCAATTAATTGTTTCTGCGATTCCAATATCCAGAATCTATTTAATGAAGGCTATTTGAATTGAATGGGTACTTCTGAAAATACAGTGATAGTGGTAGATAATGTTTGTATAAATAAGTGGTTATTATATTAAAATGGAAGTAAATACCAGGAGTTGTTGTGAGGGCGGGTGGATGAGTCGATCACCAACGGCGAGGAGGCAGTTTCGACTGAAGCGAACCAGAGGATGTATAACAGTGGAAAACAGTGGGGATCAGGGGGCGCGCATGCGTTTCCCTCCTCTCGCCGGGAAAACTACACCGAGAGAGAAAACCGTGCTGGCCTGGAGGGGAAAAAAAATATCGTAGCGAGAGGTGGGAGAGTTTGGTGAGAGGCTTCGAGAAATGAAGAGGAGGTGCCTCACCTGATTACCCCTCCGGGCCCATAGGCCCGTGTCTCTTTGCCCCCGCCACTTTCCATCGCCCTGCCGAGACCGGATATTTACTTCCGCTCCCATTCACTTCCGGTCTCCCGGCTGATCGAGTCGGAAACTATAAAGAACATCTCCCCTTACCCTGAAACCCCTTCGGCGCTCCTACCTCGCTACCCTTCGCTATCGATTCACAGCGCACTTCCACACCTCTCACTCGATTAGCTCAACCTCCTGGAAGGCTCCGTTACTTGGCGATTAGCCCCCATCATATTCAACATTTTAACATGAATAGGTCTTAAGTTTAAGGGTCAATCCCGAATTTTCATAAGAATGCCACTTTTTGTATCAAACTTGCCGTATTGGCAGAAACAACGAATTTCATAGATGACACATAATTTTTCATAAAGGTTCAGGAATCCAGATTAAATAAATACTTCTATCGAATGGTATCTGGGGGGCAACGCACGTCTACATACTTGCATTGTAAGGGATTTACGCTGAATGCTAAAGTTTGGTGGCACAGATTCGATTGGCTGGACATAGGAGGGGTTCTCTTTACTTCACTGGTATTAAAACCGTATTTGATGTTGATACCGTTTGTCCGATTCGTAATACCGGAGATAAAGACACTTTAAAGACAGTTTAAGGGTCAATCCCGAATTTTCATAAGAATGTCACTTTTTGTATCAAACTTGCCGTATTGGCAGAAACAACGAATTTCATAGATGACACATAATTTTTCATAAAGGTTCAGGAATCCAGATTAAATAAATACTTCTTTCGAATGGTATCTGGGGGGCAACGCACGTCTATATACTTGCATTGTAAGGGATTTACGTGAATGCTAAAGTTTGGTGGCACAGATTCGATTGGCTGGACATAGGAGGGGTTCTCTTTACTTCACTGGTATTAAAACCGTATTTGATGTTGATACCGTTTGCCCGATTCGTAATACCGGAGATAAAGACACCATAAGCCTCCTTTAGTGTAGTTGCCCCATTTTCAGAGGTGAGAGAAGAAGGTATCTAGGAGGCATATTGCTGAATGAGGAACATCTAGTTGGTTTGCTGAATGTGATAGACTACAAAGAGAGGATTACAAAAAAGATTACAATGTGAGAGGATTACAAAAAAATTAAATGCGTTCATTCAGACGGCTGTCAGGCAGCGAAAAATGATTGTTAATGCAGGTTTTTGAATTGATGTTTTGTAAATTGTTTTGTGATTTTTAGTTATGTAGTACTATAAGAAGCTGAAACTGATGAAGTGAATGTGAACGAAAGAATTTATTCGGATTTTTCCCTCTTTTCTTGTGATATCTCAGTGATATTTGAAAGAATTAAAAGTCATTGGAGCAGACCCCAACAAAGTTTGAAAGCCATTTCAAAAATCGAATTCAATTTCAGCGAACCTGGTAACACAAAAATCCCTACCTTATTCGACTTGGCGCGAAAAATCAAATTTCAACCCCTAGGAGGGGTGATTAAGGGAAGAAGAGGTGTCTACGGACTCTTGGAAGTTCAAATTCAATCTAAAGGACCCCAAAAACATAGAAATCCATCACCCATTCAACTTGGCATGAGAACTCAAATTCCAACCCTTAGGAGTTGTTGGCGGGGGGGGGGGGGGTGATTGAGGGGGAGGTAGTTTCCCCACGTACTGTCCTTGTCTGAAGTTAGAAAAAATTGAGAAATTCACTTAAAAAGATGTCGTAGTTCATTACAATCACATGACTCAAAAAGAAGATTCTGACACTAATTTAAGGGTAGTTTTTTGGCCATAACTCCAAATTTTGGGGATTTTCTGGACCTTTGATTCGAATTCAGCAGAAAAAAATACTACTTTACGGATCTTGACTTTTTTTCTGTACCTGTTATTTAGTCAACCACCCTTCTTTTCATTCGCACGCCGTCCAACTTAACTTTTCTTGGAGATTATCGGAGGTGAACCTAAAATGTTTGTTTCGATTCTGGAGTTCTCTCCTTTCCAAATCAAGATATACCGGCACCCTTCTTACCTTGGTTTTCATTCTCAACTTATAACCCCATTTCCCTAGACTTGAGGTATATTTTCTGTTGATTGTTCGTGCTTATAATATTCAATCGTTCAGAGAATCAACAAATTTGGTTTTGTTAACGGGAGTTCAGACAGATTTCAAAAATCAATAATTCACAACAACCAAGCGAGTAATGTTAGTGGGTGAGCTGCAAGTAGCAAAGTTGTTTAAATAATAATTTCCCCTCCTGTAAGCCTATTCATAATGTAGCCCCTGCTTATTGTTTAGAGGATCAACACGGAGCGCTTATTTTTACGCGTGCTAAAGATGTTTCCGAAGCCTACTCCGATCCTTCTTAGGAAGAAGCTGGGGAAACTCGACATTGTGGGTTGTGATTTGCCCCAAAATAATGAAATAAATGAAGGACCATCCACATACTAACCCGCACATTCGTAGGAAACTTTCTCGAAATCGAATGGAAATGGTGGAAATTGTTACAAGGATTATCACACTTGTGCATGGACAGCAGAACTTATTATTCTTTCACGTTGAAACTCATGTAGGGTGATGATTCATACATTATAATCGAATTCGATTGGAAATTACCTACAGAAGTTGCAAGGATTTGTCGCTACGCTAATAGACACACGTGAAACCGAAGTTGATGAGAATGCAACACTATTAAAGAATTTTTCAATTTGCTGTAAGTGAGAACACGGATTCCTGGTGTTGCTAGTAGACTAGGAACCAAAAGAGAATCCCATGCAATGTATCCCATACATTTCATGTATGTTGCTATGTTAGCAACAGCAGCTCGCTGAAATTGACCTAAATGTTTTCGGGGTTGTGGTTTCAGACAGTTATGGAGCGAAACGGATTTCGAGAAGGTTCTTTTTCCCTATAGTTCATGTTCTTATCTTCTCACTCTCATAAAAAAAATTTTGAATCCCTCACTAGTGAGAGATATCTTCAAGAGGAAAGAAGGGACTGTTCGAATTCCCCAATCCAGTCCGTGAAGCGTCTTTGAAGACGGGGCTGTGGGTATACCTCACCTTCAAGACGGAGCAGTCGTGCGGGGACTGTATCCAAGAACCCCTTGCCCAAAGAAAGGAACTCCTTATTGCGAGTTCGTCTTCAATTTATTAGTTACACGTTGGCCATAATGAAGTTCACTACATGTCAGAAGTGAACGATTCAGTCAGTAAATAATGCAAGCATTTCTGGAAGGTTTCATTGGAAAATTAGTTAATTTCCTCCCCTAAATTGAAAATAATACTTCTGATACTGTAGATAAACTAAGAACCCAACAGTAATCTGTGAAACACAAAACGGGCCCACTTAAGTGATTATTTACCACTTCTGGTTTATTATTTATAAATAACGTAAATGATAGGTTGCTTCTATGCGGACTACTGGACTAGAGGAAATTATTAAAATGATTGAAATACCTACTGAATATGTCAAGGACGAAACTTGAAAAAAAAAGAAAACAATTCTGTCAATATGTAACTACAGTTATAAAAAAACGCAGTTTCAAGAAAATTTAGTTCCGTCGAAGTTGAATCGGCTCTTTGCCGAAAGGAAGCTATGTAATGAAATAATTTGGTTCTGGTACATAATTGAATATCTCCTGCCAATAAATTTTGGAAGTCGGGTTCGTTGAGTTCTGAGGTATGTAGTCAAGATCCTTGGACGTGCCAAAGTTCCTGTATTAACCCTCAGGTCGGGCCCATGACTAGCCACACTTCCAGCTGTGCCTCCGACTTTTTGGGACACCCGCACAACTCCCTTTGTCCACCTCAGCTTATGTTTTGAATCGTGAGCTGAGTTGATAAAACTGCTGCTACCGCGAATCCGACCTCATTTGAGGTGTAGGTAGTTAGTGCTCTGCTATAGCGTGCGGGGGGCCATTTTATGAGTAATGGCGCCAAATCCATGCATCATCCCATTCAGGCTACAATGGTCGCTAGCTCGAAGCAAATGAGGAAACTGCATCTATCACTCGACCCAATGGATCAACCCCAGCGCCACTGGACAAGCCCAACCCAAGCATTATTGAACCTGGAAGGTGGTAGTCAATCATGGATATCTATGTCGCGATCACTGTATTCGTGGTATTTAAGACCAATTTTTTAATGCTGGCCGCAATCTTCCCCACACGAACACCTCACCCTTCTTTTGAGCTTGCAAATCTCCCAGCACGAGACGTACTTACCTATCCTTCCTAATTCTGAACGGTCTCATCCTGGGATTCATTGTACAATCGATGGGATTGTATCTACTCGGCGTGGCTTGGATGAATACCAGAATAAATTAAAAAAAAAAATAAAATAAACACCAATATTATCATAGGCACTGTACCGAAAAATTCTATACTCTATGATGTATGCTGAATTCCTGATGTTCCTCCACAAACTGAGTTAGCTCATAGGTTGGTGCTATCCATTTCATGTTCCACTAGGCCGGAACACTAGAGATGAAGCGAATCTACTAATCAGTCCACTACGTTCCTTGCGTCGTTCAAAATTTGGTTGTAAAAATGTAGTGATTGTACGACTTGAACTCTTTAGTTCAAATAAGAAGAAGACTGAAAACAAGAGAAAGGTGTAAGCAGATATGAGGGAAGAGTGGCTGAGGATAATTCTCTTTTCAACAGCCATTTTGGTTTATTATTCAATAACAAACCATTGTAACCGTTCTTGAAAAATCCATATTGGTCCGACAACGCCGCAATTCTTTAGCCAGCTCTCTCACTTAATTTGAAACGCCCTTTAAGGGTTGTCAAAGTTTTGTAAAATCTCTCATTTATCCCGATGAAGTGCCACTTAAGGGTTGTCAAAGTTTTGTAAAATCCCCAAAGACCTCAAAAAAACCAAGGCGGCCTAAATATGTACTTTTTTGGTTTATTATTCAAAATAAACCATTGTAATCGCTCCTAACCCCCCTGAAAATTTCATGGTTTACGTTTCAAAGGGTGTAGAATCCGAATCTGCAATAAAAAATTTTCCGTCCGTCCGCCGTACGTTGTACGCCGTACGCACGATTTCTCCCAAACGGCTGGAGCAAAATATCTGCAATTTTCAGGAAAAATCAATATTGGTCCGACAACGCCCCAATTCTTTAGCCAGCACTCTCACTTGCTTTAAAGTGCCCTTTACACGGTTGTCGAAGTTTTGTAAAATCCCTAAAAACCTCAAAAAAAGTCGAACCGGCCTAAATTTGGACTCTTTTTGAAGAACTTTCCATGAGGAAACGAATGAGCCCTTCCCCAGGTTCGTAGCTCAAACCATTCCCGATATACGGCCCGATTTATGGTGCCAACATTAGCGTTTTTTGGTTTATTATTGTTTATGTTTTCATTGCAGTAACCTAGTGATGTAGTAATGTGGATACTGGAGTGAACGAGTGAACTCCTAAGAGGCTTTGTAGCCGATACACGGCTTGAAGCATTCTGATATGCATGAAACGCATGCAAATTCTTTCACTGGGGTTTATTATTCAATTGGCTTGCATTCATGATTTGAATTTCTACTAAGCTTTATAGTCTGCGCGTTTCACAGGTGATGGAGTGATTATTGAATTTCAGGAGGCACACAAATATGATCAACTGAACAATCCGAATAGGTATTTTGGTTGAGAACACATTTACGTGCTCTATGCATATCTCCTGAAATTCAGTAATCTCTCTATCACCTGTTAAACACGCACATTCCGAAGCTTAGTACAGATTCAAATCATGAACGCAAGCCAATTGAGTAATAAACCCCAGTGAAAGAATTTGCAGCGTTTTTGGAGAATGGAAACACCTGATGGAGGATTCATCTTCGGAGTTCTTCATCTATTTCTGGATGAGAAATAGTACCTTCGAATACATCCATTCAACGATAGAGAGCTGGTACCTTATAATTTATCTAGAAAATTCCGCCTGGAGTACTTCAGTAAGTTTTAGTTCCACAGCTATGATATCTCCTGTAGCATTACAATTAATTTGTTCACATCCATTACTGTACCGCCCTCACGAATTCCGCTCTTTTCCGTTTCTTTGGACGAATTCACGTCCATCAGACGACCAGCCTGACACAGCCGAGCAAGCACTGAGATACTTTGTTAAGCTGATTTCCTACAAACCAAGGGAACTCAAACTAATTTCTTTATCCAGATCTTGATGGTTAATTCTTATCTCGTCTCTGACTTGCGATGCATGGTTGAGGCTTTGATTACCCGATCAAACAGATACCTACTGTAATACTTGAAATGAATTGTTTTTTATTTATTTATTTTTTTAATTTTCATGTTGTACATTCATTTACAATCTATTTACTAATATTCAACACAAAAAACAACATTATTGTTAGGCATAGGCAATGCCTGTAGCGCTTCACAAGAGCTGTGCCAAATAATAGAATAAGTAAATATACCAAACAAAATTACCTCTCCTAATCAAATTTGATTGTTATCTTAACAATAGCTTTTTACATAATCATGAACATACCTAGAATATTGGAAATTAAATATATATGCTGCATATTACATTTTCTGCTTCTACAATACCTATCTTCACCAACCATCAAATATTTTCTTCTTGTACGCATTACGCGTACATAGAAGTGGGGATTTAAGGGAAGAATCGACCAATATATCTAAATATCTCAAATATCACAATATATCTAAATCATGTATTGCGGGCTACGCGTTGTCAAATGCAGGTTTGGCTTTGGTGGTACGACATTACCAATCAATCTGAAGCGGGCCGCATGATGATGCTCGTGGTTCTCGCGCATTATGTTCGGGTTCCTATGGAACATCAGTAGCAGCGACTTTAAAAATAGTTGACGGGGGGTTGAATACTTTGAACTCCTGATATATTAATTTATACTTGGATACTTGGGGGATTTTTCATAATTATTTTTAAGAAGCACCTCTGGGCAATGTTTAGCTTCTCTAGATGCGTAGAGTAAGATCCCCCCCACACAACAATGCCATACTGGATAATTGGTTGAGCCGTAGCCATGCAAATCATTTTTAGCTTGTCTCGTCGAAAAACCTTCCAAGCATGGTACCATTAACACACAAAAGGCGCCTCAATTTATTGTGAATAACCTCGATGTGTTCTCTCCATAATAGGCTTTCTTCGATTATGACACCCAAGTACCGATAGTTTATCACCCTTTCCAAAGGGACACATACACACTTGGACGAGTCACCGCAGGTATGAGACACCAGGTTGGCATTTCCTATCTTATTGCGATCATTTTTACTCCCCAGGAACATATATTTTGTTTTTCTAGAGTTCAGGGTAAGGATGCTCTTAGAAAACCAATTTCCAATCACATTCAATGAATGTTGTGCTTCCGAGAACATCCCCTCCCATGTGTCTCCAGCCACCAGGACTGAGGTGTCATCAGCGAACATATATGTTTAGTGATTAGGTAAATTTAGGGGTAAAGCATTCAATGTAAAATAGGAATAATATAGCACTCAAAGTACCTCCCTGAATCACACCATAATTGATTTCCTTAGCTTGGCTAGAAAAACCATCAACAGATACGACCTGCATCCTGTTCGAGAGGTAACTGGTGAACCATCTAAGTGCATCACTCTTAATACCAATATTCTCCATTCGTTTGAGCAGGATTTCTCTATCAATGGTATCAAAACATTTTGATAGGTCGCAAAACAGGAGGATACCTTTCTTTTTCTGATTTCTTAGTTGATGAAGATCGCCAGTCAACTCGAACAGAGCGTGATCAACGCCTCTACTAGTACGAAACCCATAATGCTCGTTGCAAATGTAATGATTGGTTTCAAGGTATATAGTTAGGTGCATTTTAATCCATTTCTCCAAAACTTTTATAACACAACTTAGCATGGAAATTGGTCGAAAATTTCCCGGATCAGATTTTTAACAATTACACCTTGCTTTGGTTACGATTTGTTGATTTACTTTTCTATCATCCACCGCTAGTCTGTATGGTTGTTCATCTGTCTTGTTTTGCTTTCGTTTTGGTGCTAGGAAATGTACTGGTTTCATCACTCCATCGATTTGATGACTCCATTTTCTAGCAGTTTTCTTATTTCTTCCCTCATTGTTTTTTCGAACATTGAGGACGTTTGATAGGTAGGAGTCGTTCGTGGTAGTTCTGCTCCTGGCTTTAGTTAACTTCATGTGTTACTAGATTGGTGCACCCGAGTTCCTCGGTTAGTACATTCGTCACATTGAAGGAGCATTTTGCGATCATTATCTGGTTCTGACACTAATTGGACTGGGGTGTTGGTATCGAATTAAAAGTGGATTTTATGTCCTTCGATATCGTACACTACCTGTGCTTTTTTGAGGAAATCAAGTCCTAATATGACGTAATATGACGTCTTGCGCTAAATTAGGTATGACGTATATCTTATGTGTCCATGAATGCTCGTGTACTTGTGTTTTTACTGTAACCATGAAATGTGTGGTGACTGTTTCATTTCGAGTTATTAAAACTGTTGGTTTGCATTTTATTAGTGGTGTTTGTATGGGTTGAAATATTGATTATTGAATTCGTGGCTAATATCCGTTACAAATGCCGATCTCGAGCCTTCTCGTATTAATTACGAAACTGCTGTCCAAAGCCTCGCACTTCTATCACTGTAAACATCTCATCCCTAAGAGAACTCATTACTCGATTGGCAAGGCGTTCTATGCCAGATCTCCACAAGATTATGATAATCATAATACTGAATCTGTTTTAAAAAGTGTTCGCTCAATACCACCTTGCTCTAACTTGCCTAAGTTAACCGAAATTGAACAATTTATAGATGGAATTTCCGCCCCACGCACTAAAAAATCTCAATATTCATGATCTTACTGAGTTTATGCTTTTTATTTAAGCAAAATAAAGGCTTCCTTCCAAACTTCAAGATAAACTCCACGAAGACATTGGCGCAGGGATATTCCCACAATGAGGAATCTGACTCGAAAGTGAAATCTAGAAAATGAGATCCCTAGACGGCTGCCTGAGTTGAGTTCTTGACAAACCCCCTCTAGGTCTCGGTCACCGGCGACTGTAGGAATAGAATGGATATATCACTCTATTCATCCCATGACCTTACCATCAATCAATAAGTACCAATGTGCCTATTCCTAATGCAAGGTCTTGCTGCAATTCCAACCACCGTCCGACTAACTGCTGTCGTTTTTAAGAATTAAAAATGTTCCAGCTAGGGGAGGCGGCTAAGACAACCAGCTGCACAAATCTCCATAAAATATTTCGGATACCACTTCGCATACCACTTCATCCTTAGTAATTGTCCTAGATATAGTGGAAATAATCATTATAATCAACCAGACCGATCGTCTGGTCAATTTGAACCCAAACCTTAATACATTGTATTTGTCCGGGGTTTCTGGGGGTTTTCGGGGGTGACGGCTGGAGTGGTGAGTTGTTGGGAGTGTTTATGTTCAAGAATTGCAGGTTTTCATTGTGAAACATTGGTCGATTGATCGACCAGTTTTTGATAATGATTCCTGTTCGGACTTGTTGGCGTTATTATCGCTCCTGTAAAGTTGATGTCGTGTAAAGACGGTGTGTACCACTCCAAGATTTACGTAGTTAGAAAGACAAGAGATACAATTTAATATTGAAACATTTAGAGTAGAAGCTATTTAATTCGAGATAAGATTCGTATTCGTTCTCTCGAAGGAAGTATAAAACATTAAATAAATTTTGTTCTTGTACATCACAAAGTAGATTTTGCTTCCGAGTCTACTAAGGAGCGGAAGCATTGTTTTCACTTTCGGAATGTGAAAATTTTTTGTCTCCAAAATCAAAAATTCCACTCGCATTTTGCGTTTTAGACCTTTCTGAACAATTTTGGTTCCGTGTCTGTCTGTGTGTCTGTCTGTCTGTCAGCAAATCCTTGTTACGGGCAAAACTACACGAAGTTATAGTCCGATTTCGATGAAATTTTCAGGGATTGTTCGGTTTGATGTGTAGATGGTTCTCTATGAGTTTCATGACCTCCGGATCAATAGTAGCCTCTGCCCATACGCAAACGTGAAATCCTTGCCACAAGCATAACTCCGGGAGTTCTTGGCCGATTTCGATGAAATTTTCAATGATCTATACAGTCATGTTATGGATACGAGGAAGCTATGTGCCACACCCACTTGGCAGACGTTTTTTCTGTTTTGTGAGCTGTTGCCGTTGTTGGACGCTTAGCGCACTGTCATAACGCCAAAAGAAAAAACAGCTTGTCAGCCACCTGGACATCGGTATTTTCAAGCAAGTGAAAATGCCAAAGACAATTATGACTAAGATATTGAATTAGGTGACAATGATTTGAGTAACTGCACCCAATCCTAATCAGAACTAGGGTTAGATAAGCATGTTAAGTTCCGAAACCACAACGAAAAACCAACAAAACTATCTCTTCACCTGCACCTCTCTTTCAGTTTCTCGATACCGGCTGTCATTCTGGCATCGAAACGTTAGGTCAGGCTTTTCGTGATAGTGGCACGATTGTTCGTTGGCTTCAGTTACTGCTTTGTAGGTTCGCTACCCCGAGTGCTGCTACAGGCGATACAGGTAGCAGTGGAATTCCATCCCTGTGCCAAGGTGAGATACGAGGACCGTGACGGGCAGGAACTTCCGTTTCCTCCTGCCACGAGCTTTCAATGGAGGCCCCGCGTGTCAGATCCCCTTCGCTGTCCCTTTGTCTGGATCCCCCTTCCTGCCTCGTTATGTTCTCTCTGTTATCACGACTTCCTGCGTCCTGTCCGCAGCATTTTCCATTTGAGTTTCCCTCGGTTAACTTGGAAATGCTCTCGTCAGGTCTCGATTTTGTTTCAATAATCGATGCGTTACGAACGCTTTCTCCCTTCTCTGCAACAACAAACAACCATACATCCATTCCCCATATTTGGTTGGATAGCAAGTTGCACACTACAAGTATCTCTCGGAAAAGCTAATCCATCAAGAAAACCCGTTTTGAATATATCATTAGTTTCAAGTTAGCAATCATTGTAACAAAAGTTCGGGAAAGAAACATACAAGTTGCGAAGGACTGCAGTTGAAGGATTTTCTGGAGGTTCTGACCAAGCCTATGCTGTGCGCGGAACTTGATGATTATTTTAAAACCGCTCCAGCCAAAATCTGTTCAGCAATTTAGCCGACAATAGAGAAAATACATCGATTGATAGATACGTACATACAAATAGACTTTCTGTTGCACCTACATATAGGACAGAGAAACTGACATTACCGCCGAACGAAATAATTGTAAACTTCCATGAAAATTCTAATGATAATGTCAAGTTAGATGGTTTCTACTTAGACAGTTTAATTGTCAGTAGCATAACAAACACTTGGGGAGACTTGTAAATCTCTCATCCCTTTCCGACTAAGCATGTGGACTTAAGTTAAAGGGGAAAAAAAGGGATTTTTCTTCACATAAGGTAGGTTAGGTACCTACCCCAGTGATACACAAGAATCGGGGGATGAAGCCCTGTTTGCGTTCCCCTGAACTTCAGTGCCATTAGTTCTGCTTAGTCAATCGGATGAGAGAAGTGTTGCTTGCTTCATCGCCTGCCAAAGCGGCCCCGGAAAGCCTGTTCCCCTTCACACGGGACTCAACCAGCTTTCAACACCTGAGCGACAGTGGCGGGGTTCTTAGCACCTTGGGGGAGAACCTCACTGCTCAGGCTCAAACTACTCGATTACCTCCAGAGTGTGTAATCCCCATAACGTCCCTTGCATCTTTCGAAGTTAAAACGATGTGAGTCCTTTTCGTTTAGCAACGAAACAAGCTATTTACACATAATGCTGGAGATTATTACGCCATTATTATTATAATTTTTGTATTAGATAGCTTTTGTCCAGTGATAAGCGGTCTACATAAACGTAATTATTAAACGAAGCTCATGGTAAGTATCTATGAAGACATACGTAACTACCTACATAGACAGACGTCCGCTTGAAGAAAATGGTTGAAATGAAATAAAACAATCACCGATGCTTCACTACTCTGACTATTGGTAGCACAAATTGTTATAAACTTAATTTCTTGAAAGGAAATTTCATTGAAATATGAGTTGGTCGGTTTTTATAGGTTTGGGGATATTTATCGTGTTCACCAGTCAGAGATAAATTCAGGAACTCTGCGCGCCACGCATTCTTTCAATACATTGCGATTACACGCCCATTCCACCCCACAACCTCGGTAATATACGCGATAATATTTTAAAGGGGAAATGCTAAAACAAAATACGAGAAACATATAATATTATCAAGTTTTTTGTGGTTTTTTTTTAGTACAATAGTTGAAATTGGACCAATTGAATGTCCTCAAAAATTGTTATCCAATGCTTGATTTTTTGGAGAAAGAAAACTCGGCGCTCCGCGCCTCGTACCTGCTTTGAGCCTTAGTGGCTAACATCACAATACATGGAACATGTTTGTAGCTTAAATTTGTAATTGAACGGTTTACCCACGATGGTAACTTATATGATGTAGGTATTTTTCTATTCCGGTGAGCGTCTACTCTAACCAACATGACAACCAAGTGACAATAAGAAAACAAGCGGCATTGTTTACTACATCTATATAATAACATACATAAAATTAAATCACGACATAAATACCAACAACAAGTACGCAAGGCCTGCGTGATAAATCGAGAGCTTTCCAACGAATGGAGAACGATTTTCGTCCGTCGAAAACTGAACAACTTTCATTTCCCTAGAAACAGCTCGGTTGTACGTGAAAACTATCAGAACAATTTCGTGACACTTTCTGTATAACGCGTTTTTACTAGATAGGCCCGGCTAAAAACATGTTCCATGTTAAAAGTTTTTATTTCAACCCTACCGGGAGTTATCGTCTGGATATAATCGTTAAAATTCAGGAATCATTTCAAAATGACTCAAAACGGATTTCGACGGAGATATTGTTTAAAAAATTTACGGTATCATTAGAATAGCTTCAAATAATATATTAAAACAATAAAGTTCACTAGTAAAATAAGTAATTTACAAATGAATGGAATTTCACATGTCGATTTGATCAGTATTGATCGGCATATTGCATGAGAGGCAGGAAAACTATCAACAGCGTGTTCCCCTACAGCCTGATATTCATACAACGAAATTGTACCTTCCATATAGAACTAAACAAAGTACATTCTATATTCTCTATTATGGCCGAATTTTCACGACCCACCGACTCAGTTGTACACGTGTCATTCGGCGACAAGCTTGGGCGCTTAGAAGTTAGTACTACATTTATGGGTCATTAAATCGTTTTATGACCAAGCTTGATATGAGGTCAGATCTTAACTGTAGACAAAGTTCTCTCAAGAAATCGTAGCAGGTGTATAAGGCAATACCCTCAGCCGTTTGTTATTCATACTCAATAAGTAATTTCAAACTATAAGTAATGTTATAATAAAAGTATTATTCGAAAAAGGCTGCCAAGAGATACAAATTGTTGGATCGGATATTATGCTACTTGTGATTGCTACCGTTTTTGGAGCTACTTTAGACCTATTGACAGATTACCTTCACAACATGAAATTAATGTTTCAATGAAAATCATGGTGTGAACCGCCTTACCATCAAGCATTACAAAACTTAAGAGATGGTTTTTTGTCATGGAAGGATAAGGGAGACGAGAAGAGTGTTGTGTGCTCTTGTTCCAAAGGATAAAGAGCTCCAATTTCTATATATATATTCTACAAACACGCGATTACTAGAGGGAGAACTTATTTGCATAAAAGAGATCCCCTGGAAAGGTCGGGTAGGATCTTGGGGGATCACAAAATAAATTGTTTGAAACGTCAGTAGAATCAGTTCTTCTTTACGCTGCCGAAATGTCTGCAGGCTTCATCTCAGGCTTGAGAGTGAATATCTCCATTTAAATTCCCAGATCGGTTTCCGTACATTGAAATGTTTTGAACGCTGAAATTTTTTTTTCTCCTGAGATTCTGAAAATGGGTAGAGAGAGTGGACATGTTCTGTGGACACTAACAAGTTCAACTGCAACGCAAGATTCAATTTGATTTCACGAATTAATTTCTTTAAAATTACAACTGAATTCAAGCAGTTGTTGAAAGATCTGCAAATATAAAAACATAAAAAAGTATCACCACTTATAATATAGATGATATCTTTCATCATTTACTTATAATAGACATATTATATCATTTCCCAATGTAACTCAACCATTTTGCCAAGGTAATTCAACTTTTTACGGATTAAATTCAACATTTCTCCAACAAAATTCAACTTGTTGCCTACCAAATTCAGCATCATTATCTAAAGAGAGAGAGATACCACGAATAATTGGGAAAAATTAAAAAGAGCGAAATTATGTAACATGTGCTGAATGTTTGTAGTACATGAACTGCAGTAACATCAACAATAACATTCGTATTGTTTGTTTCCATTTTTTCTTAAGTGGCCATTAGCTAATTGGCGTCGATGAGTATTCCGAGTATTACAGAAGTTTCGTTACAATTATGTCATAATCTCGCTGGTGTTAATTTTTTCCAAGCATTCATTCTTCCTCTTGTTTTGTGAATCTAGAAAATAATGTTGAATTTGGTAAGGGGAACGGTGAATTTGATTAGGAAAATGTTGAATTACACTGGGGAAAGCTATATTCATTTCTCCAGAGGCGTTTGACTGTACATTCTGGCCTTATGAAGTAAGAAGGCCTTGCTTCACCCTCCATCACAACATAGCAACACAACTCACTAACTCAATTTTTTCCCCGTCCGCTTTCTCTTGAAGACTTCATAACTTCACTACTTCAGGAAAATATGGCTAACGCCCTGGGAAGAGAGAAAGGGCTGAAAATGGCTGGTGAAATGTGGTGGTGAAGAGTACGGAAATAAATGCGCCCCAGTCCTGCACCAAATTTAGCGAGCGAAGTTGAATAAGGAGAGAAGGAAAAACACGCAGGGAGGGGTTTTCGGGAAAGATTTTTTCCTCCAACATCCGGATGAAATTGAAGGGCCAAACAATTGTGGTTGAAGGAATTACGGAAAGGAATAAGCTAAACTCGGAATGAGAGTTTCCTTCTTTTTCAGGATGTCAGTTAGAAACCAGGTCAAAAGGCAAAACTCTTATATAACGAAAATGATGGTCAATGGTCTTTTCAAAACGCTTAGAACCTAACAAAATCTGCCTCACCGCAGCTTTTCACAGACACCGGAAGGAATTTATTGATAAACATTAATTAAAAAACCAAACAACATAATAACGAAACTCGTGTTATACCCATATCTAAATTCCAGTTTCTCTTCAGTAGATACATGAATCGGAGAACAGATTGTTTTATGTTCGATCCCAATTTGACTCTAATTGTCTAACCAACTCAAATTTTCATGACGGAATAGAAGAAGTAGAAGAGCTTTATGCCTAAGAAAAATGTTTTTTGTGACAAATTTTTGTCGACGCTACCCAAGTTACAATTCTCAACCGATTTTCGTGATTCTCATTTTGTTCTATGCCAATTTTAGTCTAGTTTAGCAAAAAACATGGCAAATCTTGCTACTGCTAACGGGAGGGGGAAAGGGTAGAAAATCTTTTGAAAAAGCTGCTCAAGCGGGAATTCTCCACCAATCCAAGTAATTTTTGGTTCAATTAAGGTTTTGGATTAGTATTAGAACATATTTTAGAACATTCAATTCTCATTATGGAAGCAGTTGAATGGAAGGGGTAGTAGTGTACTTTGTGAGCTACAACCCATTCTGGCATCTAACATGCAAACAAGAGACATTTTTCAATACACACCACAAGTAGCGTACCGACAAGCTAAAAACACTGGGGAAATTTATCGCATCGTCATCCTCAAATACAGTTACAACAATCAGGGTTACATCCCTGTGGCCGACTCAGATGTAAACTCTGTAAAATCGTGATTGAAAGTGGTGAATTCACGTCGGTTAACACCACACATTCCTACAAATGTGTTAACTATGTGCTAACAAGGGTTTACGTGAGCACATTCTGTGTTCATAAACGGTACTTACTAATCCTAACCAACTCCCTGGAAAAATCTGTAGATTCAACCAGACCACCAGAGAGGCTAGTGCTTACCAAGGTGGCAGGTACACGAATGACCCCCTCGGGCGGATGGAAAAGTGGTGATGTCGGGATAACAAAGAGCGGAAGGAGCCCACCCGAAGGTTAGGGGCCGTAACTGTCGGGTAGGTATGGTCGCTAAGAACTGGATTGTACTCCTGTTAATCATTTAAATAATAAAATTAATTTATTGTAAATGAAGGGTACCTATTCGATTATTTATGTAATAGTAGCATTAGATGGCTTCATTAGGATTGTATATTGTATATTGCAAATATTACAAACCCTCGCCTTCCGTTCAAGGTTCAAAACGCTTTCATGCCCCGTGAAGGTAAACGGTAAATATCAACTAGTAAGCTTGCCTATCTCTAAACAACAATTCACAGGAACAGGGGTGTGAGGACGTGTAGGTATACCTATGTATACCTAGGTATACCTGTATATTTCATACATGAGATATAGAGCGATGAAATCCTTTGATCGAAAGTTAAGAGGTTGAGACGCGATATTGGTAGTAGAAAATACTGTTTTCACCGTGTGGGGGAGTACCGAAGAATTTGACATGGTAAATGCTTCGATACTCCCCCCCCCCCCACTTTTTTCATGGCGAATTTGGCTTTTACAAAGTTGTTGCTTCAAAATATGAACACACACATCGAAAAGTAGACGAGCTAAAGTTTCCAAAAATCACCTCAACATCAAATTTTTGTTAGAATTTCATGAAGCGACGAGCGTTTGAAAATGGGGGGGGGGGGGGGGTAACGAAGAACACCCCCGTTGTTTTGCCAAAAATGGGACAGCAATCAACAAGATTATTGTGTTGGCAAAACATCACAGCTGAATCTGCGGGTCAATAACAACCGAGCTTCAGTCGCCCACGATCGGCCACTCCCCACCAATGAGCACAAAAGGTCCCACGATGCATCATTTGATGAGTGTTTCCGAGCGAAGGTCCTCCAAAACATGCCACCAGGATCCAATGATAGAGAACTCCACCAGTCAGAAAGGGCGGAACAGCGATTTCTCAAAGCAAATCAACCTCCTGGCCTCAACATTAATGATTAAAATTAACATTGTTACGGAGGCCAATCAACAGTCCCTTTCAACAAATTATTTTGCTTCCGAGTCTACTAAAGTAGCGGAAGCATTGTTTTCACTTTCGGAATGTAAAAATTTTTTGTCTCCAAAATCAAAAATTCCACTCGCATTTTGCGTTTTAGACCTTTGGGAGTTCTTGATCAATTTCGATGAAATGTTCAGGGATTGTTCGGTTTGATATGTAAATGGTCCCCTATGAGTTTCACGACCCCCGGATCACTAGTAGCCTCTGCGCATGCGCAAACGTGAAATACTTGTTACGCGCATAACTCTGAGAGTTCTCGACCAATTTCGATGAAATTTTCTGGGATTGTTCAGTTTGATGTGTAGATGGTCCTCTATGAGTTTCATGGCCCCCCAATCAATAGTAGCCTCTGCGCATGCGCAAACGAAATTCTTGTTACGCGCATAACTCCGGGAGATCTTGACCGATTTCGATGAAATTTTCAGGGATTGTTCGAACTTATTATTTTATAGTTTGTTCAATAGTTGAACATACCAACCTTTATTTTCTCAAGTTATGCTCCTGCATAACAATAAATTTACCCTAATTCAATATTTACTTCACCTAATTGAACGAAGTTCTTTAGTCAATAATAATTTTCAATGATCTATACAGTCATGTTATGGATACGAGGAAGCTATGTGCCACACCCACTTGGCAGAGGTTTGGAGACAAAAAAATTTTTACATTCCGAAAGTGAAAACAATATTGTTTTGAATTGAAGCATATGCTTCCGCTACTTTAGTAGACTCGGAAGCAATAATATAAATAAGGAATACAATAGGCCTACAAGAAAGGACAAAGGATATAGAAAACGTATACTTCGCGAGGCGAGAACTAGCCTTGAGCGGCCGCATGCTGGGCAGTTGACGAGGCGAGTCTACTCCATTCGAACTTTTGGTTTATATTTGCCAAAACGGCCTCCATGACGCCTATCCCAATATAACCACAGCTTTGAGAATTTTTCTTACAATACCCGTGTGTGTAGCATCGAATGAAAGAAGTTTTAGAAAACAGGATTATAAAAACCTACATCAGGAACTTGACAGGACAACAACGACTAAGCAACTTGGCCATCATATCAATAGAGCACAAAATAGCTTCAGCACTTTCTTTTGATGGTATCATTAAAACATTTGCAGCAAATTTTAGTTTCTGATTTGCTGATTTCGTTGCAATTAGTTCTTTTTCAGTCTTTTCTAATATATGACGAAAGGTTGATCGAGTACGTTGATCGAGAGGGAACAACGATTTCTGTACGATTTTTCCTATCCATTGTACTCGGAAGTACAATGTACAAGGGAATAGCAGCAAATACGGCAAACACTCAAATAATTCAAGGAAGGTTGTAATATATTTTTTTATCCACTTACATTGGTAATAAACCTACCTATCAGTAGGTATAAATATGTACTGTATTTCAAAAGTATAAGTAGTTGTGTCAAAAGTAGGTTGAATACCTACCTAAGTGGGTAGGTATTCAATAATAAAAGTAGCAAGTATTTATTGAAGTAGTAAGTAGGTCTAAAATAATACATAATAACATTTTTGGTTATTAATAATAGGTAATGTTGCGTGTTACTTAAAAACATTACACTAACTTCACATTGGTAGGTCCTTTTTTCTTAATACTTAATACTTTCTTAATACAGAACTCTTAATGAAGTATGACGGGTGGATTTTATACCAATTCTAGCGATTGTATACCAATTTTTTATCACCTCGGATCGTGCCAGTTCAGCTGCAGCGCGGAATAGCTAAATGGGCCTGCCCTGACGTGATCTGACCTTGACGTGACTCTGGCCTGACTGTGGTCTGACGTTCCCGTTACCACGAGTGTGAATCCACCTTTAAGCTGGATTCACACTGGTAGCGGGAACGTCAGACCACAGTCAGGTCAGAGTCACGTCAAGATTGCTTCTATGGAAGCCAAACGGGGTGATCCTTTTTTTTTTTTTTTTTTTTTTTTTTTTTTTTTTCCAATTATTATAATTTTCAGTAATACAATTACTTTATAGTTTGGAGAACAATGATTTAAAAGTACGAAGTACAATGACACATGTATGAGGGTCGTTGTCCATCGACAGTCCCTCTTATGTAATAATATTAGTAATAATATTAGTAATAGATAATTAAATGCCTGCGCAATTATAACAGTTTAGTTTTAACAATATATAACAATAATAAATAAGTTAAGAGTATTATTTAAAGGTATTATTCACTGTTGAACTGTTCCAATAAGTCCACTGTTCTTTTTCTCTTGAGACGCCTGGTGCCCATTTGTTGTTCCCATGATGTAAGGAGTCTTACAAAAGCAGGCGAATGGTGAGTATTAACGGCGTTATTTATATTTGTCATAACAGTTCGTATTGTATTTTCCACAGTTGGAATGTCAAGGTCAAAATTACGGTATTTCTGATGTACCAGGGGGCATTGCATATCATACGTAGCAATTAGCAAGCAAGACCCAAATCAAGAGAGTACAAACTCAACAAAATAAGGGGTGATCCTCACTCACGGGCGCGGTAACGTCAACATCAAATCTTCCTCCAGTCTCCTACCGTCAGGTCGCACGGCGAGCGATCAAAACCTTACGTGACCTTCCCTCTGAACGGAAAATGTGAATCACGAAGTCAAATCTCGTCTAATTTTAATTTCTGATTGGTCATTTCGTTACAATTCGTTCTTTTTCAGTCTTTTCTAATAGATGACCTGCCCTGCCCAGACGTGATCTGACCTTGCAGTGTGAATGGGCGGCCCCTTGACGTGACTCTGACCTGACTGTGGTCTGACTTCCCCGCTACCGCGAGTGTGAATCCGCCTTTAAGCTATTTTTCTAGGGAATTATTACTATTAGAAAAGTAGTTCCTTTATTTTTGATGATTAAGACATGGTACTCTGTTTTCAAGTTTATTTCAAAGGGTCTTTTGTGAAGTTGCGCCAAAAAGTAAGTGTTTTCGAAGTTTTTGGGCTCCTAAAAACTTGGGCTTCGAAAACACGAAGTTTTCGGGCGCCGCGGCCACACCCTAGTATCCCTCCGCCTGCCTGCTCGTATCGGAGAGCGGCATGTCTCGACCTGTCTTCTCCGGTCCTCGTTCGGGCGGGCGGTCTCGACCAGTTCTCTCCTGTCTGTGTTCGGGCGCGCGTCTCCGGCAGTCTACTCCGTGTCGTGTTCGCGAAAAAAACCTTCCATCTTCATCTTCCATCTATTCGGAACGTGAATCTTCATGGATTGGTGAGTACCAAGTATTTTCCTACAAAATCTCTAATCAAAAATCATATACCTACGCTGAGATTAGGTAGGTGCCGCATGTTTAGGAAGTCCCATGCAATGATTGATCAATAGAAGGATAGGTAATAGATTATAATTGGTCTAGTAGAGGTTGTAGTACCAGCTAAGCCCAAGAGGAATGAATAACATGATACAAATCCGTTTCAGACTTTTCTCAGACCGAATTCGTGGAAAAAAAAACCAAAGGTTTTTCTTTACTCTGATAGTACTCCTATTTTCTCTCGAACCATCTTCGTTCTTAAAGTTTTATTATGCACGAAATAATTCGATAGTGTGATTGTAGCTTAGACTACCTATGAGTTTAACGATTATCCGTAGTTGAACACACACTCATAACACTTCGGAACAGGCAGCATATCGAAAATAGTTCCCTGATTATACGAATATATTCCAACTTGTCTATTCCCACAATGTGCAGACACGTTCTTAAATATGTATTATGCACGTATAAGTTCACTAGCGTGATCGTTACCTACAATACCCATGGGCTTAACGATTATCCTTAGTTGAACAAACACAACACTTCGAAACAGCCAATATATCGAAAATAGTTCGCTGATTATACGTATATATTTTAACTAGAGTATTCCATTAATGTGCAATTATGCACTTATACATTCACTAGTGTGATTGTGGCACGAACTACCTATGAGTTTAACGACTATCCGTGGTTGAACAAACACAAGTAACACTTCGAAACGGGCAGCATATCGAAAATAGTTCCCTGATTATAGGTATATATTCTAACTAGACTATTCCCGCAATGTGCAAATACGTTCTTAAATATTATTATGCACGTATAAATAGAGGTTCGCATCTTATCTGTATCTTGGTAGCTATACCATCACCTAGCTACCACCATCACCTTCTCTTTTCCCTGCTGTTTTTCTGCTCTGCCGTGTACTGTTTCGTGAATCAGATCAATCAATCAACTGTTTCCTTTGATGGTGTGATTATTATTTATTATTATAGGGTTAGTTATTTATCATTAGTTATAATTCGGTTAGTGGCA
Organism: Creontiades dilutus; assembly: GCA_031894815.1. Taxonomy (NCBI): domain Eukaryota; kingdom Metazoa; phylum Arthropoda; class Insecta; order Hemiptera; family Miridae; genus Creontiades; species Creontiades dilutus. Next base: position 252,395 of record JAVIWC010002458.1, on the reverse strand, counting down.
GGGTTTCCCACAGGGGGGCTGTGAAGCTTTTGTGGGGGGGGGGGGGGTGCGTTATGAAGCTGCGTTATGAAGCTTGGGGGGGGGGCGGAAGCTTTGGGGGGGGGGTGCGTTTATGAAGCTTGGGGGGGGTTATGAAGCTTGGGGGGGGGGGGGGTGCAAGCTTATGAAGCTTGTGGGGGGGGGGGCACCAGAGATGGGCGTCCCTGATTAACAAATACTTTTACGATTACATTTGCGATTACGAAAGTATTCGTAAAAGTAATCGAATAACGAGAGTAATAAATTACTTTTGTGTTCGCAATATGCGATTACTTTTTCGAATACTTTTTTAATCGCCAAAAGTATTCGAATACAATTGTAATCGATTACAAAATAATCGGTTACTTTTGTATTCGAATACTTTTGCCGATTACAATGGTCCATGCCGGGTCTTCTGCCTGAATTTAATTAATAAAAACTGACTTTTATAATAAACCCTGAAAAAAATCTGCATATTACACAAAGTCAGAAGCAGGCATAGCTCATAAAAGAACAATAAAATAGACAATAAGTTAATAAAAATTACGTTTTGGTTTATTATTCAATAATAAAACATTGTAACCGCTCTTGAAAAAAAAATTCCAGCCCCCCCTGAAAATTTCATGGTTTACGTTTCAAAGGGTGTAGAATCCAATTCTGCAATAAACATTTTCCCGTCCGTCCGCCGTACGCCGTACGCACGATTTCTCCCAAACGGCTGAAGCAAAAAAGCTGTAATTTTCAGGAAAAATCCATGTTGGTCCGACGACGCCCCTATTCTTGAGCCAGCTCTCTCACTTAATATAAAGTGCCCTTTAAGGGTTGTCAAAGTTTTGTAAAATCCCTAAAAACCTCAAAAAAGTCAAGGCGGCCTAAATTTGAACTCTTGAATCGAATGAGCCCCTCCCCAGGTGCGCAGCTCAAACCATTCCCGATCTATGGCCCGATTTATAGAGCCAACATTTGCGTTATTTTGGTTTATTATTGTTTTTGTTTTGATATCAGTAACCTAGTGATGTAGTAATGTAATGATGTAGTAATGTGGATACTGGAGTAAACTCCTTAAAGGCTTTGTAGCCGATACACGGGTTGAGGCATACTGATATGCATTAAACGTTGCAAATTCTTTCACTGGGGTTTATTATTCAATTGGCTTGCGTTCATGATTTGAATTTCTACTAAGCTTTGGAGTGTGCCTGTTTCACAAGTGATAGAGCGATTATTGAATTTCTGGAGGCACACAAATATGATAAACTGATCAATCCAAATAGGTATTTTGGTCGAGAACAGATTTACGTGCTCTATGCATATCTCCTGAAATTCATTAATCGCTCTATCACTTGTGAAACAGGCACACTCCAAAGCTTAGTAGAAATTCAAATCATGAACGCAAGCCAATTGAATAACAAACCCCAGTGAAAGAATTTGCAGCCTTTTAGATTAGTAAAAATTAAGATTTGAAATCAAACGATGTTTCCATATTTTAACTTCTTGGTTTTAAATTAGTAGGTACTTTTGGTTCCAATTTTAAATTACCACAAGTAGGTACCATTATTATTGAACGATCAATTTGCCATGTTATCCAACCAACTACCCATGGGAAAGGATATTATTGACCGTAGTTCACAACTGATTTTAGCGAATTTGATAAAAAAGAAGCCATTTAAGAAAAGAAAAGTATTGGAAGAATTAGAAGAACTGAAACTCTTTTTCGATAATCGTGTGGGCATACTTAGTAGTTTTTCTTTGCGAAATCGACCCAAATGGCAACTTGTGAAGTTTAACCATTCTAGCCTAGTGGAAAAGTGCGGTGTGCCATAATGTTACAATTTTGAAGAATTTGGTAGGTATTTCTGCATTTCCCAAATTTTTGGTAAATTGAAAAAAACTTTAGGCTCATAAAATTGTTTGTGATGCAAGTGCGGGTACTTGAAAGGAATAGCAGTTATAGTTATACATAACATTATGAATAATGATTACGGAAACTTAACAGTTTTGTCGAAGTTTCAAAGTGAAAAACGCTGCAAATTCTTTCACTGGGGTTCATTATTCAATTTTATTCATTTGGCTTGCGTTCATGACTTGAATTTCTACTAAGCTTTGGAGTGTGCGTGTTTCACAGGTGATAGAGCGATTATTGAATTTCAGGAGGCACACAAATATGATCAACTGATCAATCCAAATAGGTATTTTGGTTGAGAACTGATTTAAGTGCTCTATGCATACCTCCTGAAATTCAATAATCGCTCTATCACCTGTGAAACACGCAAAATCCAAAGCATAGTAGAAATTCAAATCCTGAACGCAAGCCAAATGAATAAAAAGGAATAATAAACCCCATTGAAAGAATTTGCAGCGTTTCACGAATATCAGAATGCTTCAACCCGTGTATCGGCTACAAATCCTTTGAAGAGTTCACTCCAGTATCCACATTCACTACATCACTGGGTTACTGCGATCAAAACAAAAACAATAATAAACAAAAAAAAAAAAAAAAAAAAACAAAAAAAAAAAAAACGCAAATGTTGGCAGCATTAATCCTGGAGAGGGCTCATTCGATTCTTCATGGAAAGTTCTTCAAAAAGAGTCCAAATTTTGGCCGCCTTGACTTTTTTTTGAGGTTTTTAGGGATTTTACAAAACTTTGACAACCCTTAAAGTGCACTTTAAATTAAGTGAGAGAGCTGGCTAGAGAATTAGGGCGTTGTCGGACCAACACGGATTTTTCCTGAAAATTTCCGATTTTTTGCTCCAGCCGTTTGGGAGAAATCTTGCGAACGGCGTACGGCGGACGGACGGAAAATTTTTTATTGCAGATTCTGATTCTACACAATTTGAAACGTAAACCACGAAATTTTCAGGGGGGTTGGAGATTTTTTTTTCCAGAGCGATTACAATGGTTTATTATTGAATAATAAACCAAAATGGGCGCAAAAATTGGGATTTTGAGGACAAAGTTGTGAGGGGTATCGTTTTCGATGTATGTTGTAAATTTGGACGCTTGATTGATTGGAATGTGTCCTGGATTGGACATTCCAATTTCAAGAGCGAAGTATGGTTAAACTGTCAAATTTACTTTTCTCGGCCCGGGGTCATTCCCACGGCCGGAGGGGCAACTACAACTTGGGAAGGTCTTTGCAACAGCTTTGGGGAGATCAGTATAGTCCTTGAAAGGATGAAAAGATATGATTTCAAAACGTACTATATCCACTTCGTTTGGTTTCAAAAAGTGCTAAACGCTAGGTTTGACAACCTAAATCTTGAAATTTCAAAGCTCCAACTAAATTAATTGACGTCCCGAAAAAACTTGCTTCTTATTGCGAAATTTGTAATATTAAATGTTTAAAAAATTTAAAAAAAGAAAGTTTTTTGACATGGGGCAAGTTTTCAGCTTGTAATGGTTTTCCGTGAATTTCTCGCTTATGACCAAAACGGATATAGTACCTTTTGGAAACAAGCTCCCTCAACTGGGTGATCAATCAATTTGTGATTATTTGGTTGTTTATTGTTTGTTTTACGTGTTAGTCTTGTATTACTTTTATAAATGTTCCTTACTAATATTCTTTTTCTTTTGTTTCATGTGCTGTGCTGATCGGGTCACTGCAGAATGGGGTAAGTTTACTTTCATTCAATTATTTAATAATTATTATTAGAATAATTTGTCGCCGTTTCCGCTCCACAAGTTCGATTTATGTTTGTTTATCAATATCTGACCCGTCCCCCCCGTCCGAGTCCGGTACGAGATCAAGTTCAATTCACGGTCCCCCCCCCCCCCCCCAAGATGTATTCTACAGCGTTCTCTCGATGAGCAGGCCTGGATTTACGCATAGACCCGCTAGGCCCTAGTTCTCAGGGGCGCGCTCTCAGCCTTATGAAAAAAAAAATTGTATCGTAAATTATTAGGACTATTCTTGACTATTCTTGATTAAAAATAATTTTATTTGAGTTTACCGTTTGTGAGGTATGTCAATTTGCTCTAGAATCGTCATATAAAAACTTTGTAACGTGTAACGGCGTCCAATCCTACGCGTAAATCCAGGTCTGGTCATGAACATAAAACACACGAAGAAAGAACCGCATCGTTCTTCGCGCAACCAGGCATCCTGCCCGGTGAGCTCCTGTACACCCTTTCTCTACTTCTTACTTATTTTCAAAAAACCTTTTTTACTTTCACAACATCCCGTCTTTAAGAATAATAAGAAACCGAAATAGGATTTCGCCTTGAAAATTGAAATTGGCACTTGTTTTACGCGTTTCTGAGCATGGAGATATATTTGGCTCCCTGAACTATTCCAAGTTTTCATTCATGGAAGCTTTCAAGGATTTTGTTGATAATCTCTAGATGGGCTTCTACTAATGACCAATATTAACGTTTCTGCGAGAGCAGTCGTGAATCTTCGTAACGTCGGTTTCTTCTGCCCTATCAGTCTGATTTCGTCCAATCTTTTGAAGTAGTTAGATGAAGTTGTTAGTAGTTTTACCCCGAGCTAAAGCTGTCGCGTTATGTACATAACTACAATTACTTGACATTGGCAAAACATCGAAACTAGGGGGCGAATTTTGATGTCATTTCCAGGAATTACGCGGGTTAGGTCCTAAAAAGACTGTTAGGTCCTAAAAATATTGCTGTCGTCGGAGCCGTGCGCAAAATATGAATTACCGAATTCTTAATAACCACGATTCCTCATGATTTACTGGTCCATCGTTCAAACTAGTGGTGGGGGTTTGAACCTTTTAGGATATTATCAAGTAATCTTATTCATTTATTGACTACCGCTTTCACAGTTTCATTATAATTTTTAAGAAGTTAAGGTTGTGCTCTCTTGACGGCGTCCATCAATATCGAAACAATAGAACTCATAGTGAACCGATGAAGCAACTGGTGTGGGAAGGTATCTCTTTTGCTTTTGCTACCAATGGTTAGCAGAATCTTTGTTTTCACTTTCGGTTGATGAAATATTCTCTCTAAAATCGAAATTTCAGCTTAGATTTGCATAGTAGAACAATCTGAACAACATTCATTTCGTGTTTGTCTTTGTGAGTATGTGTCCGCAGATTCTTGTGACAAGCCTAATTCCTACAGTTTTCGTATTTCGCATTTCGATGCAGTTTCATGCCAATTTTTATCCAGTTTTTTCATTATTGTAAAGTATTTATCAATATGTCCTGTACCATTTATAAATTAATATTTAAAGTAATGATGATGAGGTGAGTAGGTGATGAGTTTTTTAGTGAGATGGTGATAAGACTGGGGTGGGGAGGAAGAAATGGTGCAGGGGGTGGCAAATACTCTCGAGCCTAGGGGCGCCAGTTTGCTAAATCCGGCCCTGTCGATGAGGATGCAATAACACACCGAGTTGTCATTTTTCCTTTGAACAAGTGGCTTTCCACACTAGGGATGGCCATCGATACATAAAATATCGATATATCGATGTTTGCTAGTATCGGTGTCAAAATATTTTCATTTTACTCTTACCCTGTGATCAAGATATTATTCAAAATATCAAAAACATCTTCCTTATTTCTTTTTTTCCTCATTATTTATTAAAAAAAATATATGTATTACATATACATATAACTGTGTATAAGTATTTATACATATACAAATAAATATGTAATATGTATATATTTATATATTTTAGTGAGTTAAGGTAACGGCACCGGTAGTGGCCACTGCTCCAGTAGTGGCCATTTTAAAGTTTATGTTTGAGATAATAAGGATTCCCGGTCTCCTAGTAAACTTGCAGTGAGATGGTGATAAGACTGGGGTGGGGAGGAAGAAATTGCAGTCAAATTAACTAGGAGGCTAGTTTCCATAAATTTGGTAAACTTCTCAATATGAAAAATCTCTGTATTGAATTATTATTAAACACGTAAGGAGGGCAAAATGTCAAGTGGCCAATACAGACATGCACGTGGCCACTACAAATGTCGTAATTTGATGTAGCCACTAAGATCAAAAATTGAGAAAAAATCTTAGTTTTAGGCAATGGATATATTAGACCTGTATATTCTAAATGAATCCTGAAGTGAAAAATACTACTGTTGGCCCACGTTGTCCTAAAGCTTAACTGTACTACCGGTATTTCCTACAGTTTTCGTATTTCTCATTTCAATGCATTTCATGCCAGTGTTTTAGGCAATGCAATACCATTTATAAATTAATATTTAAAGTAATGATGATGAGGCGAGTAGGTGATGAGTTTTTTAGTGAGATAGATGGAGGGGTGAAATACTCTCGAGCCTAGGGGCGCCAGTTTGCTAAATGGCAAGGATAACACACCGAGTTGTCATTTTTCCTTTGAACAAGTGGTTTTCCACACTAGGGATGGCCATCGATACATAAAATATCGATATATCGATGTTTGCTAGTATCGGTGTCAAAATATTTTCATTTTACTCTTACCCTGTGATCAAAATATTATTCAAAATATCAAAAACATCTTCCTTATTTCTTTTTTCCTCATTATTTATTAAAAAAAGGTATATATGTATTTATACATATACATATAACTGTGTATAAGTATTTATACATATACAAATAAATATGTAATATGTATATATTATATATTTTAGTGAGTTACACCAGTTTTAATCGTTGTGCGAAAAATCTCGTAAATCGTCCAGTTCCTGTCAGTAAATTCAAAAGCTGCAACACAGTGTATAAGACTATAAATACTGCCGATTTTCTTATTGAAATATTTCAGAAATTTTGAATCCAGTTAGAGATAAATCTTAAGATCATTAATATTGTTACCTGTTATTCTATTTATTTTTAATTCCAATTTTCGTCTAACACATTTTTTGTGCAATAAACGATGGAAATCTAGAATTTGCTATCGGGAGGGGGGATTGTAATGGACAACCCATTCAAGTGAATCAGGTGCTATAAGTAATGTTCCTAGGTCCCTCTACCCGAAATCACACGGAGCTACGGAATTCCCCTTGGAGGTCAGCTGAAGACGTCAACGATGACGATAACGCCAGGGCAGTAAACGAAAAGCCCTACCATGGAACGGGTTTACTCTTCTCTTTCATAATTATAATAAACCGTTATTTAATTATGTTTTAAAAAACCTACATTTTTAGGTTAATGCTCTTGAAACGTAAACAAAAATATTTTTTATCGAGGGTGTGTTAAAACTTGAATGAATACCAAAATTGGTGGAGGACACAATAATGGTAAAAGATGCGGAGGGAGGAAGGTCAGTGTTCTTGTAATAAAACTTCCATTGAAAGCAAATATCTGATAGAACTCACTCCGTGGTTCTGCTTTTCACTGTAAAACCTTTTTCATTTTATCTCCTCAGTTAAAGGCGATAGAAAGTGGGAGAGAGAGTTGAGTAAATTTTTATTGAGAGTGAATCAACCCTTCCATAATTCGACTATCCGCGTATTACAAGTAGCCCTCTCTTCTTTTCCCTTCAAAATCCCAAGAGCTGTCTTATTCGATCCAAAGCCACCGCTAGCGTAGGCCAGTAGGTCTTTAATTATTTCAACTTCAATACCAAGAATCAACGGAATATATATTTTATATATGTATCCTCCCCCCCCCCCCCCACACACACATACACAGATAAACACAGTTTTGTGTTATGATCTAACTCATAGTTTTCCACATAAATACCCAGCTTTCCATTTAACATTTACAACTAACAGTCTTTTTCCCAACTTAACCACTAAAAACGCTGCAAATTCTTTCACTGGGGTTTATTATTCAATTGGCTTGCGTTCATGATTTGAATTTATACTAAACTTTGGAGTGTGCGTGTTCACAGGTGATAGAGCGATTATTGAATTTCAGGAGATATACATAGAGCACGTAAATCTGTTCTCAACCGAAATACCTATTTGGATTGATAAGTTGATCATATCTGTGTGCCTCCTGAAATTCAATAATCGCTCTATCACTTGTGAAACACGCACACTCCAAAGCTTAGTAGAAATTCAAATCATGAACGCAAGCCAATTGAATAATAAACCCCAGTGAAAGAATTTGCAGCGTTTTTTTATGGTTATCAGAATGCTTTAACCCGTGTATCGCCTATAAACCCTTTTAGGAGTTCACTTCAGTATCCACATCATGACATCACTACATCACTACGTTACTAGGTTACAGATATCAAAACAAAAACAATAATAAACCAAAATAACGCAAATGTTGGCACCATAAATCGGGCCATAGATCGAGAATGGTTTGACCTACGGACCTGGGGAAGGGCTCATTCGTTTCCTCGTAGAGCGTTCTTCAAAAAGAGTACACATTTAGGCCACCTTGACATTTTTTGAGGTTTTTAGAGATTTTACAAAACTTTGACAACAATTAAAGGGCACTTTAAATTAAGTGAGAGAGCTGGCTCAGGAATTGGGGCGTCGTCGGACCAATATTGATTTTTCCTGAAAATTTCAGCTTTTTTGCTTCAGTCGTTTGGGAGAAATCGTGCGTACGGCGTACGGCGGACGGACGGAAAATTTTTTATTCCAGATTCGGATTCTACACCTTTGAAACGTAAACCATGAAATTTTCAGGGGGGGGGGGGGGGGGGGTTCGAATTTTTTTTTTTCCAGAGCGATTACAATGGTTTATAATTGAATAATAAACCAAAATCCCAACTTTTGACAACAATCTCTAATAGGGCTCAACAAGGTGTATACTTGCTTGTCTAGAAGCTATATAAAGGAGTCATAGTAACTACGCTCCCCCACCCTAGTTTCTATAATTTTCGGTCGATTTAAAAAACACCAAAATTGCGGTGTGAGCTATCGCGCAATCGTGCGCAATTGCCACCAACTTCATTTTTTAAATAGGAATCCTTATTTTGTTATAGCAAACTTGGATTTTTGCAGTTTTATGAAAATTCGACGCCTTACTCGGCAATCCGCACAAAAATTCGTAACCCACCGATTGCTCCAAAACTGCGATGAAGGTAGACCTCAAGTGTGGCACATGATTTAGCTCAGTATTACAAAGCTGAGTCGCACGGTAACATCCGTGTTGATGTCGACTTTATTCGTTGGTGGTATCCGTTCACTGATTTGACTTTATGTTACCGCATTTACGGCCGCAAACGTAACTCTTTAAGCAGGAAATCATGAAGTTGCGAAGAGTAATAAATGAATTCCACGTAACTCCTTAATATCGCTCAATTTTCAGTCTTCCAACGACATTATAATAACTATTCGGTACGGATGAATAGATTAATCACTGGACGTTGGATGTGTTGGGAGCGTTGAGGGAACTTCGGTTTGGATTGCGTGTCGACCCCTTGTTCTTCAACTATTCCTATTCCTCTATGAAGACACTCTCATTTCTACTCTCGTCCCTCCCTGATTAACTGCCATTTTAACAACGCCACGTTTATTATTCAATAATAAACCATTGTAATCGCTCTGGAAAAAAAAATGCTAACCCCCCTGAAAATTTCATGGTTTACGTTTCAAAGGGTGTAGAATCCGAATCTGCAATAAAATTTTTCCGTCCGTCCGCCGTACGCCGTACGCACGATATCTCCGAAACGGCTGGAGCAAAAAATCTGAAATTGTCAGGAAAAATCTATCTTTTTCCGACGACGCCCCAATTCTTGAGACAGCTCCCTCACTCAATTTAAGGTGCCCTTTAAGGGCAGTAAAAGTTTTGTAAAATCCCTGAAAACCTCAAAACTAGTCGAATCGGCCTAAATATTTTCCTATTTGAAGAACATACCATTAGGAATCGAATGAGCCCTTCGTAGGTCAAACCATTCCCGATGTATGGCCCGATTTATGGTGCCAACATTTGCGTTTTTTCGTTTATTATTGTTTGTTTGTAACCTAGTGATGTCCGGCCGATAGCGTCGAGTTGTAGTGAATGTGGATACTGGAGTGATAGCCGATGTGAATACTTGTAGTTTATAGCCGATACACGGGTTAAAGCATTCTGATATGCATGAAACGCTATAGGTAAATATTATTAAATATTATTACTGGGGTAAATAAGTATTCTTTCACTGGGGTTTATTATTCAATTGGCTTGCGTTCATGATTCGAATCTTACTAAGCTTCGGAGTGTTGTTTCACAGGTGATAGAGCGATTATTGAATTTCAGGAGATATGCATAGACCACGTAAATCGGTTCTCATCCAAAACACCTATTTGGATTGATCAGTTGATGATATTTGTGTGCCCCCTCTACATCTGCCTACCTTTGGCTACATCGTTTAAATTTGGATTTGGGGAAGTTTTAACGCAATACGAGTGCCAAAGGACTTGATAAATTAAAGATGTTTTTATTGTGGGGGGGTATTGAGGTTCAATAAAAAAACGCTGCAATTCTTTCACTGGTGTTTATTATTCAATCGGCTTGCGTTCATGATTTGAATTTCTACTAAGCTTTGGAGTCTGCGTGTTTCACAAGATAGGGCGATTATTGAATTTCAGGAGGCACACAAATATGATCAACTGATCAATCCAAATAGGTATTTTGGTCGAGGACAGATTCACGTGATCCATGTAATCTCCTGCAATTCAATAATCGCCCTATCCTGTGAAACACGCAGACTCCAAAGCTTAGTAGAAATTCAAATCATGAACGCAAGCCGATTGAATAATAAACCCCAGTGAAAGAATTTGCAGCGTTTTTTTAAAGTGCTCGTTTTGCGGTGTCTTGGAAACCCTTTTCACTTGATCATCCTTTCATAATTTCAGACTCAAAAACAGTTCCAGCTTGGATGCATACTCTATCTTACAAATTAAAATAACTAGTGGGGGATAGAGTAGTTCACAAATCGGAAAATGGTCCTGGTATTGTAAGGCGCCACATATCTGTCACTCATAACCCAGATGACCCATCAAGTCGCATTTTATCATAATCTTAATTGATAGACCACGAGATGTCTGGCCCACAACGCCCGTTCTTGAGAATTTTGAGGTCTCAGACTTGATGGAGTTTTGGGCATATTTGGCGTCGAATAGTGAATTATCGGCCTTTGTTGAAATGCTTGATAGGATTTCTTCATTTCAAAAGGCTCAACGAGTGTTTACCTATGTGCTGAGATTTCTTTACAACCTAAAAATGAAAATCATGAAAATTCCGAAATCCTCTTTTTTGTTGGAACCAATTAAGGCGGGTACCGGGAAAGTGGCTTGTTTTTAGTGGAAGCCAATCAGTATCACTATTTCTTTAGCGAGATTCTTAAATACGAATTCAAAATGGAATGGGATGGGCCATTAAGAGCTCTTTCTTCCTTTATTGGTAACTCGGGTAATATTAGGGTGGTGGTAGGATTTCCTCAGCATCTATAGCATTTGGAGCGGAACATCCTCTTCTTATTCTTCGTAACTTCCATTTGGCTGCTTTATCATAAGTCCTAACTTAAATTCTTAGGTCACGGTAGTCTACTCAGGTCTGAGGTTGGTGAAATCACTTTTAAACAATCATTAAGTACTGGATTCCATCTATTAGAGCTCTGCTTCGCTAACCTATTTTGAAGTTTTTAACTTGTTATAAACTTCAAACAAAATCATCTCAACCTGAGATGGCTCCTTTCCCTTTGCAACCTTTACCAACACTGGCATTGACTTCGGCGGTCCTCATCAAGACTAGTCCAAATCGAAATGCTGCTCCGCAAAAGGTATATTTTGCAATATTTGTTTGTATGGCAACAAGAGACGAAGCTGTCACCTACCTTAGCACTAGGCTATTTTTGCCCTATTTTGATGGGTTTATTTCAATTTGAGGCATTCCGCTCGAAACAAGGTCACATTTGTAAAATTTCGCGATTCCTGGTTGACTCTTCCGATTTTATTGAAAGCCGCTTGGTTAACACCGTAGGTATGCACAAAACGTCGGTGGCCGTTGGGAAGCAAGGGTAAAACCGACCAAACCCCACTGAAAGAGAATCATAAGGAATTGGATTTTGAATTATGAAGAATACACAACCGTTTAGCACGAATTAGAGCCATTCTTAGTTCCTGCTTCATGTGTGAGATTCCTTTCTCACCGCTAGATGGTTCGACTTCTTGACATTTTTTGTTATTCGATCCCTTGTTGGTTTGCTTCAATGTCGGGCTCGGGCCCATGAGAATTAACATGACAGAAATTTCGGTGATCTTGATTCCCACTCATTCAGTATATTTTTATTTAATTCTTTGCATTTTTCTGCAGCGGGTCTGATACGATCTTCCTAACGGTCGGTAACATTGAGCGGTGGTAGCAAGCAGTAGGGAGCAAGTGTCTCTGTCATATTTCAGTCGACGTCACACCGAGTTGCGCAATCGACGATTTGGGCAGTTTACTATTCATTTTTTAGAAGGCATCAGTCCTTTGGCTGTTTACTTTCAGTGGGAGTGCTGATTTGCCCGGTTCGAATCCGGCAGGCACCAATGATTAGGGTCAAAACCGTATCAAGTGTCGTAGACCTGCCCTATCGTTAGACAGTTCACCTCTGATCTCGATATCACGTCAATCCAAATCGCTCCCAACCCAGGAGTGTGAGGCAATGGGAGGCCACGAGCGAAATCGTCAGATCTAGTTCCGATCCTCTCTAGAGGACGGCTGGCGACGTCCGCGACACCTCTGGGTAGTCGGACGAAAATCCAAGGTGAAATTCCTTGTTTACTTTACTTTCGTTTTCGAAAACTCTCTGTCTCACTGAGATTTGATAGAGCCTATCTAGATCTGCACATGATAGCAACTTATAATAATCTGGAGGTTGACAGCTTCTCGGCGGTTGACGTCGCTGCAATACAAATGTTTTAATTTCAACAGTACCCCGCAACAGGTGCCACAATCGAGAGATTATTTATATACCGCGTCGCAATAATTAGAAATCAATTAAGTAGTGGTTCAGTGTGTTCAATATTTTCGGTACATGCCGTATCTGTGTCGGGTAGTCATGACCGATTCTACCCAAAAGCAATTCCTTTAGCAAATGGCGAAGATAGATCAGATTTGGAATGGACATCGGTTGATCCAAGAAATGAGTAAGAATTTATCTGACAATGCCGATATGTTTCGTGCTTGCAGCGAAGACACCGCGAACTCGACTATCCTGTTTACAAATATCCTTGTTGAATATATGAAAAATATGTTATTGATACGGAAAAATTACGTGAAAGTTTTGATGAACTTCCTTTCTCTGTTAGGGCCACATTTCGAGGCCTCCATTTATTTCGGGAATTAAAAACTCACCTGTAATACCCAGGGAATTCACTACAAGATTCTTGAGTCCGAACCATCAACTAAATATAGTCCACTTATACAATCCCAACTTTTGACAAGGTTTCAACAACAGGTGTGTGCTTTCTCATACAAGAGCTGTAGCTATCCAAGTTACTATGCTCCTACTCCTTATTGCTTCCGAGTCTACCAAGGTAGCGGAAGCATTGTTTTCACTTTCGGAATGTGAAATTTTTTTGTCTCCAAAATCAAAAATTCCACTCGCATTTTGCGTTTTAGACCTTTCTGAACAATTTTGGTTCCGTGTCTGTCTGTCTGTCAGCAAATCCTTGTAACGGGCAAAACTACACGAAGTTATAGTCCGATTTCAATGAAATTTTCAGGGATTGTGCGGGTTGGGGTGTAGATGGTCCCCTATAGGTTTCATGACCCCCGGATCAATAGTAGCCTCTGCGCATGCGCAAACGTGAAATCCTTGTTACGCGCATAACTCCGGGAGTTCTTGACCAATTTCAATGAAATTTTCAGGGATTGTTCGGTTTGATGTGTAGATGGTCCCCTATAAGTTTCATGACCCCCGGATCAATAGTAGTCTCTGCGCATGCGCAAACGAAATCCTTGTTACGCGCATAACTCCGGGAGTTCTTGACCAATTTCGATGAAATTTTCAGGGATTGTTCGGTTTGATGTGTAGATGGTCAACTCGTGCGCAGTCCTTGTTATAAACCAATTTCATGAAATTTTCAGGGATTGTTCGGTTTGAATAAAAAAGGGAAAATAAAATTTTAGCCTCGAGCTTGGATCGAACCAAATTGAACCATCATTGAACGATGCATATATTTTATTTTTAGAAATGTCATAATAATTATTTATCACTTCAGTCGTCTATCCATTCAGCGTCAATGTCAATTTTCATTATTAGGTATATTTTACAGTTTGTTCAATAGTTGAACGTGCCTACCTTTATTTTCTCAAGTTATGCTTAATAACAATAAATTTACCCTAATTCAATATTTACTTCGCCTAATTGAACGAAGTTCTTTAGTCAATAATAATTTTCAATGATCTATACAGTCATGTTATGGATACGAGGAAGCTATGTGCCACACCCACTTGGCAGACGTTTTTTTTTTATTGCAACTGAAAAATTTATACATTTTCATCAATATTTTTTATAGGATAGTAGACACAGCAGTAGGTTAGGTTTTCAATAAAACCTTCCCTTTAGACGGTATACATAGTAATTATATTGTAATAAATCAGTTTATTGCACTTTGCACAACTAAGTCAAATGGTTTTCTCCTCTTGAGGCACCGAAGTTCATCCGTATTGTCCAAAACGTCAAGCATCTCCGGGTGCTCGTGTTTGTGGAGCCGTTGTTCGTGCTTCCTCGCGTACTTAGTAACTGTTTCATAGACAGTCTCTATCCTTAGGTCCTTATGAATATCATCATTTCTCATGTACCATGGGCACCTACAATACTTCTCAGTATTTTATTTTGAAATGTTTGTATTTTTTTAAGGTTTTTTTTTTTTTTTTGCACAGCCCCATAGTTGAATCCCATAGGTCCAGATAGGGCGAAGAATCTGCTTATATAATAGTAGTTTGTTGTGGAGTGTTAGGCGGGAATTCCTTCCCAACAGCCAGTACATCCTTTTATACCTGATCTTCAATTCTTGCTTTTTCTTTTTCTACGTGATTATTCCAATTTAATTTTGAATCAAGGTTCTTCCCCAAATATTTTACTGAATTACTGTATGGTATTTTATTTGAATTGATTGTAACATCTATGGTTGAACATTTCCGTTTTGCGAAGTGTATCTGTGTTGATTTTGATTCATCAAGTTTCATTCACCAGACTTTGGACCACTCTGCAATGTCGTAAGCTGACTTTTGTGATTTTTGCTTTGCACTAAAGACGTCATCACCAAGCGAGAGGATGGCCGAGTGGTCTGCAAATGTGGCAACTGATGTCATCACGCTGTGGTATGTCCCTTGTGAATAGCAAATACAGAACGTCCGCACTGTCACTAATTTTCGGTTGAAAAATTCCCAACAAACGGTATTTTTCGACATTTCTTCGCCAATTTAAAAAACAATGAAATTGCGCTTTGCCGCGAAACGTGCACAGTTGGCACCAACTTTGTTTAAAAAAAAATAAGAATCCTTTTTTTTGTTTGCAGATTTGGATTTTTCGCAAAATTTTATGAAAGTTTGACTCCTTAAACGGATACTAGAAGTCAATATTTTCGTATAGCTTAGACAACAGAAATAAAGCCAACAAGCCTACAGGGATCAACCACGGAATCATCATTAAAACCATAAAAGGGAGTCATAAAAACAGTCTTCCACTCAGAGCTTGTATCTGTAGTTGATATAGTAAGGGGGAATCGGGTCAGTAATTTTCATGACATATATTTCGATATTTTACAAATGTGTATTTATTAAAAGTAAGTTACATACGATAAAAGGATGGAAATGCCCCAAAAAAAAGTAATAGTATGAGAAACAAATCTCTAAGGGCCAAGAGAACGCTAAGCGGAAATGCCTGACATTTGACGTATTTCTGCGATAAGGCGTCGACATCTATCTTTGAAATCAGGGACTTTGGCGCTCATTACCGTCATCTTCAAGCGGCTTTCATCCTGAAAACAAAATATTTGATAAAATTAATAAGGAGATGAAAGCATTAAAACGACGTGTCAAGCTGGGTGTGGCACATTTTTGCCTCGTAAAGGTATCAGAAAGTATAGATAATTGGAACTTTTAAAATAATTTCAACAGAATTATGAAAACGTTATGTATGACATCCAGTCTACCTCTTACAGCTATCTGATAACGTATAAGGCAGATCACTTTTATCTGTTAGAGAACATCGATATTTCTGATTCGATAGATACATGAAAGATCATCTGGTGGCGTACCTACATATCTGATATCTAGTCTAGCGAAATGGAGTTGGTGTGTGCATCCAACCCTGACAGCATTACGTATCATACCCCGCCTATCTGGCAAAGGTTTCTGATACCTGGCAGAGTAAGTCAGCGGTATCTGTTAGAGAACATCACTGTTCTTGTATTTGATAAATGATCTGGTAGATATCTAGTAGAATAGTTTGCTGTCTAAACGTTCACCCCGCCTTCCTTATGTATGGTACCCAACCCACTACCTCTTACAGGAATCTGATAACTGATCATTCAGATCACTGATATCTGGTAGAGAACACCAATGTTACTGATTAGATAGATCTTCTAATACTTAGTATACCTAGACATCTGATAGAGCAAATCACTGTTTTTGCCTGGTCCCCCCCTCCCCTTCTGTCTGTTGAAATTAGAATCTAGAAATGAAGCTTGTTACGCAGTTTCATCAAAGCATTTGAAGTCGTAGCGCTCATCATATACAGAGCATTAACGATCCTATCGACTCAGCTGAATATAAATTTTTTTATCAACTTACGCCATAGTTCTCCACTTTAGCGCGAAGCCTCATCGTATAAGGTCTAAGCGTGATTTTCTTGAAGACTTCACCAAACTCAGGGCTTTCACTTTCTTGCCAACGACCGACCTCATCTCCAGAGACTCCGAGCATTGCCTCTGCCGAGTCATGGAACAAGGTTACCCACTGGTTACCGGAAAAATCTCCTACATTCATCTGCAAACATAAATAGCATTGATGCGTAAATACGCCAGAAAGAATCATTGTCATCATAATAATAAATTCATTTTGCCACATTAAAAGTAGACGTCGGAAAACTTGTTGCAGTCACTAAAAATATACATTTACGAATGTGTAGGTCAAAATAGAGGTAGATCATTGGAATACTGTATATAGTTGAAAAAACTCTTGGTGTTGCATCGAATTAGATAGTTTTGATGAAACTCTTGAAAGTTGGAAAAAAGTTTCAAAGCTACGTACAACTTTTGGAGAAGTGAAACAAAATGATTAGCAACCATTACTGCTTGACGTCTGAGGCTCTGTTTAAAGAATCGTAGTATATAATGTGGAAAGATTATGAGCCGTTTTGCAAAATACAATGGCTTGTATCGAAGAGTGAATGGTGTGCTACGTACAATGGCAGATTTGTGCGAAAACAGAATACATTAGGTCTTATTTCCATTTAGCTGAAGTCAATTAATATACAACCGATTCTTGGGTTTGACGTGAACCTGTTTACATATACTTTTTTTTTTTCTTTTTCGAAAAATGTCTTTATTAGAAACATAACATAACAACTGAGCATAGCCCATCAAGTTAATTTACATTAATACAGTGACTACAGTTTGTAGAGATAATAGCCCAACGGCAACTACTCTATATGATCACTTCAAACACTTGTCACATTATCACGCCACAAGGTCGAGAGGTTTTGTTCTATCCGGACGTCAGATGACGTTGCAGATGTCTAATAATCGTAGAGCTTCTGGGTTCATATGTTGATGAAGCCTCTGTTCGTGTTTAGCGGCAAATAGTTTGATCACCTCACTGACTGGTTCTATCTTGAGGTCCCGATGGGGGTCGTCATTACGTACGTACCAAGGAGCGTTGACATACTCCTTAGTACCTTGTTTTGAAATGTTTGGATTATTTTGACGTTGGTCTTTTTTGAACAGCCCCAGAGTTGAATGCCATATGTAAATACTGGTCTTAGAATTTGCTTGTAGATAAGCAATTTGTTATGTAGGGATAGTTTGGAGTATCTTCCAAGCAACCAATACATTTTTCGGAACTTGATGTTTAGTTCTTCTTTTTTTTCAATGACATGCTCTTTCCATCTCAGTTTTGCATCAAGAGTCATCCCAATATACTTTGCTGTATCGGCAAAAGGAATTTCTCTTCCGTTTAGTCTAACTGGTATTTTAGTTATATGCTTGTTCGTGAAATTGATGTGAGCCGATTTCTGCTCATTGAGCTTGAGGCGCCACTTCTTTGTCCAAGTACTGACGTTATTAATAGTCTCCTGTAATTTCCTAGTTGGATCCTCTACTGTATCTCCTACTGCTAGTGCTGTATCATCGGGGAAAGTTGCCACTATTGTGTCATTATTGGTAGGTATATCACGTGTATACAGAAGATAGAGCAAAGGGCCAAGCACGCTACCTTGCGGGACGCCTGCCCTTATTTTCCTGAGACTGGAATACTCTCCCTCATGTTTCACCCTGAAATGTCTTTCAGCTAGTTAAGATTTCAAGATTAAGTAAAATTCTTTTGGTAAGTCTCTTTCGAGTTTGTACTCAAGTCCTTGATGCCAGACTTTGTCAAAAGCTTGGGAAACATCCAGGAAAGTGGCTGCGCAGACTTGACAAAAACAATTTTTTTCTTTACGAAATTTTCCAGAGAATATCCATTTATTATGAAACACCCTCGACTGAAACACGTATAAAATAACTAATTCCTTCAGTCGTTTTCGATTCAAATGTCATTCACCTTTTGAGCCTACCAAAGAAGCAAAATCATAGTGTTCGAATTTTGGTTTGGAAAAATTCGTATTCTTCAAAAGCAAGTTTACATACGAGTTTTATGTTTCAGAGGTTCCTTAACAGTAACGTCAACCATTGCATAATTCGAGTAATGTTAAAAACGATTAAATAATATAGAATCGTAATATCAATACAGATAATCTCATTAAATGAACTTACCGACAACATCATCCTAAACTTGAAAGAATCAAATTCCTTGTTGCACTTCTCACATCTGTATTGGCCAGTATTTTGATCAATTACCTGGAAAAGGAACAAAAACACTAGAACGCAGAATGAAAAGAAATTTGATTAAGCAAATTATTGAAGCCTTAATTTGTTAAGTTCTAAATTATTAAAGCCTCAACACATCAAGGTGAAATGAGCATACAATTGTTAAGTTCATACTTAACCCAACACTATATTTTAATACATGGAAATGCTCCGAATCATAGTTGAAATATTTTGGCTGATGGAGTTGACATTCTAGTTGGTAGCTGTTATCATCTCTAATCGGGCAGTGACCTTAACAACTACAGAACTTATCACGAAACCGAGAACTGGAAGAGCACAATTGAGGGCAAAACTAGAATAAGTGGAACGTTCAGTGGGATCTCGCAGCTTGCACTTGTTTTTAAACTTTGTAAATCTCTTGAAAGCAATAATCCAACTGAAGTCATCTCAAAATAAATCATTAATAGCATTTTGACGAAATCGAACGACCAATTTCTAAAACTTTATTATCAATCAAATAAAAATAAAAATGATGTGTGCTGCGATCCCATTCATTAATTAACCCGTCTTTCCAACAACTCGCACTCTCACCCGCAGCTTTTCAAAAAAGTTCATGATAGCTCCGACCTATTCCTAGGGAATTAACTTTCAATTAATTAACAAGCTTAAACACACGCACACCAGACAGTTTTGGAGAAAGCTTCCCAAAATGAGTAGGTACTAGGGGAGATGTTCAATGGAAACACACAGAGAACCATGGACTAAGTATAGTTAGTCTGTCTTACGGAAACCAAACATTTCCCTACGAGTGAGAATAACTTACAATTAGGATTTATTACTTTAATTTTGATACTTGTTAAAATATTGTGCATTGTCTCAATTAGGTTCACATCCTCATAGAAATAACCTACCTTTTTATTACAATCAGGAGTTGGACATGCCTTGTACACACATTTATCGGTTTTCACGTGCATCACATTAACGTAGGTGCTAAAGTAGTCAGGTTTGTCGCCATAACCAAGCTTTTCTTCAACAGCTTCAGCTAGCGTGCACCACTTTCCTGATGAACCACCTGAAAAAAATATAAAAATAAAATTTGAAAAATGAATAAATGGGGGAAAAAAATGAATGAATCAAAAAACCTGCCAGGTAGGGATTTTAACCTGGACATATAGAAATAGTAAACATTCATCAAGCACATTAAAACCTTCTACAAGTTTTGCAGTTGACAACCAATTTCATCTTTGTGCTGGGGCAGTCGCCATCAATAGTATCATTTTGAAGAAAGAGAAATACACCCACCCACAAATTTTTCTTTTCTTTAAAGCTTACCATGGCGACAGTGTTGGGGCTGTTTTCAATGTGGGATACACCTGCTAAGAGATCCGTGGTTTGATCGCAATCTGGTAAATTGATTATCGTTGGTCGGTTTCTGATGGTTTATATATAACGCAATTTAAAATGTGATTCTAAACTTGTAGAGCAGAAATGAAGGGCAAAAACAAGTTTTCGTGATCAAAAGGCACCAAAAACAAAGGTGTACTTGAAGAAAAAGCACCAACTCCAAGCAGGACATCAAAACGACCAATCAGCCAACCAAATGAGAACCAATAGCATTATCGTGCAGAATGAACCAATTAGAATGCGTCAACACGAAGAAATGCGCAATGCAATCGGCAGTATAGTCAATTTTTGGTACTAACGATAGACTGCAAGAGGTTCTGACGATGAATTCAGTTAAGCGGCTCACAAGGAGGGTTCCTCCTGCCTAAATTTATCCGGACGGATGTGGAATGTCTAAAAGAAACTTCCCTCATTGGCGTAGGGGCACAACATTAGAACTCTTCTCTCAGGATCTCCGCTCTCTGCTGAAGGGCCTTGTAGGTAATTTGGTTTCTAATCGATCTAAAGTGCTGAAATATTAGTGGGGCTCTCTTTATAGCATAAAGAATGGATAAGACGAGATATGGACGATCGACGCGCCAAGTTTAGATAATGTATAATTATGTACATTACGTCTAGGGTCTACGCCTAGTATGCATTGTTCAGAGATTTACCAATACTTCATTAGTTTTTGCCACATTAAACAATTGCTCCCGTTCCTCAAAAGATATTCCTATTAAGTTATATTTAGATAATGGCCATACACTCAGTTTAATAGTTATCTACAGGCCAGTAATTATGTAAAAACGCTTTCCGAAAATGATAAATCCATCTGGTAGAATTAGCAGTGCCTTTATTGCGCACTTTGTACGTTAAAGGTTTAATATTTATATTCATTATCTGATGTTGAGTATATAATGTTCGAATTAGCTGAATAAAGGTATTTCATACAGTTACTACTACAATCATTGAAATCTTCAAGACGCACATCCACCACAGGCATTCAATAATTGAAGACAGAATCAGAGCTTTATAACTGGCAGAAGTAAAAGAATATTTTGTGAAATTTATTGAACTTAATACTTCAAAAACTTCCAAAATAGAAGGGTAACGTTAGTGCAGGTTTTGATAGCCGATTTTCACTGAATTGTATGATACTACCCGCGTAGCTTAAGTTCAATCGGTTGAAGAATGATCAACTAACAGCAGCAGTAAGGTCAACCTTGACACGATGACCCTCGTACTGGAGTATGGCCTGATTTTTCTTTCCTAATATACTACAGGTAGCGGTGGCACTGTTTCTCGAGTACAGCCCAGTCATCTGCTTAGGTGGGTTGACTAATAAAGAACTCTTTGAATAATCTTTTGCAGTTTTTGATCCAAGTTTGATAAACTTAGAGAAGAGAGCTCCGGGAAGTTGGCATCTATTGAGATGTCATCCAATCTATTCAGAATTGATCACAAATTATTATTCCAATAATTGTAAGCATTACGAATGAAAAATATTTACCTTCAGTACTTGCAGAGATGGATGTGAACTTTATGTCACTTGAGAGGCTATCAAACCAGCCACGGAGCCTATGAGCTTCTGGCACGTCAGGATTAATGTTGAAGACTGACCCACCCACCAGGCCAACAGATTTTCCGCCGTTGAATTCATTCACTTTTCCACCTTTCACGGCAACTATGGGGTTACCATCAGCATTAAACTCCTCAGCCTGCGATCCCCATAGCGTCAATGTCACCTGAATTTGACAATATTCACTTGTAGAAGACAAATGTAAAAACGATTCTGAGATCAATCTCAGGACAAAATCGTTCATGGAAACAAAGCACATATTGACAATGGAGCATATACAAAATAATCATATCAGTTTTCAACTAAATTTTCATCAGCAGTCATCATGAACTCCTTCACACGAAGGGAAAAAATAAAGCCTCAGAGGATACGTCATTCAATTGTAACAGCCTAAAAGCTGGTTACGAAATAAGTAAGTAGTTTGAATAGAAATTCCAAAGAACCCGGTGAACATTAGGAAGAAAGTTGAAAACAGAGTGTCAGAGCCCCCATTTAGCGAGTCAAAAATGTACTATTTCCACGACTGAAACATAAATTCTTCCGTGTGAAGTATTTTGATACTATTTAATGGCAATGTAGCATATAAAAATACGTGAATAACACAATGAGGGAGTATAATAACAATATGCATCAAAAAATCATCATGCCAAATCCCACGAGGAGAGGACCACGTGCTTGCCTCTGGGAGACGTCATTCAATTGGGGCCCTCCTTCCTTCACTGGCGGGGTTAGCGGGTAGTTTGGGGGAAATTCCAAAGAACCCGGTGAATATTAGGAAGAAAGCTGAAGAACAGATTGTCAGAAGCCCTCCTTCCTTCAGTCAAAAGCGTTATTTCCACGACTGAAACGTCGATATATTCTGATAAGCTGGTTTTATATAGTGATATATTCGAGGACCGCGAAGCAGAGGTCACAAAAACTTAAGCCGTCCAACTCGGAGTTCGGTACAGAGGTGAAATAGCTTGTTGACAAGGAGTACATGACAGACGAGTAAAACAATTTCACTTAGTTGATTGGCTTTAAGCTATCTGGCTGACGGCCTCCCTCATTTTTCGTATGGTTTTTATTGGCTTATTGAAATTGATTGACAAGGGAGTGTGGGACAACCCAAACATGAAAACAAATTATTGCATAGAAATTCTTTTCAAACCATTCTAAGACAGGATCCGTGAAAAAATATAGGTGTATGTTTATGTGTGTGTCGACTCTGCCCACCCTGCAGTTCTCAACCGATTTTCGTGATTCCTTCTTTATTTGGTCCCAACTCTAGTTGTGCAAAAAAACTTCGGAAATTGCGCTTTGGCTGACAAGAATGGAAATGGGGGGGATACTAGCCAATCCTTTCAGGCCCTGCTCAATTTTTGACCGATTCATGTCATTCTTTTGCTGTTCGGTTAATATTTTGATGTTTAAACATATTTCATATTCTCATAATGAAACGGGGTGAATGGAGAGGTAACAGTGATAAATCGTTATTTTCCTCACTATTTTCAACTGATTTCATTGATTTAAAAACATTTTATCGCTCGTCAAAACCACGGAAAGTTTGAATTCTCTGTTAGAAGGGGAAATGGTGTGGATAATAGACAAACACCGCGAGAGCGTGAGCGCTGCTCACACATCTTATACCGCCAATTTTCTTAATTCGTTTGGTCTAGTTTTGAAACATATTTCAAATATTTCTCATTTGAAAATGGAAGGAGGTGAATGATAAATCATTATATATTCGCAATTTTTTTCTTTTTTTTCAATCACTATTTGTGTCTAATAAGCCCCAATTGTGAAATTAACCTTAGAAATTTTAATTGATGTCGGGGAAGGGGATGGGGCCGATTCATTCAAGCGCCTACTAGAAATCTCAGCAGATTTTCGTGCTCAACTACCACCGAAGTCGAATATCAACCATCTATGGCTGAACTGGGGAACCGATGCATGTGCAACTGTGGCCACTGTAGTTTTTCAGTTAAGAAGCGTTAATCAGTGTTGCCGGTAAGGGAGAAACATGAAGAGGCACCATCTCAACAATTGTTATCATTCTAGAGCAAAAAGCGTTAGCTCCAGTAGTTGCTTTTTAGTTCTGTGGTGCGTCATCCGAAAGCGTGTACAGTGTTATTGTTAAGTAAGAGAGGTGAAACTGTAAAGTTTTATGAAGAATATCCACTGTAGATTTCGCCTTGAGGATTGATTACAAAACCATTGAAACTGGTTGAGATACGTATGGGAAGGGGGAAAGTTGCGGGAATAAGGCCCAAGTGGTCTTAATAGGAACACTGTCCTTTTTGAGGTCTTACTGGGTTGCCTGCATAATGAAATTTAATTTAGTTCTTCTGAAGTACTTATGTGTGTAATTTGGGTTACTGAGATAAATTTAAAAAAATAGGCGATGCTGTATTCTGAATTGGCTACTCCGTTTTTAGGGGTGGCATATTACGATCATAGGATGGCTTATTGGGGTCGAAGAGTTTGGGGTGAGAGGCCGTATTAAGTTTTCGACATTTCAGAATAAAATCACTCAAAATGTTTCGAAAATTGGAAACAAATTCTTGGCCAGTTTAATATTATGCCCAACTGTATGTCCAGTTGATAGGCCCGATAGATTAGGTTGTATGGTTGCCTTATCTGGTGCACCTATCTCGGGGGGGAATCAGTTCACGTGATAAATTTTGAGAATAATAGAAAAGTCTTACAGCAGCTTTGGATTGATCTACGATGTTGAGATCTCTCTTCTTCAACTCTCTGTTGGTTGTTCTTGACGTGAGATTAACAATGTCACCAGCAGATTTGCAAACTCCAATGAAATCTGAAAGGGAGAAATAAAAGACAACCTAATATCAACACACCACTGCATTGACAATAAGAGAGTCGTTATTATAAAGCAAAAAGCATTACCTAGTTTTGGTTAATTATTTTCAATAGTGACGCCCCCCTCACCAATTTGTTGTTTTACGTTACAAGATGTGTAGAATGTGATACGAAGCTGGTGTTTTATTTTACCTCCCTATATTTCAGCTGTTCTACCCGTGAATTTCTACTCCCAGTCTTATGCAGTATATTACACCATTGTAGGTGTTGACATTCCATTCAACTGCCCCTGGTGAGTATAAGTTCGTTCGTCCCAAACAACTGTAATGGCTATTTTCTGTACTAATCAATCTACAAAGCTGACATTTAAATGGTAGCGTGACGATTTGAGGTAAATCGAGAGCTCTCCAAAGTAAGGTGTTGAGTGCTGCGGAATACTAATGGTCTGGCGTGTAAACCTTTCTTGAGCTATAAGTTTTGACATCGGCTTCTGTTTCGTACAAAGGAACTAGTAACGGAATATGTTCACTCCCATACACTTATGACAAATTCATCCAACTCTCTTCGCATTCCTAGAAGTCAGTAACAAGGTACGAAGATCAGTGATCAGCTGAACGCCCTTGAGAGTAATTTAGTTCCCAAGCGATTTAACGTGTTGTGAAATATATATGTAAGTTATACATAACTTACCAAGCCCTTAAGGCAATAAAGCTGACGCAGCAGCAAACCCCTATATAAACCCCATGGCCCTCAGCCGAGCTAGTCAGTCTCCGCCCGTAACTCACCACATACACTTAACGTGCATCATTTCACATTCTGATTTCAACATACGAATAAAGTGATTGTTTTTAAAAACTCTACTTTCGTTCGTGATTACCAAATTTGTATACAAAATATGTCATTGAAATATGCCAAGTTTAGATAATGAACCATTGGCTAAATTTTTTATTAGTTTTTGGATCATCCAACACTTGTACCCGTCCCCTTGTTGATTGGTGCCTATTTAGTATATGACCATACACTCCGTGTGATAATTATCTGCAGTTTAAAGGGGTTGTCCGAAAATTATAAAACCATGTGCTAGATATAGCAGCCTTTTCTAGGGCAAAGAACTTTTTTTTTACCATGAAGTTTCAGATCTACCGAATACAAGAAGAGATTCACCTTAGTGGTTTTCATTTGGAATATTTCCGATGAATAATTTCAAAACCTCAAATTTTTATGAAAATTCGCTCACGCAGCCCTCAAGTCAGGTAAGAAGCCCTTTGGTATGGCTATAAAACTATTTAGTTCTCTGGTCAGGAAACAATATTAAAATTGAGTGAAACCGGCTCGTGAATACTTGAATTTCAATCACCCAGCTAAACATTGCATTATCTGAACTTGCAACAGCCCTCGAATGAACGAGTCCTGTGTGTAGCTTAAAATTGTAATAGAAGTGAGCAACAATGGATAATAAAATATCGTACCGAGCATTTGGCCAGGCTGGGCATCTTGAAGAGCTTCGAGTTTGACGAAGTTGTACTGAATTGTAGGGATACTGTCGTCGTCTTCGTCGCAAGGCACGATCCTAGTATCGTCATTGAAGGTCATTTCGTAATCATTCTTCAGAGTGCTGAACTTTTTGTTAGCCAGTTTCAATTGGCAACGGCTAATTAGGTAGACTTTGTTCTCCTATAATGGAAACGAGAATGGATGAGAATTGGATTAAAGAAATACTCCTGTTCGATCCGTCTTTAATATGAGGCAATCACGTTTGGAAGGTAGTTGGACATTTGGTCAGGCAAAAATTGTTTAGATATCCAAATCCGTTCATCATCTTCTGAGATAGTTGGATCTCCCATAGTGAATATTTCTTACTCTTCATCCCTCTTCCAACTTTTTCAAGTTCGTCAACTTCTTTACGCCCTTACTGTCACCCTTGTTATAATGCAAAATAACTGGAATAATGATAATTATTAAATGAACGACACATCGTTACCGAAGTGCAGGCAAGAGCAGTAACTGGAAGAATTGTATTGCAATAAGTAAGGCTTCTGACTATATTCAACTGGTGCGTCCAAAGGTAGCACAGCATATGGTAAACTCGATTTCTTGGAAGAGGAATTCCATAGAAATTAGACAGCTGGTCGATCTAAGTAGACAGTAGGGGCAAAATAGCGAGAAAAATATGTCATTCTGTCAAAAAGGGCAATTTTGTTGCCATTCTGTTAATAATCGACTGATTTTAAACCTGTACATTGTCACTGTACCATGGTACTTTTCAAATGAACGTCTCCATCAAGAACAGTAAACATGGTCATAAAGCGAAAAGCTGTGAATTACCTCCATCAGCTAAAATCTCATGTCAACGAGTGTGGTATAAGCCAGCAGAAATACCACACCAATTGAACTTGCTGAATACTTGTGCCTAATTGAAAAAAATATATAGATATATATTCGAACAACAGAAACAACAACAAAAAAAGATTAATTTCATCCATCTTTGAAGGTTTTAAGTACTATTCCATTAATTTGAGTTTGTTTTTCCAAAATTGCGGACTTAAAACTAACTCTATCAATGGAATGCTTGATTTTCTGGAGCGAGAAAGGTTCTTTAAATCTTGATTAAAAGGAGAGATGTTGAACGGACTATCGGTGGCATACACACCAACAAATATTCATGTCATGGAATTGTTTCAGTATGTTTCATCGGATTTCTAGGATTTTTTAAAAGTAATTTTAAAGACAATGAAATACCAAGATGCTCGTCAAGAATAAGTTAAAACACAAACAATTACATGTTTCTAAATTTTATCAAAGATTCATCAACTTTTCTCGGTCAAATCATCTACAGAACTGTACAATCAGCGGACTCGTATCTGCAGGGCCTTCAGTTGAAGTTCAATAATACTGAGCGACATGATCAGTAAAATAATTTGTGGGACACCAAAAATGCTTAGTAAAAGCAAGCGACATTACATAAAAAAGTTCCAAATCTACACATCCGTTTGAAAAGAGTCTAGAACATGACTCCCTCCAAGTATCAGTGTTTTACAGCCTACTTATTATACAAATCTTCATTATCATTCCGACATGAGTACTGTTCTCTACTAAAAGTTAGAAGATCCTAGTTTAGAAAGTATACAACACATTCAATACCAATCCCTGTTGACTTTCAAAGCAACCAACACTGAAAACGTAAGCTCAAAAACTTTCCTGAACTAGCAAGGTACCAATTAATGTGGTAAAAGTAAGCTGGATTTTTGACAATTCATAAAAACTAAGGTTTTTGAGGAAGAATTAGTTGGGTTTATCACAAACACTTGTCATTCAATTGTCGGTCCACGATAATTTTAGTTCTTTACATAGAAAAATGTTCGGTTGTGCTTACCTGCAACAGCTCGTAGAATCTATCGACAGCGTCCCTGAACCCTGTAGCTCGTATTTCCCCACTTTCATCGACCAAATCCACACTAAAGAGTTTGCCTTCTCCTTTGGCGTTGCTCCACGTACGAATGTTAGATTTCGACATAACTCGGGCCTTGATTACCCAGCTGTTCTGGTAGGGACTGAGGCTCATGATGGGATGCGTTTTCCCAGAAGCAGAAGGCGTGTTGAGGTGTGTGTTGTCGATGGAGCGGCGGGTTTGGTTACCATTAAGACGGGATGCAGTTGGTGCTGAAAATAGTAGGAACTCATTTGAAATGAACAACAAAAACTACAACCAAAACACTGCAGATACCTAGCACTCTTCATATCATCTTACATAAAGATATACTGAGGCAACAATTTGTTTTTCGGAAATCCAACCAATTCTGATATAAATATTAATTTCATATTAATCATCAGCCTAAACATTTTGTTTCTTTTCTTTTCATTTTACACATTTATGAAGTTTCGTGCCATAATTAAGACACATGCACAAAATATTGTGGAACAGGAAGTGCAGTTGTTAAACAGAAAGAAAATCAGCGTAAAGTAACGGAAAACTCGAATCTCAGGTCAAGAATTAAAATGTATGGAGCATGTTACAGGTTGAAGAGAAGAAAAGGCCAATCATGCATCATGATCGTAACAGCCATTTTTCCAATAATTTCTTATATTAATGTTAGGGTGACTTGAAATTAAAGCACTTTGTGTAATGTTTTGTGAGTTTTTATTATAAAATGAATTGAATCACTTACGAAAGGACACTTTTTATTATAGAAGAAGCTTGGAGAGAACAGCATGAACGAGTGCGTTACACACATGTGTATCAAAAAGAAATATCATTTTATTTCGATAGGTACATCGATCACAGAGTATAAAATAGAAAGGAGTCTCGCGGGATTAAATACCGCTGCGCCTATGATTATTGCACGCGACAAATCAATTAACTATTCTAATTGATTATATTAACAGCTACAACACTTAGTGTGCAAAAAACTGGTTAACGATGTGATTGTGAAAAAACTTGTTCTAAATAATATTCTTCTTTACATTCAATGTTTTTTAATTATTGGAATTTATATTGATTTTTAGGACATTTTAGTGAAATTTAAGTGTAATTCTCACATAAGTTTGAGCTTCAATTTTTAAATGACTTCATGACTGATAAACCGTTTTTGAGTATTGTTATTTGACCGTTGAATGTTGGCAGCCAGAGCTCTCATTGCTTCATTGCATCTGTACACTTGTGATTTAATTAAAAGTGGATTTATTTATTAGAGAAATTCAAAAACCTCAACATAATAAGGAGCAGAGTTTTAATCGAAACACCCTTTAGCAGCCAAGGATGTAGGGTAAGATGAAAGTAATGAACACTGGAAGATGATGATGGTAGTATGGTGAATCGATCTTCAAACAATACAAAACTGCCAAATTTCATACAGAAAAGAAAAAATAGCCGTTAAGAATCTAAATTATATTGTTGTTCTTTTTTTATGGCTGAGAGGAGGTAGTTGTATTGAAGACTTCATTGAACACGTGCGGCATCATGATAAATAATGCAACACTTGATTAGAAATTTCGTTACTCCGTTTTATTATGCTGATTTGCGTAGGATTTAAAGACAATTTTGAAAAAAAAAATTATTCGCATGAATTTTATTCATAAGACTTAAGCGAGTGCAATTGTACCTGGTCGCACTGGTGTTGAAGGTTCAGCAGGTCCATCATCATTTTGCATGGCATCTGTGAAGTTTTTGGGATCCCCAATCTTGTGCCCCACTTCTGCTCCATGCATTATAACTTCCACTCCAAGAACTACCATCACCCTCCTGAAAGTGACGCGAAAGTATATAGTACGTAGAGATATTGTGCTCCTTTACTACGAAATATAAGAACTCGTATTATGTGATCAATGAAATGAGAGGGAAGTGAGGAGGAACCATTTAGGTAAATTTCCCTTAGGTTTACTGTAAGGAGGGGTTCAAAGAGAACTTCTCTCTACACCAACAGAGGTCTTGAGCTGTGAATGAATAATAAACAGCATTCTGGGCTCTATGAATTCATTCACAGTTCCATCAGCTAACAACTAGTCCTTTCTGAATGCCAAAAAAAAAAAAAAAAAGCGGGACAGTATATCTCAATGGTTCTACAGCCAGCTCATTTAAATGATTAATTTTACACATTTAAGTACCAAAGAAGAAAAATTGCCTATGCAACCTACAAAAATGGGATTCTAGCTTAGAGGAGGGGAGCTAGTAAACAGAGATGAAAGCTACGGTGGGGGGTGGGCTAACAAGGGTTTACTTGAGCGCATTCTGTGTTCATAAACGGTACTAACTAAGCCTAACCAACTCCCTGAAAAAATCTGTAGATTCAACCAGAGCACCAGAGAGGCTAGTGCTTACCAAGGTGGCAGGTACACGAATGACCCTCTTGGATGGATGGAAAAGTGGTGATGCCGGGATAACAAAGGGCGGAAGGAGCCCACCCGAAGGTTAGTTGAAGAAGTGTTGGACTGTCGAGTCGGTCGCTAAGAACTGGATTGTACTCCTGTTCATCATTTAAATGATAAAAAGCTAACGAAACCTGGGATGACAACATGGATACCGATTTATCACGCAGGCCTTTTGTACTTGTAGTTGTTGTCCATGTCGTAATTTAATTTAATTTATTCTATTAAAAGACGTGTAGAAAACAATGCTGCTTGCTTTGTTGTCACTTGGTTGTAATGTTGGTTACTGTAGACGCTCATCGGAATAGAAAACTACCTACATCATATAGTTGTTCGTGAATGGTGTGCAGAATTTATGTTCATCTAAACACTAACTACGTGCATCTTCCCAGGAGGGATAACTCTTCATTTCTACATTTTTGGCCAACGATTTACTTCACAATTTGGTCTTGGAAAGAAACGTTTTAAAAGTTACAATCATAAGTATTTATGTAAATTCTTCACTTATGCAGGGGATTTGAGAGTCGTGTAGGCATCACTACACATCAACGTTTCAGGTTTTGGTGATTTTTCGGTATTTATTGATTAGGTAGAAACAAAAACTTACTCAACACCAAAGTTACTGCATAGCTACTCAAAGAGAACTAAAAACCGGGGTTTTAACAGACTTTCTGCCGTTACAATTTCATCTACATCCCCTACGGGTTTTTGCATCTACAGTACATAGAGCTTTCCCACATAATTTTGAATTCCCTGCACTCACCTCTAGTTGATCAGAACTTTTTGGAGTACAAACCCCAAAGACGTCTACCTAAAGGGAACAATCAATCAAGGACCTCACATCCCTCAATAAAGGATAGAGTCTCTTGCCGGTCTCTTAAGAAAGCGGCACTCTAAAGAAAGAAAATCAATATACTTTTGTACAACAACCCTACTGGCTGCTGTTCTTCGACCCCCTGCAGGGGCTGAAATCGATATAAATATTTGAGCTGCTCCGAATGAAACCATCATTTTGACACTGAAATCTACAAATATCTAACGAATTGCTACATATAGGATCGAATCCGTCATGGATTTTTCCTCTGGAGTGGATTTGATCCAAGTAGGAGCGTTATTTTTCCATCCCCAAGAGGATTTTCCCTCCCCCACGTTTTATTTTTTTGTTTTGGACCGGCCATAATCATGTGGAAACCAACTCAGAGGCTCCGTTTCAGGCCTTAAGAGATCCCAAGGTGGACAGCCCAATCCATCCATTTCATAACCCGAGTAATTGGGGATTACTGATTAATATTGATTATGATGATCCTATTGATTATTTTTTTCAATTACTTCGTCAAAATATTATATTGGGAGGTGTACGAGATTTGGTGTAAGTAGGTTTCACACGCTTTAGGGAGTGAATATGGGTGACTATTCGGTGTTTAGGTTGTTTACTGTATTTTTTTTTTCGTGAAAAAGAATGTTGTTAGGTTCCATCCATCATGCAGCGCCGTGGCGATCATCAGTAAGGGTGCATTGTGCTGTCAGGGACAAGTAACGATTGTTATCGATCTGGCACGGATTGAATCCTCTTGAGAAGGAAAAGCAACGCTCCAACCCAGATCGCATCCACTCCAGATCGTTATTTTGTGGTTGGTCCAGATATCGATCCATCACTTTTCTTATTTTGAAAATATTGATTCCGTCCGAAGGGATTTGAAGAGGAGCAGTTAGGAGCAAATCTTCAACTCCTGCCCCCCTGAGGGTTTTCCGATACGTCTACATCTTCTATTCATCAAATGAAACAACAGGCAAACAGTAATTTACCATTGGGGAACTTACTTGTCGCCTTTCTCAGCATTTTTTACAACGGTTATGACGTGATTGGTTATTTTGATGATTGTATAATCCACTAGCTCTCCACGAGTCAACATTGGAGTGAGTTGTGTGGCCAGCATAGCAAAACTATTCAGATGCACTCCATCAGATATTAGCAGACGATAGCGCTCCACCCCGTTGCCAGGAATAATTTTGCTTCCCTAAAATTAGAAAAAAAACAAAGTATAATCCCAAAGATGTAGTCCAAGCTAAGAAGGTTCAGGTTCATGAACCTTCACATGGAGACTGAGAGACAGCCCTAATAACTACATTTATTTATTATTAATCTCTTTTCAATCGATTAATTTAATCTTTACCTGGCTTACTTGACCGTAAGAGTCAATTCAATGTACACATGACAATAACAAAAAAGTTCTATCCAATTTAATAGAATTACTTGAACTTAAATATTTCCGAAGAAACTCGGGATACTCCCAACAATTAAATGAGTGTAGAAGATGACTTGATAAATTTGATTTTTCACATTTAAGCGCCAACAAAGCATGCGTTTCAAGGCCATGGTGTATAGTTATAATCAAAGGCAACTTGTCTAACATTATTCAACTTACCAAGATTTGGACGACGGGGTTTAACACCTCCCCACCCGTCATAATGGTCTGGAAACAAAAGAAATACTGTTTTAAAAACTGTAGGGACAGTTCAAATGACCAGCATGAAACAACTTATAGAGGGTGGCCCACCTAACATGAACACCCCTTTTATTTTCAATACAAACAGTATATTTCAAATCCAAAAAATACGTGTCCAATGATTTTTGACAAGGATTCGAAAAAATGGTGTGTGCGCGCTTTTGCGCACGTGCGCAGTCTACACTAAGTTCCTTATTTCAGTAAACAGTAAATTCACAGAACTTCTCCATTTCTTGAACGGGGGCATTCATTGACAAATCCCAAGGAGACAGTAAAAAACGTTGACCCTCAACCTCCTACTGGTAAACCTGTACAGGAACAATGAATCCAATTTGTTTTACAGAATTAACTTTTTTTCTGAGAAGGAAGATTTGCAGTGATTTTGCAGTTATCTCTACATCTGTAGTACATTTATATAGGGAAATCAAATGAATATAAGGAAATATATGTACGAGTATTGTAGAGTACAGCTTGTACTGAGTACAGTAGAATGCCGATAGATGCCGACAGTAGCCCCCCTTTTTATATTCTGGTAATTTACAGGGTGTCACACTAGTTGTCATAAATTGTTGACATAAATGATAATTTTTCACGAGAAATGAACAAATTTCGGTCATTATTCCGCCAAAATTGAGTCAAATCAAGAAACGGATAGGATCACGTGAATCAGCGTAATAAAATTTTACAATTCATGTGCCACACTTTAGAGTTCTCCATCATCCACTATTAGACAATTTTGGGGTTGCGCAACCTTGCGTGCTCGCTTAACCGGTTGCGCGAAATAAAAAAATGTTGTTGTTTACTCCGATTTGGACGATTTTAGGAGGGGGAGGGGGATAACTCGTATGACACTCTGAATAAACACTACACCGAATCAGTTTAGGATTAATAATTAGTTCAGAACGAGTTCTACTGTTATTATCAAGGCAAAAACAAGGACAAAACCTCACATTTCCGCTTTTTGTAAGAAATTATTCTTAGGGCCACGTCTATAGAATCATTGCACAGGTACAGAGCTCTATTACAACTAAAATTGTAACAAATTTCATCTACTTTTATAATGGTAATAGTGAGATACATAGAAAAACCAAAAAAGTGTTTAAATTTAGCAGTTTTTCGGCTACAACCCGACTGGCTTACGTTTTTGACTTTTGCAAATCTAGACGGACCTTTAAATTGTTAAAACGCAAGTTTACGTTGTTTGCTTCCATTTCGGAGGAACAAAATTACTGCACTAGTAGCATATTTTCGGTAATCGACCTTCTGCCTTACGCAGTAGCCTAATCGAACAAGACTTATGAACTCTCCGGGCACCACTGGTTAATTTCAACCTTCGACTACCCCAGAAGCCACTGGAGGTGTTTCATGTAAAGAAAAAGGTGCAGACTCCAGAATTCAGCAACGTACAGGACGTTCGAGAGTAGGAAAGCACTTCCACTCGGGAGATCGAGTACCTCTACCGCAAGTGGAACTAGAATTCGGTAGAAGTTCAGTGTAGGGGGCCCCTCCTGATAAGACCGTCGTAACTCGATGTCTATATATCGATCGACGCTTTCGGTATATAAATCGATGATACGCGATACCTCTACAAACTGCAACTTTTGAATATGGCGGAAAATAGCGAACTTCTAAGTAGCAAATGGCGGGAAATGAACATAGTGAAATACGTAGGTTAGGTGTCTGGAAGGGAAAGAAAACATCTCGGCTGACATCTACAACGCTCTCATCCATTTCAACTATCTTATTCTCACCTCCAACCATGTCCGTATCACTCGCCAACAAATCCATACAAACCTCTATAAAAAAAAACTACGCCTTAGCTAGGTTCAATTCGTGCATAATGTGACTCACGATGTGCGTTCTAATGTGTTCTGTCTAGTTTGGTGGTCTGGATGCTCGCTTCGCTCGCATCTCAAAAACAAAAAAATATCCTACATCAATCCTTCTAGTAAAGTATAGATCAGTTGGACAAATAGAAGGTTGACAGTCTGGTTCAAGAAGGAAAGGTTGAATAGAAGCGGGAAAGATGGCGGACCTTCAGCTTCTCGAAGGTGGTTGTGCAAAGCAATCCGACATAACAGCGGTATCGATATTATGATCCTATAAAAACATCGATATATTCTTCTTATCAGGAGGGGCCCCCTACACTGAACTTCAGCCTAGAATTCAACTGTGAAAACTTTTCAAGGACATCCGAGCAATTCAACAGACACTATTTAAATCAATTACAAGATGATACATAGTCAAATAAATCGAAATGGAGATTACCTACATAGAAGAGTGTCCTTGAAGAACAGGCATTTACTTCCTCAACGGTTGAAACTTCAGTAAACACCAATTTTGACAACGTGGATGTTTAGGATTTTTGTAAAACTGAGTACCATAATAGTAATGTTATGTCCTCCAACTTTCATGTGCAAACTACCGGCTACTACAACAACAATGCCATTCAAAATGCTTTTCGCCTTTCAACGGCCATACAACCCTTGACCAACCGTATCCCGACTGTCATAATGTTCCTGAGGTTTCAAGAATCCGAATAGTTGCCTGCCAGATGAATACCCAACAAGAGATTTCAATTCTGGCTATGCAACAGGACATAAGTGTGATCTTATAACTATTCAAGCCATGGCTACATAACCATCATTCCTTAGATGGAAACAAGCCCTTTATATATTCACATATGTGGAAATGAAAATGGTAGGTAGGTACATGATATGGGAAAGGCATGCAAAAAGTTACCTTGATGGCACCCGCGGTAAGTTCTGCCTCCATAGTAACGACGTATCAATCTTACGGAATCTATTGTTAAGTTCTATTTTTTAAGTACATTTATAATCGAATTAGTTGATGGAGAAAGAAGACCTTAAATTCACAGCGCAAATGAAACTTTGTCTTTCAGTTCAAGTGGTATACCAGAAAATGTAAACGAAATGGCGACCTGAAGCTTATCACATATCTTTATCAAAAGGGCGGGAAGGTGGATAGCCATGGATCTTTTTCGGACTTTCCTCGTTTCTTTTCCATGTACCGATAACCCACTGGCCTGAAGTGCTCTTTTGAACGTATTATGATAGCGACCGCTACCATCGCTAGCTGGGTTCTCAAATGTCTAGTGTCTCTACTGTAATTAAACTTTTAAAACGGACTCAGCGATGTTCCCAGTTCGATGCTCGGTTCACCTGTGATGAATGTCGAAACTCGATCCATAGAAGAAAAGTCGTTCCTATCGAAGCGGACCTTTGTTATTTGAGACTTTGACAAGCCTTGGTGCTGTTAATGTAACACAATATTTTTAATATGCAACTTGATGTTTTCATGCAAATTCTATAGGAATGTTATGACCTGTCTAGCTCTATGGAAAGAAATATGCCATGACATTATTATAATTGTTTATTTACATTTGATCTTGATTGGCAAATGAGACATCAACATGAGCATGAGTGATCTGTTACCTGTAGTTCTTCAACTGTCATGGATCATCTTGCATTTGTCATAATATGACAATGCATATTATGCATTGAGAGTCCAAAAACATATTCATGCCAAGATTTTTCCTGTGTAGGTTGTAAAAATTTGTTATAAAAGTTGATAACAACATTTTGTGCAAAAATTCTGAAAGGTTTTCTCATTGTTTATTTTATACCTGCCCACTTGAGTGGTGGCAACATATGTAGATACAGACTTGTTTGGTCTGCGAAGTGATAGTAGTTTCGATTTTTTGCATTCCTCAATCGTAAAGACAAGCGTAATTTGATAATGAGACGATTTAGGTATTGCGTATTAACTTACCGCTATAATTGCACCTTCCTAAAATATTTGTGAAGACAACATCCAACGTGTACTTCAACGATGGCAATAAGGAGACATTAGGTTGGTAGTGAGGTGTCACGGCGGACACACAAGTCAGCTCTCCATGTGGATCTGTTACTTTGTGATGCTGGCTGATGACGTGATCCGAATAACGCCTACACCCGAAAATATTCCTTTCGTGTTTTTTTTCCTGCTTGAGTTTTGGTTGTTTTCCTCCAACGGATTTTCCCCCCTTGTATGCCCAAGTTCTTACTCACGTCGTTGATATCCCCACATATTGTTGAGGAACTAATTTTTAGTAGGATCACTTTTATTCTTCCTATCCAGTTCACTCCTCTGGTGCCCTTGTTGAACCCGACCATTGCCCACACTGAGTACCTATCTGCCAATTTTTGAGTTATTTTTTTCAACTTACCCACCAATTTAACTAGAATTGGGTCGATCTATCCGTCGCCACTCAAGGCAAACTTCAACTTAGTTCTTTGAGCCCGAACACCGGTCTTCGAGCCCGATAATTTTTGCAAGCCTAGTCTTGCTTTTCACATTCTGAGAATGCCACATAAATACCCATGTCATGATGATGAGATCTCTAGACTAAGTGTAGATGAATGTCCTGATAGTGATCTTATTCACTTTTCAGTTCATCAATTTTCCTTTCTCCTAGTTCAATAGGTTTCTTCAATTTTCCAACTAGCTATTTTTCCAAGAGGAAAAAAATCGGTAAAGTTCTTTTGTTCCTCTAAGCTTTTTTTTGCTGCCCCTTGGATGGTGGTTTTTGACCTTGGATGAGTTTGGTTGGGAGGAGCGGTACAAAGTTAGTTTGGGTTGGGGGCTATTCAGACTGCGCGGTCGTGTTTCTTTTTGCTTCACATCAAGTTGGGCACTGCTCGGAGGATAAACGTTTCCTTAATTGCTATCAAAGAACTTCTTTCTCTAGGTCGCTTCCTTTCCTACATGCTACAACACAGATAACGTATAGGTACGTATACGTTGGAAAATCGTCAACTTCAGAGAAAAAAAAAACACTAATGCTATTGCAATGGCTATAAAAATGTTGAAAGTACAATTTCCCTATATTTCATTCAAGGAGATTAGTTTGTGAGATGTTCTGAAGTGATCCCTGAAGTTGAACACTTTGTCATAGCTTCAGACAATATCTCTCCTGTGGATTGACTTACAAAATTCGTTCTTTTAGTTAAAAATCGCAAGTTCAAAAAGAAAGAAATTACTTTTAAGTACTGTTAAAAAGATTCGGATAACTTTTCCAAAAAAATAAAAATTAATAAATAGTAAGTAAAATAATCTCTAAAAATGGTTACGAGTGGTTCAAGATTGCAGAAATTATATTTGCAGGATATTATTGAGGGAACATATATCAGCTATAAACAAGAGCATTTAGAATTTCATGCACAAGATTGTGCTGAAAAATATAACAGTCTCCTGGTTGTACCAAAAAATGTTGACCTATAAGCTTGAAAAAATTTTGATGGAATAGTTGGTTAAAAATTACGTAAAGTAAGCAAATTTGATGTGATCAAGATGTACGACTGATTCATTTCTTCTTTTTTCCTTCCAGCGATATTTTTAGCTTTCCAAATTATTTATGATGTATCCCTCCTTCTCTTGAAAAATAATTTTCTTTGAAGAACAGAGAAACAAAATGAATATCCCTATCATAAAATAGAACGTGATCCTTATAATGTTTGCATGCAATACGATCATAATCTTTTCATTTCTCTTTACTGAAAATGAATTGCCACAAAGCAGGGACCCTTAATGTACAGTCAAGCAGGAAAGGGGTCCTCTCATTGAAAAAATTATTCAGGAATTTGAATAAAACCCAGAAGTTTTGTAATTTCATTGTAATAACTTATTTGTATACATTATTTACAGTTCTTAGAATATTTTTTAAATTTATCCTAAATACTCCATAACTTAAGACTAATAATTTGAATTCTATCAAAGTAGCACGTGGTTAACCTGTTCGCTCCATTGTCAAACCTTTCAACAGCTATCGATATAAAAATATATAATTAGAAATCACTGGAAAACAGTTTTTTGTGTGTTGTAATCGTTTTTGTAATTTTTAATATAGGAGGTTTGTATTGTAGGTATGTAATATTTCATTAACATTGAACATTAACGTATTGTTTACAATAGGTTTCACTAATTTGTTTTGGAAACGAAAATTCAGCATAATTTAGCCGTGAAAACAAAGGACTGATATCAGATGATATTGCCTGGTATGCTATCTAGTGACAAGTTTACCAATGGATTAAAAGGTTGTTATTTAGACATTAACCTCAACTAAACAGTTCGATTTTTTTTTTCAGAAATCAATCAAAATTATAAAATATAAACTCAATGTTTTTCTTATTTCATAAACAATTTAACAGAAATGATTTCTTACTGAGAAAAAAAGTCTGTGGAATAATTTTTCTCTTTTAAATATACTTGTGAGGCAGTGTTACTGCTATCCCAACCTTACACTTCTTCTGTTCATTATATGATTTTTATTCAATCAACCAAACAAATCATAACTGAACATTCTAAAACTAATTTTACCACAATCAATTCGGGATATGAGTAAAAATAAATTATACGTCAATCTTGTTAAAGGAGTTATTCTGATAATATTTTTGTATTATTGTAAATTGACTGAATTTTATGAATAGGTAAGTAATTACTTCTCTTCAACAAGGTTACATTTTTTTCGTTATTGTGGCATCAACTATTTTTTCACTGTGATTTTTCATTTTAAAAGATCGAGATTCGAAGAAAATACAAAGTGTGCATATCTATTCAATTATTTTCTTTCTCTTTTTTCGCATTTCAAAGAAAAAAAGAAGGGCGAAAATCAATTAAATCGATTTTTATTATTCGAATTTGCAACATTTTTTGTGCATCATAAAAATATCGTTCTGTCGAAAGAACACTTTTAATAATTCTATTAATTTTAAAATTATTTAGAATATCGTTGAAGTTTGATTAAAATCTCAGATAAAAGTTATAAACGTTAGTTAAACTAATTATAAAAAATTTAACAATAATATAACTACATCAAACGAGTACGAGCATATTTTTCGCTTTTAAAAAATTGTCGCGTCTCCTCGGATGTTGGAAATATGGTAGGATTTAATCCGTCGTAATGTAATACTCTCGGAGATATTTTTACGGCAGCTTTCATAGATATTAGTGAGCCACACCCCAAAATTGCTGAAAAACTGTGTTTTGCCTGGGGTAATGCGTTTGGAATGTTAGTAAAAAGAAATTAAATTAGGTATCTATTCAATCAAGTGTGAATTTACTTAGAATCGTTATAATTTTTGAGAAAGATGAATGGAACGCGGATTCTGTAAATTGTTACACCAATGAGATCCTCAACTATTTAATATTCCGTTGGAATCGCGGTATTTTTTCTAACACTGTATCCTGCCCCAACTTCAGTTTGTTCAGACATAGATGAGAAGCTGGGAGATGATTCGAAATGTTTAATAAAGTACTAAGTATAGGTAGCTGAATTGTTTATAGCTTAGGCAACTTTGGAAGGTTTGAAAATTGAATAAGCAAAATATATATCTTGGAAATGATCATGCGTTTTTTCATTATTATTTCATTAATTTTAATGTAGGCAGGTATAATAATCCGAGTCCAATGAAAATGCAACCTTTTTTCTTCTCTTGATGTTTTGGCATTTCTAATAACGAAGGTTTCGATTTATAGCATAGGTTGGTTATAGAATTACAGTTTTTTTTACGCGATGGTTGCAACAAATTGGTTGAATTATTATTCATTTATGCAGAGAGTTCATTGGATGTTCATATCTTCACAGACAAAGTCGAACTATTGAACACTCAGGGAAACTATTGAACAACGATAATAATAATAATAATAATAATAATAATAATGTACCATGTAAAAAAACAGCTTTTTGTTTCAAGGCTACTTCGATTTCGTCTCAATTTTTTCTTGGTCATACTTTGGTGTAACAAATCACTTCATCTCAAAATTTCGAAATCTTTTACATTATTTCACCAATAATTAAGAAAAAAGTTCGACAATACCAAAATTAATTAAGAACCCAAAAACTTGACACTATTCTGGATGAACTGCACAATAATCAGAGAAATTAAGTCTACGAAGTAAAACACAGTTTCAAATAACATAATTAATTTGGCACAACGAACAAATTCCTATTTCTGATATTGCGTCAATATTTCCATTCGTTTAAATGTACATAGCTACATCCTCCTCTTTTAAGAAATGTTGGGTACCTACCTACATTAATCTAAAATGATACTCGTATTCATTGTCCCTTAGACCATTCATTTAGTGTGAATTGGATGAATTGCAATAAAGTTTTTAAAATAAATTCTAACTGAGCAGATTGCAGTAATCGGTATCTCCCAACAATAGTTACACCATGTGTCATTACAATTTTTGTTCATGTTCTTTCTTTACAATTTTTAAATGGTTAACATTTCAATGAACGATCATTAGGCCTTGTTATACTGCCAATTATGACTGGAAATCCATCTGTTAATTTTCTTCAACGGCTCTGTGTTTGGGTAGGTATCAGTTTCATCTATGCGGTTCCGCGTACTTAGTACATTTTTCGTGACAATTTCGGTTTTTGATTACATTTCAAAACGAAAAAACGTCTCTATTAAAATGAAGAAAAAATAAAATAATGATAATAATAAAAACTATTAAATAATGATAGTAATAATGTACCATGTAAAAAACAGCACTTTTTAGGAAAAACTTTTTTAACCACTACATGTATTTTATTTTGAGCCATTTTCTAGTTTTTGTTTTTTTAATCTCTCGTTGTAGAGTTCAGATGTCCAACACTAGCACTGCGTCTTCACTATAATAAACACTGAAGTATAACACTCACGTTATTTAAACACCTTTATATTATTTTGTCCATAATTTGTGTTAACAGCACTGCCTTGAATGACTTGAACGGGTTTTTCTTAACGTATAATTGAAAGTCCATGTTTTTTTCAATGCTTGAAATACAACTAGTAGATTTGAGTTCTCTATTGGGAATTCGCATTTGGTTAAGCGGAAAAGTTTTCATTCGTCGAACATTCTGGAGACAACGTAACACTTCAATAGAGAAATCAATTCGTAGTTTCAGTTTTAGAAAAGTTAATTGGGCTTTCACTATAGTTTTATTTCGCCTACAAATTACAGACACCAAGACATTTAGTGGACCAGGGAGAGAAGAGGTGGATTTCAATACTCGAAGTGCAGCTTTCAATACAGTTCAATTAGGTATTGGAATACTTGTACGGGAATAGAAGGGAAGTACGAACCGGCTTTACATTAAATTCAATTGAAGTGGGTACCGTAAGTATTTTTGAAAGGTAGGATTGTAGTAGTTTGATTTCTTCAGACAAAATAGGTGCTGGCAAAACGGAAACTTGATTTTCATTTAGTTTTTAGCATTTTGCTCAATATTGATTAGTAAAAGTGACATACAATCCGTATTATACACTCACACTTCATGTAAATCAACCTATATCAGAGGCAATTTTAATGATATTGCTGTACTTACGTAGATGTAGGCTTGCCATAATCTACGTTATTTCCGTGGAGAAAAGGCAAATTGTTGATATTTGATTACTGACAAGAAATTAATCCAAATATTGAAGTATTTATTACAAATAACGTGCCGAGTGATTACGTATGTGACTTATTTTTAATGAGCCGGTTGTGTTAAGACTGATAAAGATATTTCAAGTTTTGATACCCAGTACGATTTTTTTCTGATCTCTTGATGA
This sequence comes from Creontiades dilutus, assembly GCA_031894815.1. Lineage (NCBI taxonomy): Eukaryota > Metazoa > Arthropoda > Insecta > Hemiptera > Miridae > Creontiades > Creontiades dilutus. The sequence continues at coordinate 209,791 of JAVIWC010002458.1, read as the reverse complement.
AACCAGAAATCTCTAACTCAACCCCACATTACGTTCACCAGTCGTGTAGTTGAGTGTTGCGAAAAATGCACGGTAGGTACGGGGTCCCGCGGTGTACCACAAATCTACCGGAGGATAGGATTCGGATGCATGGATTGCTTAGGTACCTATAGGGAATTTGGATGGTTATTTATTTATTTATTTTTAATCAAACACCAAAGCAATTTAGGAAAAATGAGTTTAGAAGTTTACAAAAGAAATTACCTAATTATTGCAACAATAATGACATTCTTCCACTTCAATATTTCCCTTTAATCTAGAGTTCCTGAGTCTAGGAACTCATTGGTTGAGGTTTCTAATAGATGCGATTTTCATGAAAACACAACTGTACACTCCGGATAAAGCTGCTCGACTTCCCTCGATCTCGACAGCCTTACAACGGGTGGTCGAATTGTCCTCCAACAGAGGATGTTAATACGCGGGCAATGCGGAGGCATAACATGCGTACGCATTGAATTTTAAATTAGGTAAATAACTAATTTTTTTTAGTTACAAGGGTTCAAACATATTACCTTAGTGAAAGAACCTCAACTGTAGATTTTTTTTCTCTTTTACGTTAAACCATAGACAAACGTTCCGATGAATGTTGATTTTGTTGGCTTATTCTATAAAAATCATTATCTACATCTGTCAAGGAAAATGTATCAATTGTGAGAGCTGCACTTCGGTTGAAAAAGGGTGGGTAGGGGTTTTCTACATTAAACTTGTTGAAAAACAACAACTCATTTATGAATTTATTACAAAGAAAGGTAATTAGGTGACAGGGAATTTTGCGACATAGGTAGTGTTACTTCCATCTTTTTTTCTTAACAGGGAACATGAAAAAACAGTAGGTATACAGTTATTCCTAATATTGCCATTAATAGACATACTTTCACATAGTATCAATATCATGAATGTAGTGTTACAAAACAGATCACATTTCTTTTATAATTTAAGAATTTATACACTTCCTTGAACAACCAGATTTACATAACATTTCTTCCAAATTGATTCTTTTGAACAATTGAAAGGTATTGACTGAATGTCAAGCAGCTTCATTTTATAAATAATCACAGAATTTTGAGTAAAACATTGTATTTGACAAGTTTTGTCTGGAGAGGGCTGTGAAGCACAGCTGAAAACAATTTAATTTAAATTGTGTAAAATTGAAGTACCGATGAAATTAATGAGGTATAATAATAATAATAATGATAAAATGAATGTTTTATTATCTAAACATTCAATGGAGTTCTTATGAAACTGATTGACAACTCGTTTAAACCTTTTTTCTAATTGAAAATGGAATTTTTAAATGAGAAAGCGATACGCTTCGTGTTTTGTGGAACTTGTGTCACTAATGTACAAATAATTCAGCGCTGTCACACAGCTGCGTATGAACTAGTCTTGGATTGATATTTCAAAACATTTCATGTCCGTACTTTTACATTACGTTCACATCTAGGCTTCGAACAAGTTCCATATAAAGTAAAAATGTGCGAAGATCCGGTTTATTATTCCCAATAATAAACCTAGTTTTAGTAATTGTGGACGGTCAATGTTTGTACTCAGGGTACTTGGGACCTGGCAGGAGTGCCGATTGATCATTGTGAGGCGATGGAGAGTCTTCGTGACGCACTGGTGACTCCGGCGGCGAGTAGCCCACTCTCTCTTCGGTACTACCCAATTGGACTAGTCGTGGTTGAGCTTGAATAAAGTCATCACTAAAAGACATCGAGCAAGAAATTACCCGTATACAGAGAACATTTGTTGAGAAACCTATACAGTGGGGGAAAGGAATGCGAATCAAACTTGAATGGAATAATGATTGATTTGAAAGAATTTCATAGTTCAGTAACTGTTAAAAACGTAACGTTAATAACTGTTCTTAACTGTTGAGAACGTTTTCAACTACTTGAAAAAATCTCGAACGTAACTCAAAAGCTACACAAAATATCAATTTTTAAAAAGAAAAAAATCAGAAAGCCCTTTTGTTTTTCTGTGCAGTTGTGGATATAGTTTACCACTGATGTACGACCATAATTGAACGCTTTTAACAATAATTAGTAGGCATTTCTCGGGGAAAAGAAAAGTTGAGAATACCTGCTTTATTTCTAGGGGTTTTAGGACGTCCTTAATAGTGATGGTAGCTTATTGATTTGACTTAGGTGAGATGACGACAAAAGTCAACCGTGAGAAAAAATAATAACTTGGAAATCCGTATCAACAAAAATAATCCAATCCGATACCGTCATAGATAAGTTCCACTTCGAGAACGTGATGCGAAGGGTAGAGGAGGTGGATGAGGCATTTTTGTTGATTGAGATTGAAAATATTATTCTGGTTTTGTTTTCAATGTCAGGTTCTCATATTCGTTCACCTAAAGATGGTATTCAAATGGGGTTTGCAGCTAGTTATTTGGTGATGGTGCGAAAAAATAAGACTTTCCTGGATTCTAATTTTAACTGTATATTTATTATTTTTATTTGAATTAAATGTTATCAAATTACTAGAAAGTGGTATTTCTTACTAGAGAAACGGTTCAGGTCACGTTAATATGTGGACATATCGTGGCTTGGACGGAAAGAATGTTAAGGAAATGGAATTTAGTTGACATCAGTTGTGTTCTTTGCTATTGAAAAAGTTTTTGACAATAATACGCCTAAACAGATTTGAATGAGACATCGGAGAGTTCAGTTGAGATTTATTCTGATAGTTTTTGAATGTGGAAGCTGTACTTTTATTTAGAAAGTCAGGTTGTCATCAGACAAAAGTTCACGCCGAACGATGGGCGGAGGATACCTTGATTTCAAGAGTCTGGCCTGGTTTTATCTTTTTTTGTATGTTTATTCGATTTTCATGGTAACAAGTCATCCAAAATTGATTCAGGTTACAATACTCTGTCATATTGGCTCTTTTGAATCTCGGACTCACGGTCATCGGTCCGCACAATTTGAATGGCGTCTTCAGCCCTGCTAAGGGGGAGCATAATTCCACGGTATCAATCACAAGAAGAGACAAGACTTTTTTTGTTTTACTTAGAGGAGGTTTAGACGAAATTATTGTTTGCCGTTATACTTTAAAAATGAGTGTTCTCTTGAAAATTTGGAAGGTACGTTGTTCTATTTTAATTCAATTTCCAATAATGGTTGTATGTAAATGGACCAAGAAAAAATTGTGACAAAAATTGCTTGTTTAAGTTCCAGGTTACCTACGTAGATTCCAAAAATTGAAAAAATAATCAAATAAATGAACTAAAATTACCTATTGTTGAACTCTAAGACGTTTGAGCCTTGTTCATAAATATATACTCGTACAACCGAGGGACGCCCTCTTCCACCTATGAGCCAAAACTGTTGAAACAGAATAGACATCAATAACTGAACTCCAACTTTACAGTTTTCAACGTGTACGTCAATTTTTAAACTTCAACAACAGGGTGTTTGGTTAATTAAACGATAGGGCGACAGAAATCGTTATCATCGCTCTGTACAAAACATTTGTAATTATCCTTATTAAACCATATCGGTCTTAAAGTCAAACAGACCGTTCAAGGTTCCTTCTTCGACCTTCCATAGCACCTTGTGTTCAGCAAATCCAAATTTTCCTTGACATTCCGTATTTTGAATGATGATTTGAGTAGTTATCTAATTGAGAACTCTGTGAGCAGGTCTTCACGTCCAAAGAGCTCTGTAAGAGACCGCACAACAGATGCGTACATGTTTCTCCTAACAGGATAACCGTCTACGACCTCTTTGACCGGCAAATTTTCAATCATGCATTGGGTTTTAGCCAAGCTTGTCATTATCATCCATGGACGGGTCTTGATCAAGTTTAGAAAATTGAGACCAAAAGAGTAACTAGTCTCGTAAATCCCCACCAAACGTTTTGAGCTGTTGTTTTCTTGAAATAATTTAGAAGAATTTTATCAAATTTATGTTTCTCATCTATTAGGTCTGATTCACTTGTGCCCTCTAAAGTCTCTAATGTTGTCATGATGGGGGAGTTTTTTCTTCCATTTGAGAATTTTTGAAGGTGAGTAACTCAAAGAGCGATGTGGGTTCAGTAAATCCTGCTTAGTAATATCCGTCAGTGACACATTGATCTTCTTGCAGATGTAACCGTTTGTACAAATGGGAGTTCCTCTGCCGAGGGATTTTTGTTTTCGCTTCGCAGGTATAAACTGGTCAGTCTTTAGACAACTCCTGTTCGGTGCGCACGTCAATATTTTATTTATTTATTTTTTTTTTTACCTTCATAATGAACAATAAAAAAATACACTTTCGGCATGTTATGCTTTGGGAATTCAAACAAGGCAATAGTGCTACATCTACGGCTCAAAAACTGTGCAGTGTGTATGGTGAAGGAGTGATAACTGATCGGGCAGTGAGAAATTGGTTTGTGAAATTCCGTTCTGGAGACATGACCTTGAAAGACGAGCCAAGGACGGGTCGTCCTTCTGACTTTGATGACGATGTTTTGAAGTCAGTTTTGGAAGAAAATCCACGTCAGTCAACTAGAGAGTTATCGAAGAAGGTCAATACATCCCAATTAACTGTTTGCCGTCATTTGGAAAAATTGGGGAAGTCAACAAATTGGGTGTATGGGTACCCCATAATTTGAGTGAACGCAACAGAGTGGATAGGATGTCTCCAGAACGGAATTTCACAAAACAATTCCTCACTGCCCGATCAGTTATCAATCCTTCACCATACACACTGCACAGTTTTTGAGCCGTAGATGTAGCACTATTGCCTTGTTTGAATTCCCAAAGCATACCTAACATGCCGAAAGTGTATGTTTTATTGTTCATTATGAAGGTAAACAAATAACAAATATTGACGTTAACAGAAGTTGTCTAAAGACTGACCAGTTTATACCTGCGAAGCGAAAACAAAAATCCCTCAGCAGGGGAACTTCCATTGTGTGCAAACAATGATCAAAGGGACAGATTACTTAGGCGGAAGCTATTTATGACTCGACCCAATATATACGAAATAAGACTTTTTGTGTGTAGTTGTGTATCAGTTGCTACGCTACAAAAAGGACCAACGATCATATAAAAAAAACGAATTGGAATAGAAAAAGTCTGTAACTTTAGATACAAAATGTGTTACAACGGTAATTCACTAAGGGGCAAACTCAAACTTTTCAACTTTCAAAATAGGTCTAATAATTTCTGTTTTATTCTCCATCATGACTTAAGTTTGTGATTTTTGACCCAAAGATAAGAAAAAAGTACCTGACCTGATGATTTAAAAAGTTTTAATATACAATATAATCTTTTTTATTTATGGGATGTGATTTTGTTTATTTTTTCAAAATTAATTTTATTGTTACCTTCATAAATAGTCCTCCTTTCTCAAAGACAACAAAAATACCTCTTTATCTCATGCTATAATTTATCACAGTTTACAGGGTGGCAAATTATTTTATTGATTATGAAGTGGATATCAATGTTCAATCTTTTATATAAAAATTGTACTAACCGAATCAGTCTACCCCAGTGGTTCTCAACCTTTATTGAACTACCGCTCTAACTTGAGGAGTTTTTCCAACGCCGCCTATCACGGGAAGAATGGAGACCAGAAGATGTTTGTTATAAACTAAAATCTTTAAAAGATAAATAGGTACATTGGGAAGAACTATAGAAACAAATGTTGTGCCAAAAGAAAAAACCAGTAGCAAATTGGAAAAAATATGTTTTATACTGCTCCATTATTTCTGCAAAATTGGGCACTTTTGGAAAACGCTGCGAATTCTTTCAGTGGGGTTTATAATTCAATTTCATTCATTTGGCTTGTATTCATAATTTGAATTTCTACTACTCTGCTTTGGAGTGTGCGTGTTTCACAGGTGATAGAGCAATTATTGAATTTCAGGAGGCACACAAATATGATCAAACTGATCAATCCAAAAAGGTATTTTGGTCGCGAACAGATTTACGTGCTCTATGCATATCTCCTGAAATTCAATAATCGCTTTATCACCTGTGAAACACGCACACTCCAAAGCTTAGTAGAAATTCAAATCATGAATTCATGCCAAATGAATGAAATTGAATAATAAACCACAGTGAAAGAATTTGCAGCGTTTTTTGACACGTACATACAGCGTTTTGTTTTGTCTTGGGCCTAGGTGTGTCTGCGGGGCAAAACGTTTCTCTCGCGTCCAAGTGTGTATACCTTAATATGGATATATTCCATAATATGAATATTATTCATATGCCATAATATGAATATTATTCATATACCATAATATGAATATTATTCATATGGGGCAAAAATCTTCCTGCCGAACGCGGGAAACGAACCCGAGAAACTGTGATTATGACCCCCGTACGAAACCCAAGCACTACGGGTTTGTTTTACTGAGTTTACTTAGTTTATTAGATTGAATAATGAACCCCAGTGAAAGAATTTGCAGCATAAGATCATGACATAAATCGGGAATAGTTTGAGCTATAGACCTGGGGAGGGGCTCATTCGATTCCATATGGAAAGTTCTTAAAAAAAAGTACATATTTAGGCCGCCTTGGTTTTTTTGAGGTCTTTAGGGATTTTACAAAACTTTGACAACCCTTAAGTGGCACTTCAAATTAAGTGAGAGAGCTGTCTAAAGAATTGGGGCGTTGTCGGACCAATATGGATTTTTCCTGAAAATTTCAGATTTTCGCTCCAGCCGTTTGAGAGAAAACGTGCGTGCGGCGTATGGCGGACGGATGGACAAATTTTTATTGCAGATTTGGATTCTACACACTTTGAAACGTAAAGCCATAAAATTTTCAGGGGGGGGGGGGTTAGAATTTTTTTTTTTTCAAGAGCGATTACAATGGTTTATCATTGAATAATAAACCAAAATGGATTAATGCAATGCTTGTAGTTTTATCAAGAGAGCCAGTTTCTTGTCGTCAGGTCCTAAGCTAGTGGAATGAAGTGCAAGTTTGCTCTTTTCTCGATGTCAAGTCAATTTTTTTCTCTAAGCATGGAATACGCTTCATTTATTATTAGCTATGACCTAACTGACCAAAAATGTCACGTAGTTATATCAAACAGTTGTAAGGAAATGGAACTTCAAGTGTTTATCGCACAGAAATCGTTCACCATTCGTTGGAAAGCTCTCTAATGATCAACCATTTTTGCGTTGTAGTTTTATATTTATTTACAAGATGTTAATCCAATAGTGCGATGTTATGAATGGTTAGCATTTATAGTGGTGCCACTTGTAAGCCTTAATTTGTTATCAATTGGCAAATTAGTTTGGAAACATCATTGTCTTTTAGATCTTTATGCAACGAATCGTATTTAGTAATCAGATTTTCTTTGAGGCAGTCTTTATGGGCATAGGAATGAGAATTTTATCCGTAGGTTCTATGCAAAGAGCATTGGGGGGTCCAGGGGCTTATTTGCACTGGGTTTAATTTCCGGGGAGGGGGGGGGGGGGGTGGACTTGGAAGTGTATGCTTACGTACAATAACATGCTCCTCCTTCACTGCACGTCTACCGCCCGAAACGCGTCTGCTCCAATCACTGATTTGATAATGAATTTGTTTACAAACAGGTTGCGTCATCCACCTTCTTAACTTTGATTCGCATTCCCCGCAGAGAAGAAATAAAAAGCTCGGGTTTCGGCTCACCCAAAATCATACGTGGATGGCTCAAATTATTAGAAGCTCATAGGTATATTATTGGAGAAAGAACAACGCTCGGAAACTACCCATAATACCGTTTGTTATACTAATGAGCGATAATTGGGTACCAGTAATTAATGTTAATTATACGAATCATAAAATAAGCCAGGAAGCTAATCCACATTATTGGAACATTCAAGTACTAACAGTGTTGGTGGTAAATGAATGAATGCAGCGCAACATTCAACACCTTAATCCAGAAAACTGTCCCAGAGTACATACTTATTTTTACTTTTATCTAAGTAACTTCTGATCATTACTACTGGTACACCCTCCGAGAATGTGTTATTGGTGTGATCGATCAGTTAAACAATAAAAAAATAGGAAATGATTTATTTGACGTCTGATATAAAACTGGATAGGACCAGGGTGGTCAATTTGGTATCTAGTTCGCTGCGTGCAATAACAAAAAACAATTCATTATTAACGTTTCCAAACATTTCTCAATTTAGCTTGTAACTTTTGATTTAAATTCAGAAACTTAAGTAGTTAAGCCATGCAGAATTCTAAAGGATCCCAAGGCCATTCAGCAACTCTATAAATAGGATGGTAATGGTCTGAAATACAAAATATATTGAAGTCATCGGAAATAAACTTAAATACCAATTGAATCAAATTTTAACATGAAGAAAAGCGTCAAAAAGGGGAAAATATAGACGTGCAAATGATGGTGAATGTAAAACTCGAAATACCAGAATTCGACTGGGGTCTTTGAATAACGTCTATCAAATGTTTTTATGAAAGTAAATAAATAAAAAAATATTTGGAATAAATAATTAAGAAAGAAGCATCATTGCCAGAAGATACTATGGAGATACAATAAAATAATTATTACTAAGCACACTACGAATATGAACGTTAGATCAGTGCTAAGCATATCTACTACAGAACCGGAGACTCGACAGTAATTTGATTAAATCAAACGAATAATAAAAAATGATTGAAAATGTAATGACTGATTGTCGGCTTTCTTTCATAGCTGAATCTAATACAATTTCACAATTATTGTGGATGGATTTCATTCTTCACAGCATATGATGTTGGGTGTAATATATAAAGAGTAGCTGGTTGTTTTTGGACGAATTACAAGAAACTGCTAATTATGTAACTTGGTCGTACCGATATAGTAGATTTTTTTGCGTTTAGACGGATAATATTTTATTTACCTGCCTGACACAGCAATGGAGAAAGAGATACGTACATCATTTTGGTTTGCCGTTCCAATAATATATATAGCGATACTTGTCCATTTTACTCGAAATTGAAGGGATTAAGACGCTTCTAAATCCGAAAAATGATAGGAGTTAGATACCAATGACTGAGGTAACTACTTGCAAAAGAGAACCTGTTTGTTTGTATTTCTCCTTAAACGAGAGAGGTGAACTGAATTCAAAATTTTGACTTTCTCTGAACTCGTGAATATCAACAGCGTACATTTGACTATAAAGATTAGATTAGGCAAAACTTTGAGAAAATGACGGTTGAAACATTGGTTGGATAGATTTTAAGACTTAATTACAAATTCGTTTATCACGAATACCAAGTAGGTAATTGTTCAGCCAGTTCGTTTTCAATAAAATATAGGGGTACCTACTTGCAAATCACGTTCCGAACTATACATCTTGGAACTTCCTTTCATATTTAGCTTTTATGTTTGTAAAAAAAAGTTGGTAAGGACTAATTCTTCTTAAGATTTAAACTGAAAAATTCTCCAAAGATATTTTACTTGAAAAGAATATAGGCGTAAAAATAAATCTCAAAAATCATCGTTTCGATTTAGTAGCTGCTCTTACGATTGTTCATTGGTGTGCACTAGCATTTTGTTATAGGAGATTGTATGAGTAATCATCAAATTTTGCAATCTAAAATCAAAATTATGAGACACATTGAGGACCAACTAAATTAGGTAGATAGGTAGTCTTTCAAATGAAAATACCAAACAATAATTTCTTCCAACTATGTAGGTAGGTACCTACTTGTACAAAAATATCTCCTAAAAAGTTTCACATGCGAGATGTTCAAATAAACAACTTGGCAATGAACTTACATAATAAGAACGATTTCATTTAATTAGGCCTATGCAGTTTCCTGAAATATTTGTATAAACTTTAATAAAGGAATAAGATGAAATTGTTGGTTACAATGTACTTGCAACTCAAAGTATGATGACATGACCCTCCATACCTACCTTGTTGGTAGTGCAAATATTGGCCTCTTTCTCATATTAAACGTATGTATGTGAATATGATAAAATTGTAAATATGCCTACCGAACGCGCATACATTGTATATCCTACTGAAATTTCGCGCTTCTATTCCATTTCGTAACTGAATACTTCTTTCCCGGTTTCTATCCGTTGTCGTGCCAACAAGGCGTGTGCATTGCATGGGAGGAGGTGTAGAGCACCGTTTCCAGAATGTTTGTTTCGGCCGATAGAACTATTTATTCATTTTAATAAGTTGCTTGGAAGGTGCTGCCACCTGCAGGTGAGGTTGGCACTTACCGCACTGCAAAATCACATCGTCAGTCCGCCTCTAATGATTGTGCAACCCGCAACCTTATTAACAGTTTTTCCCGTTAAATACCGTGAACCCGCTCAATATAATCTCCTTATTTGATGCCTATCGTAGTACAAGTGTCGGTTGGTTATTTCATAATACCGAATTTGTTTCTATACCAAAATTCGTTGGCAAATTAAATTGTGCTTCCCACCACGTGTATCGCAGTTCTTCGTCTCCCGGCCGGGAAGATCTTCAGAAGCCGTCACCAACTGTGAGTTATCATATACATTATTAATTTGCCAACATATCTATTTAATATAATATATTTTATTTGTTTTCCCGTCGTAACTTAAAAGTTAAGCGCCCAGAATTTAATTCACTCTAAACCTGAGCGAACATTTTTGGCTAGCGCGTCCAATGTTTTAAACTTTATATTTGACTGGGGAAATATATTTGGTATTTTTTTAGATGTGATTCCCAAGTGTACAGTGGGGGAGGGGTGGACAAAATCTAATTGTCAGAATCGCTATACTTGACACTTCCAACTTTCCGTGATATTGGGATTATTATGATATTATGGGAATTATTTCACTTAACTCGGTGAGTAAAAATAAATGGATCTAGTTCATTGTCCTTTGAGTCGAGATAGGCACCCAGGTATTGGTGAGTTAAAAAAAATGTTCCTAGAAATTTATGTTTTTAGACCATTACGAATCGATTCCTGGGTTTTATTATTCGTTATTTGTGTGAGAAAGTTTCAGAGATGATGCCATTCTTTGACCTGTGTTCAGGAAATTCACTACATAATCATGTAATGAAATTTGCGCGTCAATTGTATAATACTGTTGTGGTCCGCAAGATTTTCGCAGTTCCTACATTGGTATATTTTGAAACCTACATTATTTTCAATAATTAACGTTTATAATAGAACAAGGAAGAAACAATCTTTTTATTCCCCTCCATTTTTTTTACATTTCACGATGTGTAGAATCCGAAAAAGGAATTTAAAAAAAAATCTATTCGTCAACCGTACGACGCGGTTGACTTTGACCGTCTCAACTCCGGAACCAAACATTATAAAACTGCATTTTTGGAGTGTAGTTGGGACTGAATTCTCGGTATCGCATTTTGTCATTCCTGAAATCGATGGAAATATTCAAAAATCAAAATAACGAGAACTTTAAAAATGACATTGATTTTTTTTGTTCGTTATTGAGAGACATTCCTTCAAATAATCGTGCGAGCCCGCTCGAACCGCTTCAAGTTCATCCGTTCCCTTTTTCTGTGGGCTAGAACTTTGGCAGAAAAAAATAACGACGACTCTACAGTAAATGTGTCTAGAGTTAGTAAAATCGCCTAATAAATTGTCTGTTAACATAATTCCAATGGAATTTTATACTGATATTTGCGGGCAAGTGGCGCATAGGTAGGTGTTTTATTTTATCTCGTTAAAATTCAGTTCTTCCATTCATGGGTTACAACCTTTGTGTCGATATACAATAAATTGCACCAGTTTAGGTATTTAGGAATCAACTTTAACTGTGTGGGTGGAGAGAACTCGTAAATTGTTAGGGTTTACAAAGTTATTTCTATGATGAAGTCATCTTCCTTATTTGGGGCATCTAGGAGACTTGGGGCATTATTGGGTCAGTTCCAGGGGGTTTAGCGGTCGTTTCCAATCGATCTGGGGTCTTGAAATATAAATTGAAGCTCAGCTTGAGGCGTCACCATTACAGGGTATATAAGCGCGAGGAGATTGGGAGTTTGGGTAATGTAATCTAATAAATAAAGATTAGAGATTGGGTAATGTAATCTAATAAAGTAATCTAATAAATATAGATGAGAGATTTACGTCGAAGGGTTATTCAATGGAGAAATGATAAACCTTTGAGCCATAATTGACCGCGTTTTATAATGCAAAACTTCACACTGTATTGATAGGCTTCGTTCTCTCTTCCTTCAATATAGGAGGGTTGAATTCGGGGAAATACCCGTAGGTACGAGGTGCTCCAAAATACTAATAATAATACAATTATATAAATAAAACGAAAGTTTCTACAATTTTCATAGTAGAAGTACGTTTTGAACATTATGAATCGACTTCATTTTAATAGAAGTTATGTATATACATGAAGGTACCTATGTAGTACACGAGTCATTTCTCCCGATAATCCTGATAAAAAAATGAATAACGAAATGATATGTTAATGATGAAAAATAACTTTCTGAATACCTAATAACAGTAACTACAAGTGTTGTTTTTGTTTGGTATTCATTCTAAATGGGTTAATAATCAAATTAAATGCTAATTTGCTCCTCACATTTTGCTTAATAAAATGTATACAATACCCAACCTACCCATCATTAAAGCAAATGACATTTAACTTGCATTCGAAAAAATAGGGTTTTTGTTAAGTACTTACCTAAGGCTTTGGAGTGGAGGTTTTTTTTTTTTTTCATCTAAAGAATAGTCAGCTTTTCAAACTAGTTGTTGGGTTTTACATCTTCTTAACAGTGTTTGTTGATTTTTCAGGATATTTAGTTCAATTTAAGCCCATTGTGCAACATAATTTTTCAATGACCTAGTTCATAGATGATTTACATATTTCCTATGAGTAATCTTCAGCTAAGGAACATAAATCAGACGACTTTTACCGTTTTTTTTCCTTTTCTAGCACATTTTTGGTATGCGACCAATTTGATGTGCTCGAAATACGCTGTCCAACAAACTTATCCATCCTTTTGGGATGCTTAATTTTCGGATGAAAAATGGATTTTTAAATCTTTATCCTAAGGAGAGTTTTCATCTGGAATGACACATACATAAGCGCACAGCATCTACATACCTATATTAGAAAATTGTTAAAATACATGAAAACCTCAAAACTTTCTCCTCACACTAAACTCAAAACTTTTTTTCAAATTTTCGAGCCATTACCTTACTTTTTTACAATGATTCGCCAAAACGTATTGTTGGGGGTTTTGGGGTAATTCCGGTAATGAATGAAATAACTTTAAAAAAAAGAAAAAGAATTGGTCAATCTATGGCAAGTTAATCTTTCATTCAAATGGAAAATACTCCTCGGTATTAAAAAAACCCTGGTTTCATAAAAAATATCTCCAAAGTTGAGACATAAATATATGGACCTATTGATGAATTCCATGCAAGATTTGCAAGACTATTAGGAAATTTTCTCAACTGAGCCAGAAGTGTGACCATTGTGGTGTAATCGTGTTCAAAAAGGTGAACGTTAAATTCAATTTATAGTTTGATCAATACTTACTAGAAATGATTTTCGTTCGCTCATTCTTCGCTAGATAACATGTCACTAAAATAAAAACGCTGTGAAACGCGTTGAACGAGCTGTGCAACCCGACTCTCCAGCTTGACCGTCGACGACCATTTTTCATTACCCGAAGATGAGGTTTTTCGAATGGTGAGAGAACAGATGACAGTACAGCAACCCGAGCGATCTCATTCGATTCACGGAACTAATTCCTATCTTAATCGACAAAAAAACTACCCTTATACATCAACAGTTTTTGAAATTAAGTTTTTTGAAAAGTTTAATCCTTAAATATGATCCTTTATGATTGATTGATCCTTGCAGTTGCCGAGATTACTGGCACATCCCGGATCGATGTTGGATTTTTGAGGGAAATGTTGTAATATTTGGTCCAATCATCACAGCGGGCGGGCGGATTTTTAACCTTGAAAAGGTTTTTGCGAAAAACGACAGGAAAAAGTGAGACAAAAGTAGCGCGTATTTTTATAATTATTTTCACTTACAACCGATCGTTGCCAAGGAAATTTATTTTCGCCATTTTTCATTGCACAAAAATTGTTCACCACTTTTTGGAAAGCTGTGAATTTATTTGACACCAGACCACATCCCACGCTGCCAATTTCCCCCTCCTTACATCTCGGAGAACCATTGGTTACGAGTTCGTTTTGTTGACAAAACTTCTTATATGGTGAAGTTCTGTACATGTTATAACAAAAACGGGTTTATGTTCGAATTCGGAATGTTTTATTTATTTTTTTTTGTTCCGTACCATCATTACAAGTTATGGACAATATTGGTTTGTGATAGGTAAAATAAGTGATGTAATTTTTGTAGTCAATGTTATCCATGTCCCGAGCGAAGATCACATCGGTGCACTATCCTCCTCCCTTAGGTGTATAAGCCATTAGATTCAATTCGAAAAAATCTTCAGCGGACCCCTTGGTTTGGGGAACCATCCTGAATATTCTTGGATTCCCCAAATCGTTTTGGGGTCTCTGGAAAGATTCAAGATAGATTGGAAAAGTTCCAGGCCAGTTACAATTCGACTCCTACGTGTTCTACAACCCATTTTCAAACAAAAATGCCTCGTAGCATTTTTTTGCCAGAGGCCACGTTTCCGACCTATTCGCGATTTAAGATTTTTTTCGTGTTTTTGATCTTATGTCATTAAAACGGTCATAACTCCCTCAATGTTAGAGATAGCTCAAATTTGATGACACCGTTGGAACGAACGTTAGAGTTTCTATCAATTAGATGTCAAAAAAAAAAAAAAAAAACAAACATTTCAACAACAAACAGCATTGAACGTGTGCGATTGCTGCGCGAAATGGCAGTTTTGTAAAAATCTTGAAATCGCCTGTTTTTCATCTCGCCTAGAAACCCCATGAATGCTTGACGCAGAGCTGTGCAGGCCTGATAAAACGTGCGCCGAAATGTCAGCTTCCCAACGGTGTAGTCGTTTTGGTTTTTAAAAATATTTTTAGTTAAGGAAATGGAGTTTAAACGCGAAAAAACGTGTGTTTTCTGTTAAAATTGAGGTTTTTCCAAAAGTCTCGAAGATGAATGCGACTCATCGCAGTCGGAAATGAGTTGTAGAACACGTAGGAGTCGGATTGTGCATAAGTCCTGGGTCAACCTGTATCACTAAATAAGACCTAATGTTTGAGAATTGGGAAAGCTACGGGGGAGGCATTAGCTTGGTCAGGGGCCAGGATATGCAATGACCCGCACGACCGAGCGGTCTTGAAGGAGGGGTTGCTTTGTGCGCCGTGTATTTTCAATCCCAATCTGATTTGGCCGTAGTGTTGGGTGTTGCTATGTTGAAATCGAGTTCATACAAAGAGTTAGAGTTTGAACAAAATTGTTAAGATACAAATTAAAAAATAATTATTTAAAAATGAAAAATGAAAATGAATTTAATGATTGAAAACGTTCGTTTGTGATCAGCGTCTACGGCATTTCCAAGCTGTCCAGCCAAAGTCAGGATAATCGAAGATCCGAGAGACAGCTATTGTTTGTGTTCATTTACGATTGATTGCGATGATTTGGTTTCAGTTGAGTAGCTATACCACAAATGAGTATGTTGACATGATTTTTGTGTACGGTTTTGCCAATGGTAATGCTTCTGAAGCAGCAAGGGAGTCACACTCCTCCTATGTACAACTCACACCCTAGCGAACACGTCGGATAGTTTGAGGAAAAAATATTGGTAGATAATATTGTTTATGTCACTGATCCTTCCTTATCTAGTAAACTTTCTGTTGTTTATCTACTACCTACCTAATTGTTTTTTGTCACCAAGGTTTTGATATTACTACCAGCTATGTTCAACAGCTAGAGCGCACCATGATGAATGAAAATATGCGATAGGGAAAACCTCGCTGAAGGAAATACAGCGAGGAAAGAGACGAAAGGGAAGAGTTGGTAATGATACGGAAGCCTGGTTCGATAAGGGTCCATAGTGTCAGCAAAAAGATGAATGCAACTCATTACAATCAATCGTAAATGAGCACAAACAATAGCCGTCTCTCGGCTCTTCGATGATCTTGACTTTGGCCGAACAGCTTAGAAATGCCATAGACGCTGTTCAGAAACGAACGGGTTTATGCCCAGGACAAAACTAACTTAAATAATCACTTGAGAGGTCACCATTCGATTCAGCTAGCAAAATTACGTATATCCTGCCTCCAACCTTTTTTCGTCGAGACTTTTGGGAAAACCTCAATTTTAACGGAAAACACACGTTTTTCTGCAGTTAAACACCATTACCTTAACTAAAAATATTTTTAAAATCCAAATTGACTACACCGTTGGGAAGCTGACATTTTGGGGCACGTTTTACCAGGCCTGCACAGTTCTGCGTCAAGCATTCATGGGGTTTCTAGGCGAGATGAAAAACAGGCGATTTCAAGATTTTGACAAAACTGCCATTTCGCGCAGCAATCGCATATCTTCAATGCAATTAAAAAGATGTTTTTTGACATCAAATAGATAGAAAATTTAACGCTCTTTCCAACGGTGTCATCAAATTTGAGCTATCTCCGAAATTGAGGGAGTTATGACCGTTTTAATGACATAAGATCGAAAACACGAAACAAATCTTGAATCATGAATAGCTCGGAAACGAGGCCCCTGGCAAAAAATTGCTAAGAGGCATTTTTCTTCGGAAGTGAGTTGTAGAACACTCCTAGGACACCCTGTATAATACAGTGAGAGAGATATGAAAGAGAGAGAGCAAAAACCTTTTCAAGGTACATTACATTATAGCCGTTATGCTTTAAGCGGAAATCAACCGGGGGTGCAGGGGGCGAAGCCCCCGCAGAGGCGCGCAGCGCCGAGTTTCCATTCGATTTTTCCTTACTATTCTCAATAATGAACCTTTGCAATCGACCACTACAAGAATAATTTAACCCCCTCAAAAGTTGTTGGTTTACCTCTCAAGATACATTGATTTAAAAAATTTAGTTGAAAAAAAAAAATACGTCCGTCCGTCGTCGGAAGGTTTTCTAAAAAGCTACTGGACTGTTAACAAAACTGGCCTCAAAAATTCAACATCGATCCGGGATATGGCAGTAACATGGGATCTTTATGAATCAGACCTAAGAGATTATTATAAAGATTGATCTATAAAAAATCAAAAACTTTCGATTTAAGAGGGTATTTTTTGGTGGGTGAAAACGTGAATTAGTTCCTTGAATCGAATGAGACCACTTGGGTTGCTATACGATCATCCGTTCGCTCACCATTTGAAAAACCTCATCTTATCTCGCCACGCGGGCGCGACGGAAGTTTGGTATTTAAGAATGGTCCCGTCCACCAACGTACTCCCTCAATGTTCGAGTACAAATGGTCCCGTCCTCTGAGGAGCTGATGAATGCAAATGATGGCCGTAGCACGTTAGGGGGGATGGGACCCTGAAAGAGGCACGTTAGGGGGAATTACAAGTAGTTGTTAGGGGTAAAGATGTACGGGAAAAAAGCACGTTAGGGGGAACTCCTATTTTAGCCAAATCATAATACACGCATTCACATCAATACGCAGCGGGTTCTAATTTACGGAACTACCACCGGCCACGTTCGCCCCAACGGGCTATCGCCAAAATGACAACTAAATAGTTATTGGAATATATATTGTTTTGTAAACAGTCGTCAGCATCTAGAAAACATTCACGTCAAAAATATGTATTCCTAAACCATACGCAGCCGGACCGTTCCTACTTCGCTCGCAACCGCATTCGTACATTTTGTCAACAGCCAAAAGACACTTTCTTTCCGAAAGAGACCGTTCGTGATAACACCTCGGCACGATCGTCGACGTTCGAGTTGTAGAGCCAGGCTGCACAGACCGTTCAACGGGAAACAAGTATTTTAATTTTGAATGTAATTACAAGATATGTAGGCGCGGAGTGTCGAGTTTGAACAACGTACCACAGACTATGTCTAATAAG
Organism: Creontiades dilutus; assembly: GCA_031894815.1. Lineage (NCBI taxonomy): Eukaryota > Metazoa > Arthropoda > Insecta > Hemiptera > Miridae > Creontiades > Creontiades dilutus. The sequence goes on along the minus strand of JAVIWC010002458.1, from coordinate 191,848 downwards.
CTTGGATAAGTGGTTTATTTAGAAGGGTTATCTAATACAGAAGTAATAAACCTCTGTGCAATAATTTGCAGCGTTTTTGAAATATATTTACCTATCTTCAAACATAAACCATGGGGGGTTTGACGCCCCTGGTGGGCACCCCTGCATAAACCAACAACTTTCGAGGGGGGTTCCTTTTATTTGTGGTCGATTACATAGGTTCACAATTGAAAATAATAAACCAAAAAGAAAGATACTGTCCATCTACCTATGAGATAGTATGACTAACTTTTATTAATACTGAACTTTGAGATAGTTGATAACCCTTTCCATAATTTAGAGAGAAATCAGTAACTAACAATAGTGTGCTTTGGAAGATGAATCATACATGTTATAATGAAATGGAATAGGATTAATCATGTTGTACAACTGAAAGAAAGCCGACTGTCAGAATAAAGACCCTCTCCACTCCAAAACTAATGAATATAGCCCTACCTTAACTCATATTTTACTTTTAAGCGTATTCTTGGAAATTATTATTCAGTTTGAGTGAAGAAGGTTTTTTCAGTATATTAAATGGTGTTTTCAAGTAAGAAGACAATATTTTAAAGTGGGTATGATTATAAATTAAGAATTAGGTGGACTATTTGACACCTTCCGAGTATTATGCATTTTTGCGAATAATGAGGTTAAAAGCGGAAAGACTACCTAATGGCCTACTATCGATTGGGCAACAAGCTCATTCACAACACCTATTGGGGTAGTTCGGCTGATGATGTTTCAATTTTGTTTTCAAGTAGGGTCCCACTCAATTCATTCATTTACTTGTTTTTTCACAATACATATTTTGACTATTAGTGTCCGCGGATGGGTTTATGAGAAACATTTACGTTTGATATTTTTACCGAACATTTCATTATTACTTTAAAATGATCAAGAGTTACTGAGGGGATCTTAATATTCAAGTATTATGTTTCTAAGCAAACTCTTTTGAAAGCATCGAATAATGATTCGTGAACACCTATCATAAGCTGAGATTATGCAAACACCTTCTAGAATGATCTGTAAAAACGGATACTCGTTTCAAATTATGTATTTATTAATTTTGAACAAATAGGATTAAGTTCATCTTTTTTGATTTGATGAGGGAATGATTTTATTTTATGAAGCGCAGGTAGCTGCTTATTAGTTTTTGTTTCAGAACGGAAAGCAGTGCTGCAGCAGAGAGGAATTTATTGGAATAATTAATTAATGTTAAATAAATATAGATATCTGGCGGACCTTATGATACGGCAGTGAAAAATATGTTGTGACCAAAATATTCAAAATCCAATAACTTAAGATCTTTTTGCCAGTACCTATTTAGAATTTAGGTTTAGGGATTCTTCTCAAGTGTCAAAAGAAGATCCACTTGTGCTTTCGGAAGTTGAATATTCATGTTATTTGATCAGTAGAAGGCGTTTGATTCAGCATTTAGTTACCTACCTTTCCGAATCTGGGGTATCCGGAGGGGGTCTTCCTGGCCGGTCTTGGTCAGCACTCTCGTAGATGCCTTCTTCCTCTGGGAGGTAAACCCGCCCCGAGCCTGAAGATCCTGGTCCATGCCTGTACCTCCCGTAACCGAATTCGCTCCCTCGTACCCTCCTGAAACAACATTTAACTCCCTATTATAGTTATGTGACAACCAAATTAAGGGTTTCATTCCACTTTCTTAGAATTTTGCAGAATCTGAGTCAGAATCAGCAGACTTGGCTATTGTTTTATTTATATTGGTTCCCCTAACCACTGTCACCTATAACATTGAAACATACTACTGATTATGCGTGCGAACGGTTGAGAAATATCTTCCGCAAATGTTCTATTTACCTAATTTTGAAGATAGGTATTTGCAAATTTTCATAACAAGTTGTTTCAATTCCATGGCCGCTCACTGGTAGAAATTTCCCCCGTTAAACATTCCATGGTGAAGTAGTTAATACTCTTAGACATTAAGTGATTAATGGAGCAGTTCCAAGTTTCCAATCATAGTTGGTTTTTTCAAATATATATTAGCTTCGTAGATTATTACCGAGAGTTGATAGAAAACTTTGCGAGGCTGAACATAAACTCTTACTTAAAACCGTAGACTCAAAGCTTGATTCAGTTCAAGCTCATATATTGTTCTGTTTTAATAGAAGTACTCTTGCCTCAGTTACTTTGAGATTATTCTTGCCATCTTAACACTATCCAAGGGTTCCTAATTTATTTTTTGACTGGAATGATCTGAAGGTTCATCTTCAATCGGGCTTAATTTAGAGAAATGTGTAGAGCGAAGCCTTAGGTATAGTAGCTAAATTTGCAGCTCCAATATCCCTTTGGGTGCTGTGGTCCTTCAAGGGACATGGTTAGTGTGAATAAGAGTTTCATAAAGTGTTGTTCAAATCCATAGAAACTTTTTCCAACTTGTTCATTAATCAATAGATAAGATAAGATAGGCTTCAAACTGTTCCGATGCCGTGCAGGGTTTTGAAATCTGGAGTCCAAAACGTAGTATTCGTCCGAACGTTTAAAATCATTATGCAGGCACGACTTCATGAAGTATTCTTTACGTTAAAAGTACGTTGAGATGAATACAACGAAATGGGTCACAATTGACGATTCATGAACTATTCGTTGCTGCAGAATTTTCATAATCTTCTCCCAGGAACCATAGAAATCACTTAATCACGTGGATTATAAACTTGCCAATATCTTGCTTACCAGATCAACAAAATCAATATTGAAGCGACCAATAATTGCAATAATATGTGCAGTAACCATAGTCACCTAAAACAATGGTTTAACGTTAAATTTTAAGTTTCTTGTTAAAATAGGTAGCCATGTGTACACAAACTTTTCAAACACGTATCTCAGTATAGTTAAACTACTAATTGCAGTAGAATTGAGCACACTGTCGAAATTGGTGCATTAAAAAAATAAATTGGTAAGCATCTGACTACTGATGTTTTTTCTATTGATTGATTCATGGTTTGGAAAGTACATTAGGGAGTAGTTAATGTCTTATCAAGGGGTAAGCATGTCATAAATGTAATTTCCCACAAGTCAGAGCATGTATTCTTGAAGCACAGAATTGGAACGTGCATTTTTACATGTGTATTAGCTTTTACAGTGAGTTAATCGCCTTTTGTTGGAGAGTTAATTTGATAACTACGTATTTGGTTTCAAGTGTAATTTCCTAATGTTTCTAAACTATTTGTATTTCATCAATTCATACCAGTTGTATCCCATTTATGAAATTTTAATTAGGTAATGTGTGGGCCGCCGTACATAAACATGAAGCAACTATGCTTATTTTCAGCTGTAAATACAAAATTAATAAATTGAAGATACAGCCTCTTATTTGGAACAACAGAATGCTTATTCGAAAAACAATATCACAGCCAACAGTATTTTGAAGAACATGATATAATAAATGTTAGATGAGAATTAGTTGAAGTTGTATCCATGCATAGAAGAAATGCGATCGAAGTCACACAATAAAGACAGCTATGGATTCTGTTTGTTCTCTAATAATTAGACAACAACTATAATAATAATTATTATTATTGAAAATCCTGGATATGAATCATATTATGTGTTAAAGGTACGTAATTCAATCAGGTGGTATTTTTGGTTTTGGCATAATATACACTCTGTATTGTAAAGGTAGATATAAAGCTATGAAAACAAGCAGCAATATATATTTTTTACAGCTTAAAGCTCTTTTGAATGTGGAAAGCTGACACAACATCAACAACAACAATAAATGTAAGCAAAAGCCTGAATAGGAAAGCATGCCGGGTTGTAATAAGTAGTCTAATATTTCAAGTTTCAAGTTTCTTTTATTGCATTGGAACGAAAAAAGGGGAGGGGTAAATTTACAACATTTCACCAAAGTAAATAGGAAGAAAAGGATAGTGCTGAAGTAAAATAATAATTTGATTGGCTCCATATTATTTAAGTTACCTCCAATGTTTTAACTGTGTATTTGGGGCGTGTGATCACAAGTTGAAGTTACGTGTCCTGAAAAAGGACAACTTGGTTGGTGGAAGGAATATGACGACAAAAAGCGATTGTAAATCGGTTTGCTTTATAATTGATAGTGAGTATAAACGAAAATAGGAGTTCACTCCGGATACCCATCGTTTAAATTAGGTAACGTGCAGAAAGAATGATAATTAGTTTTGGAGGTATGTATGGATGACAATCAGAAAATGAATATGTGTTTTCATTATAGGAAGGCTTGATAAGAGAGATACATTCATTAGATTTACCGGATACTTTGTTTTTCAAATATGTTTCCTATGTTAAAGGTCAAATTAAGTAGGGTGAAGAACGTCGAGTAATTCGGGAGGGTCTGAATCTTGGAACTTATTGTTGGTGCAGTCTGTCTGGTAATAATTTACGGTTATATTTCTCGTCAAACTCATAATTTCAGTAAAAATGATCTAAACATAAATTGATGTAGTGTTCAATTTTGATTATACAATAAATTTTAAACTTTAAAGCTCCGTCCATCTAGAAATTCAAGGCTTAATTTAGGTACCTAATAGGTCCGTAATAGCTGTGTTTAAAGTTGGTATTTACCGGAGTTTCAATTTTTAAGAATAATTAATTCCTTCCAGTTATATTAATCTTGTTGTCCATCAAACTACTTCTACTTCTATGAGAATATCCACCTAAAGAATCAGTGTACAAAAATATCATCACAAACAAGAACAAATAATTTTCGAAAAAACTAGACGTAATAAGTAATTAGGTTCTCGTTGCATTTTCGGATTGTATACTTTTTCTATCTTTGTCAGTTTTCCCAATTTAGCGGTCATCAACGAAATTGTCATCATATTTATGGCGTACTAATCAAGTTATTAAACCAATAGTAGGTCATTGGGTCGGTAGAAACCAGGTAGATTTCCGCCCTAGTTACGTATTTGCTACAGTAACATATTTGGTTCTTAATTTATACTGTAGGTTACTGTTTTCATGTACCTACTGATTCATACGAGAGAGGATTATTTCATGTAGGTAAATGTTAACTCACAAATAAAGAAACAAACTACGGAAATTACAAAAATGATGACAGGCTATTTAATATGGTTGATTTGAGTAGGTAACAAAGCTCAGCGTATGCGTTTTATTAATAATTGTGTGTCAGCTAGTAAAAAAAAAGATAAACACCACCAAGTGTTATAATTTTATTGCATCCTACTTTCCGCTGTAACAATAAACGGTTTCGTATAGATACCTATTCATGCGTGTTACGTACGATAGTTACGTAGCGAATTTTCAGGTTGTGCATGCTATGAAGGTTGAGCATTTCACAGTGGAATCATAAAAAAAAATTCAAACACGAATCCCCTGAAATTTTGTAGAATTTGTATGACCAATTGTGGAGTAGGGGAGACTCATTTATGTATTTAATTGAACCCATTTTATGCAGTTTCATCTGTAATTTAATTTCACTCAACTAATCAATCAGTCAAGGTGAAATGGTCAACCGTGACAAAAGCCTTCTGAGTGGCAAGGAGTCTTGCCCGTTCTCTCTTATGTTTGGGTTGAAAATCATTTGAGTACTGCCAACGCTTTTAGGTGTCTTCCATAAGAAGTAACTGACTGAAGACAAGTTTCCTACCATTTTTTGGGTGGTTATTCTGGCAACCTTGTGTATAAGCCAAATTCCTCCTCGCCAGATCTTCCAGGAATGTGCTCCAAGTCCACCAATACGCCACCACTTACTCCTCGAGCCACAACACTACAGTTCTTAGGTCATAAGGAAAACCAGAGGTCCAGGGCGGAGAATTTTTGAATGCTGGGCTCTTAACGCACACTAGAGACGGGCCGCAACGCAAAAATTGCATCTTAAAATCCGCCTGGTTCGGTTCTGTGGTATTTAAACGGTGAAGCGCACACTAAAGGCGGGGCGGAGCGGCCGCTCTCGAGGCGGATTTTTCCGTCAGGCCACTGCGACCCGGCCCTCCTCACCTTTTTTTCAATACTTCCTCGCAACATTCGGAGAAGTTCGTTATACTTCTCGTACGACATTCTGAAGTACTTAAAGAATTTATTTTCGTCGTCCAGAAGATCGGAAAACAGTGTATAGAACTCCCCGAACATACTTCTTTTTTTGCATATTTCGTGTACCCACATCCGACGTTTCCTTTTCCGTTTCTGAGCATGTTCCCCATCCAGCAACATCGAAAAAAATAGGAGTTCCTCGTTGGAGGAATCCATGATTTAGTTATTGTAAGCAACCTCTAAACAGGCGGATTTCTCTTGATGGTCGGATGGGATGATGGACGGATTTTTCATCCGCGATGAGACCCGACCCGCCGCTAATGTGCTTAGCAACGCTTTTGTGATGTGATGCGACCCGATGCGATGCGATGCGACCCGTCCCTACCTTAAGAGCGCTCGCGGAAGAATATTTCAGCAAAAAAATCATGGAAATGTTTTGTCCCTTACAGACATCCGATGCCGCCAATCACTGGAAATCCTCAGATCATCTATGCTGCTCCCAGCAAGGGCACTGTTACAGAGGTGAAGCAATAGCTACCCCTTTCAAGGGTTGAGACAGACTCTAACACCCAGCGATAATCTGGAAGCTAAAAGATGTAGCCTCGGGGACAGATGTTTCGAAACACGGGAAGGCGGAACTATCCATATCCACCCCAGTACACTGGTGGAAATTTACCAAAGCCAATAAAATAATGATGGATGAGCTCCCAAAGCTTCCTCCTCTGCATTATGGGTGTCAATGGGCTCTAAGGGCTAAGGTGTTCACCAGTTATACTGCCCGAAGTGAGAAGGCCCCATTTCAAAGCCCTGTACCCTCTTCCTTCCTCTGGAAGGAATTTCCAGCAAAGATAGTTTGAGTTCTTGTACGTCTTGTTTCATTGAGCGAATTGTGTTGAAAGCTAACAAATAATTGAATATCTATCCTATAATCAACATTTCAATTCTATCATAATTCCATCAACCCTATAAAGCGCGCACTCACACGCAAACTAATAGAACTCCATCCTCGAATGTTTCTGAAAATACGAACCCCAGAAATCGATAGGGGAAATCCTATCGTCTCTTGCAACCTCCGCCCTTGTGGAAGTACTCCACATCAAAACACCAGAAAATATCTTCTATTTTCCATTGTACGAGGAAAAAAGGTCCTCCGAATATTTTCAGGATAATTCACTCTAGAAAAGTGCCTCAAGCTGGACTCACCTCCCCCATAAGAGGATCCCATCAACTCATGATGCAGCAATTATGCTAGGCTTGATGATGTGAGTTGCAGGTTAGTTGGACGTAGTGGGTCTTAGAACTTGAGCACACACAGTTCCTATATGAATGGTAGATAGTATCTCCTAATTTCCATTACAAAAACAAGTGCCTAGTTAAGTGCCTTCTGTCCAAGAATGTTTTGAGTAGCCAAATGACTAAAATTACGTGTAGTATTGCTTAATAGTGAATCACGTTCAGGAACTCTTTTTTTATTTTATTTCCCAATTCGAAATTACTTTCTGTACAGAATTCTATTCAGAATGTCTCTGTAGTATGTTCATGTGAAAGTCAAGCATCGAAATAGTGTAGATGATACACTCCTGGTTAATAATGACATTAACCTATTTTCCTGCTGCTACATCGAGTTTGATATGAAGGCGTACACCGAGGGATAATTAAGTGTGCATGTTTATGCTAGATGTAGCTGAATAGCTGTAAATTAGCTGTTCTATGTGTTGATGACAACACTATTCTGTGCAACAATTTTTTGGGGTATAACGTTTTGATTCCATATTTTACTGATTGTAAATACCGTATCGCACGGACTTTTCTGTCTTTGGGAAGTACATATATAACATTATATATGTTTATGTTTTATATGTTTATAAGTTGTCTATATGTTTTCAGGCTTACCGTACATTTAATCAATGTGCTTTACATTTCAAATCTGAAGATTTGTGACGAGTTACGCGATCCGTTTCTTTGCAGATATAGTTATATCTCAATCCTCAATCAATTCAAGTTTAAATTCCAACTGTTAATTAATTTTCTTGTCACCGTGTGACATTAATTTAGACTATTACGATATAATTAAATTATAAACCCACAGTGATGTAACTCGTTGAAAAATTTGGAGAGGCATTACATTTCCGCCATGAGAAGAAAAATTTAGCTAAGATTAGCGCTTAGTATTATTTGTGAATTGATGCCATGATTACGGGGGATTGGAAATAATACTCAACTGTTTAAAAAAAAAAAAAAAAAGAAGAAAAGAGTGCTTAACTCTTCAAACGTTTTTTTAAAAGAAAATACACAAAATTTGTGAGTAGCGGTGCCTTTACCGATTCTGGTCGTGTTTGTATTGGATGTGACTATTTAAAACTTTGGATGCATGCGAAGCTCTAGAGTCAAAGGCAGTATGAAGCAAGGGGGAGGAGTCACTGACAGTGTAATCTGCAAGTGGGTTTAGTGGTAATTATCGACTTCTGCACTTCGTAGAAAGAGTTCAATCATATTCTTCTGACTTGAAGTGTGCAGCAAAGGAATTTAGGGGAAACAAGAATTACAAAAGTCATGACTGATATCATAAACTCACAGATTGACTAGAAAATCACCCTCCTTTTCCTGAAACCAGAGACACATTGTCGATACCAATATGGGTGGAGAGTGGTTACACAATCAGTTGCTACGGCGTTGCTGTATGTGGCAAGCTAGCAACGAATAAAATGGTAACGTGGCAATTTGGAGGTGTCAAATTTTCAGGCAGCGACAGGGTACTCATTATCGTCAGTTACTTCCTCCATCAAGATCTACGATGGAAACGTCCCCGTGTACCCACTCTCACCCTTGCAGAATATATCAATAAGAAAAAGAAGCGATGAAAACGTGAGATATTAGCAGCATGGGCCCATTTTCTTGAGTTATTGAATGAGAAGATCATTTTTACTCCAACACATTAGAGCGTGGATACTGACTCCAAAGTACCTATGATGCGGTTATTGACGAGGGATCCCTAATTTATAAGATTTTCTAGAGAAGGGTTTTGTGATTTCGTGGTTGGCGAAGCATTCGTTAAATTCAACTAGACCTACCACCCAGGGGATCTTGCAATATTGTTTTCGTTGAATATAACTGGTGACGATCAAGTGAAACCAAATGACTGAAAGTCGAATTTCTGAGGGACGACTGACCCCGAGTGGGCTGCTGATAGAGTGGTGTCTGATGAACATCGTACGCAGTTCCTAAAACTTTTACAACCTTCAAAGTTCGAAGAGTAGTTTAGAATAGAGTCGATCATCCTTAGGTGCGAACACGTTGAAAAATTTGTAAACTAAATTTCCAGTGGGGAGTGTAGGTATAGAAGATCGTAGAGCGTTTTGAAAAGCAACAACCCTCCATGTACGGGTTTATCGCATTTAGAAATTTTGAAATCTATTTTTCATCGATAATAAGTTGTTCTATTTTGGTTTATTATTCAATAATAAACCATTGTAATCGCTCTTGAAAAAAAAATGCTAACCTCCCCTGAAAATTTTATGGTTTACGTTTCAAAGGGTGTAGAGTCCGAATCTGCAATAAAAATTTTCCCGTCCGTCCGCCGTAAGCCGTACGCATGATTTCTCCCAAACGGCTGGAGCAAAAGATCTGAAATTTTCAGGAAATCCATCTTGGTCCGACGACGCCCCAATTCTTGAGCCAGCTCTCTCACTTAATTTAAAGTGCCCTTTAAGGGCTGTCAAAGTTTTGTAAAATCCCTAAAAACCTCAAAACAAGTCAAAGCGGCCTAAATGTGTACTTATTTTTAAGAACATACCATGAGGAATCGAATGAGACCCTCCCCACGTCCGTAGGTCAAACCGTTCCCGATGTATGGCTCGATTTATGGTGCCAACATTTGCGTTTTTTGGTTTATTATTGTTTGTTTGTTACCTAGTGATGCCGATGGCGTCGATTTGCAGTGAATGTGGATACTGGAGTGATAGCCTATGTGGATACTTGTAGTTTATAGCCGATACACGGGTTGAAGCATTCTGATATTCATGAAACGCTGATAATATATAGGTAAATATTATTCAATATTATTACTGGGGTAAATAAGTATTCTTCCACTGGGGTTTATTATTCAATTGGCTTGCGTTCATGATTTGAATCTGTACTAAGCTTCGGAGTGTGCGTGTTTCACAGGTGATAGAGCGATTATTGAATCTCAGGAGATATGCATAGAGTACGTAAATCTGTTCTCAACCAAAATACCTATTTGAATTGATCAGTTGATGATATTTGTGTGCCTCCTCTACATCAGTCTACCTTTGGCCATATCGTTTAAATTTGGATTTGGGGAAGTTTTAACGCAATACGAGTGCTAAAGGACTTGATAAATTATAGATGTTTTTATTGCGGTATTGTATTGAGGTTCAATAAAAAAAACCTGCAAATTCTTTCAATGGGGTTTATTATCCTATTGGCTTGCGTTCATGATTTGCATTTTTACTAAGCTTTGGAGTATGCGTGTTTCACAGGTGATAGAACGATTATTGAATTTCAGGAGATATACATGGAGCACGTGAATCTGTTCTCGACCAAAATACCTATACCTATTGGCAGCGTTTTAATAGGTTGAGTTGTCAGTTACCCCTGGAAAGCATTGGGGTTCGGTTGTCTTCGTCTCAAAAAGGGACGAGCACGGAAGAGGTGTTTGACGATCATCAGCCACTGTGTCAATTATTACAGGTTACTCTCCTACATGGCAACAGTGTGATCAACGCCTTCAAATAACAGCCACCTCGTTTATAATGACAAAATATAATTATCCTCTCATAACACGCTCCACTGTAATTATTTTTCAACAACCCTACTCCCTCCCAAACCCATCAGACACCAATAATTGATATTTAATAACAACTGGGTTAATAAAAGATGAAAAAGGCGAGTTGGGGTTTTTTGGGAACCGCCTGATTTAATATCTCTTGAAGCAACGTGAATACGTCATTAAGTACTTCATGAAAAAGTCGAATCGAATAACAACAGCAATGATGGTTTTGACACATCTTGATCTGTTAAAAATGTATACGAAAAATCCATTCGATAAGGATTTAATTGAAGAAAATACTGACCTTTCAGAGGTTCTTCTCGCTAATGCTTCACACCACCACAAAGTATCGTTCATAAAAACCCAACAAATGAAAAGTGGGTACCATTATTCACTCTACTTCACAAATGTATTGGATGAAATATTGTTTCTGCTTGCATTTACTTGTTTTTCATGAATTTTGAACTTAAATATTCCGAGGTCTCTCCTACGGGAAGTTTGAATGTTATGAGTAGAGCGTGGCGTCAGCTGTTCCGAATCTGGTTTGTTAATGCTTTATTACTCAGATTCATGGGTTGCTTGTTCACATTTAGTAAAGTAATAATTCGAGCTGTATTGCAATCCAAGAACTTTGGAAAAATACATTAAAATAAAAAAAATTGGGAAAGAACACCGTTTTATCAGTTTGTTCATTAGTCTTCATTAGTCAGTAGATCATTAGTTCATTAGTAAAATATAAGTATCATAAAAACATGCAGGGTAAAAAATACAATGAATGTCATTGTACAGTATCGATCAGCAAATGAATGACTTGCTATTTCTCAAGTGCTTTAAAATTGCCTATGAATGGGTTTCGAGTTCTACCATGAGTTATTTTAAATTAGTATCTTAAGATCACTGAACAACAATCACAGAACAGAACCAATACGACCGACCAAACAGAAATAAACGTAACAGAATGGTGACGACAAAAGTGATGTATCAACTCGATGAATTTTCCCGTCAAAACAGGAAAGTTCAACAAGCAATCAGATCTACCAACTGCTCGTTGGTTGCCATATACATCTCGAGTAATTGCCGTTGTTGAGTACTTCCTCGAGTGATGAGCGATTGTTCAGCTTACACTGCGAATACCAAATCGAGGTAAATTCTCATGTCCTTAGATTAACTGCTGAACGGAGTTGTTACTCAAGCCCTGCTCGAGTCACATCTATGAATGCAACCCCAATACGCCCTAACCATTTATATTCCCAATTGAGTTTCGGATAACAGTTCTCCAGTCCTCGTTGTAGAACAGAACAGTGACCACATTTATTTGGTTGTTAAATGATTATTGTTAGAAGGCGATTAACGTTTTATGCCCTAATAACTATCAAACGAAAAAAAGCTGTACTTATGTGAAGATAAACTATACGTATTTGTAAAACTCACTCCCTAAATTCTAACACACACGAAACAGCCAAAATCTTGAGTACTTTAATCAACATGCTCAAATTTCTGTTAAGATGGTGCTTATTCGCTTAAGATCTCTAGAAGTAAGGTACTTTAATAAAGTAAGGTAATTTCTTTAGCAAAGTAACTACTAATTTGAAAGCATTGAAAAATGTTTTTCCTACCCTCAAAGTAGAGGATACCAGGAGCCTGGTGATTTTAAATCATATAAGTTTAGTTGTTTGATTAGTTAAAGGTTAGTAGTACAGTTGAAGAGAGACACGTTGCAAACCTGAATGACATGACCACGAAGCCGCTCAGAATTTGCACGCTCTTTGATCGGGAACTGCGTTTGTCTTGAGAGCAATAGGTCGTTCTGGTGTGAAAATAAACAACAATTTACTGAAACATTCTGACGTATGAGCCTCTAAAAGTGAATGAAATTCAACTTCCCAAATTTTAACTAACAACTTGCTAAACGAAACAAAGTTTAAGCACCTCTTAAATGTATATTATGGTTAGCTGTTAACTTTCGTCGGTTTCACTACGTAAAATTCAACCTTTTTTATACAATTTTAGCCATCATATGAACGCAATATTGACTGAATGTCGTCCTATGTCGTACTGTCTCCCTAACCACCAAGAAGAAGTCTTTTAGTTTCTCGAGTTGATAAATAGTCTACGACATTCAAAACAAACTTTCATTGCTAAAACAATTTCGATTCATACGCTACATCCACACACGTTCTGAAGGCTACAACCGCCGCACAGTGGTCCAGATCACGAACCTAGCTGGACAAAACATAAAAATTGACTAGTTGCGGGTGGTTTTCTCAAGTTTTTTTACCTTCTGAATCGAATGAGACCATTCCCGCAGCAATCAGACGAACCGTTTTCATGATATCACGTTTATAGTTTAGAACCGTAAATTTTATAGTATGTTATAAAAGCCATAATTATTACAGAATAAAGTGGAACTATCCAACCACATTGTAATTCCAAGCGATTCCTGCTGCATCTCGCCAAGGAACACTTTGAAAAATTTAAAGTTTTCCCTTGATTTCATTAAAAAAACTTCGATCGACAGCAAAATCATAAAGTTTCTCGATAGCCTCCTTTGTTCTGCAAAGTCCACGACCCGTAGCGCTTCATAGAGTTTTGGATTACCAAAACGTTTCCAAAAAAACAAAAAACCTCAAGAGGGGACGCAGGTTGCAGATGATTCCAATTTTACATTGCCCTATAACCGCACAATAACGAATCGTGACGTTCTAGGACGTAATATCGAAATGAAGGTAATCTGAACGAGTACGTTTGGGCCAATAAATTTCAATTGAATTTTTGATGTTTTGTTGTTATACTTACCCACTTCTCTGGAAGTATGGAAAAGACAATGTGTGAGGGGCCGCCCTGAACCATCTGTCGACCATCTTGGACCTTAATATCTTGACCACCAAGATCTCTTTTCAGTCGAATAAATAGTCTAGACATTCAAAACAAACTTTCATTGCTAAAACAATTTCGCTTTATACGCTGCATCCACACACGTTCTGAAGGCTACAACCGCCGTTACCGCTACACAAATTCCAAGACTTCCATTAAAAACTTTTTCTAAAAGTTTAGATAGAGTTTTGGATGAACCATTTAGTCAAATTTAGGGATAATCGTGGTTTGGGACTATTTTGTCGCATTTCCCATAAGTATGGAAAAGAAACGAGAGACATATCGAATTTAGATGTATCCGTCGATGGTAGATGATATCGGTGGTTAATTTTTTCATTAGTGTTAGCTGTTTAATACTATCTAGAGATTGACAGTGATTCCACCCTTTGATTCGCAAAAGGCGATGCCGAGAATTCATTCCCAACTAAACCCCAAACGTGATTTTTGGCTCAAGTTTCGTTAAGTTTGCCCCAGTAGTTTCGGAGAAAACTCCCTGCGGACTTTTACCTAATTTAATTTTCGGATTCAACACATTTTGATAGCAAAACCTAGCCCTTTATTATATAGGGGGATTATATTTCACTGAGTAGTTGGTACACTTTGGAATCTGAAACCACAAATTCTGAAGAGGGGGTTTAAAAATTGTTCACTTGGTCGATTTCAAAAATTTATTTAGTTTTTAAAATTGCCTGTGATGTTAGAAATAATCTTGTGAATATGAGAAAATGGTCATCTACGTGTTATTCCATGATACTTTTGGATTCAGTGATAACGCTTCTACGTTTACTATGAAGGAAAAAGGCGGTAACAAAGAAATTCGGTAGCTTAGGGGTTTTCATCGATGTTATACCAATTGATAGAAAGTTGCGTCTTGTAAAATATTACATATGTAAAGAATCATGTTAAAATTTTACTCGGTTCCCTAAATACAATGAAATTTTGGATTTTATAAATTTGTCCACTTCATTTTCGTTTTCCATCTCATGCTTTTCTATCAATTTCCTTGGGGAAACTCCTCTGTTACGAAACTACTTGCAGTTGTTTCAATGGCAGTTCCTCTCACCCTCTCCAGTTCCTCGTGATGTCGGCGATAGGTTTTCCATTTCAATTTCTTTCAAATTTTCATTCATAGATTGGGTAGATGGAAGATGTATTTATCGTATAGCAGGGGGCCGACGAAGAGAGGAAAAATCACCTATACAATATGAATGCTTATGTAAGATCCGCTACATTTATCTAATTTGAGAAGTATGTAAGAAAAAAAGATGAATGCTATGTAAGCGCACTGGAAAGCATTTCAAACCAAATCTCAAAGAGATGAAAGAATATCATGAATGCGAGAGGAGGATACTTTCAGTTACAGCAATCAACTAATGATTCATTTTTGGGGTCAGAATGCTGTATTTCATCATCATTATCATCAGTTCAAAACAGTATTTTATGGGAATGAACAGATTTAGTCAACAGAATGATCGATATTGGTTGTAAAGAGCTCCATCGCACAAACAAATCAAAGGCCTGAAGGAACCTCGAAGGTCTTTAACTGCTCGATTGTACTTTGTATGCTTTGCTTGGGCTGCGGTTTGTGAAATGATTGAACATTTCCCCGGGGACGAGTATCAGACAGCTTCAGATTAGGTTTTTTGAGTGACAAAAATACTGGCGTTTTACTGCCCCAAACGCCATGAATTTTAATGTCAGCTACCAAAGCTGGTATCCTCTCCTCATTATCAATGGGTGCTGTCGTGAACTCCCTCACAAGCTTGTCTCTAAGGCCACTGTTGTCAAGCCACTGTTTAATCAACGTGATTTTTTATTCAATTTTTTTTTTTAATTTTTGTTTTTTCCACATTGGAGGGCATGATTTACATCCATAGGCTCACAGCAAATTGGCAGAAGCTAGGTTCCAACCCATATATCATGGCTAGAGCTTCTTGAAATTTAAATTTGGATAAACAAAAATTTTCATTTTTAATAATAGAACTGTGAGCCATTGGGAAGCTTCAGAGGATATTCCGATAGCACGTTGAGGTTGTTAAACCAAAATTTTCCTTTCCGAAGCCTGTTGCTCTTGCTTTTCATAGATGTCTTTCTTCTGATTTGACTGGTCTTCTTGTAGAATAGCGGCCGCTGAAATGAATATACCTTTTTTCGAAACGGAAAAAGCATTGGGAACTACATTAAAAGGATTGCCTACTGCAAGACCACCCTGTATTGCTTACAGGAAGGACAGCTAGGTTGGAAAAAGATGTCCTATATTTCTGGCTGTTACTGCGCCGATAAATTGTTACCGAATCTCATACCAAAAACTCATTTTATATCTCACAAAATATTGACATGATGAGCTGAAACAGATGCCCCGGCAAAGCCCCGGGGGGTGCAATTTTTTTTCAAATAATTTTTTATTGTTACAACTGTATCTAGTAACTTCATTTGATAACTTATATTAGCGTTTTGTGGCAAATAGATCACTACCTACAACCACTCATCACATCACTTCACTGAGCTGTAACTAGGTCCATGGGTTTGGTCCTTTTCAATCTACGTAATCACCGTTTGTCCCTCAAAAACAGGGGGAATGAACAATGAAACAGATTCGTAGCTTGTCCGTCCATTCCGGGCTTTAAAACTAAAAAACTCTTGTTCGGTTCCAGTAAGTACCCCCAATATGGTCCATACTTTCATTTGACTTCTAGAAATCCCAAAGGCACCGTTAACTCCGTGAATATCCACCTGTATTAGTCCCTTTTGACATTCCATATCTTTACTTTCACTTGCCCCATGGGAAAGTAGCTGATGCGTTACGAAAACGTGCAAGGAAAAACAGTCACGTAGTTTTCTCAGGGTTACATTAGCTATCCTAGTACTAATACTAACGGGCTGTTGATGCTCAACTCATCGGAATTCATCGAAGTACTAATTTTTAAAATAAATTATTTGATATTTAAGGAAAGCATCCCATGACCAAGCATCGACATGGCCTAAATGTTTCAGAATACGTCGGAATATCACTCCTGCTCTAATAAATTTACCAGCTAAACATCGGAAAATCATAAATGCATCATATATATTACAGGAAAGCGTAACCTGTGATGGATATGGTTGGTTGTCCCTTCCCGATTTTAGAATCCGTCGCCTTGGGAGATGAATCAGAAGTTTTTCAATCGTCTGGGTCATCCTCTGAGCGTGGTGGAGCATTATTACAACATCCAGCTCATTGGAAGGGGTAACTAAACCATTCCATCACCTCACAAACCATAGTAAAAAACTCTGGATTTCGAACTCGCTATTACTCATTTAGACTTGAAAGACTCCGATGTCTAAGCGACGATGTGACCATCCAGCATTATGAGGGTCTCACCGGTCGTTAACCTGGAATACAGGATTCTGAAGACTTCGCCAAATATCAATGCAAGTCTGACGTGTGACATGAATCCACAACGTCGTCCCATTAAATGATTTTATGATGAGGGTAATTATGTAGTAATTTTGTATGAGGTTAGCACGACATCATAACTACTATTATGCCAAAGATTTCCGACGTCGCAACGGTTCCAGTACAGATTGTTCTGACCAATTTTCTTAAGTAGTTGGGTTTGTGGCTTCCCACTTAGCCCCTCTGCTTTTTGACAAAGCACGGGAAGTGTAAAGCTATGCTGGCTGACTTTTTGGGTGCATGGACATAAGCAATTGAGACAGCAGGTGGGTGAAGAGCATAGCCTAAAGCTCAGAGCCAAGCGAACTTTATAGTTCTCCTCCCCCCCACTAGGGTCTGCCCCTTTGAGAAAATTTGATGACCACAAGATGTGTTTGAATAAAACCTGATGAGTGAGAAAAGAGCAAATAAATATCATATGTTGAGTCTCCCTTCTCCGAATTCGGGCGATCCGGATGCCGGATGATCTCATTTGATTAATTGAAGTATACAAACCAACATGGAAACTATTCTGTTTCGAAAGTTTTCGAGATATCGTATTTTTAATAATTCTATCCTCTAAGTTTACCCTTAAGAACTGATTGGAATGATGCCAAAAACACAATTCAACTAGACAGCATATGTGATTTTTGATCCAAGGCTCATTAACTTCGTTCCGGTAGTCAGAGAAAAGCTCCGGACGGACGGTAAAAAAATCATTTGTGGGGTCCAGTTAGTCCTGAGTTCTCGAACTCATTTTAAATAAACTAAACACGGTACCTATACCTAATTGAAGGACTGAAATGTTAACAGTTAATATTGATTTTCGTTGTCATTATCCTGTTGGACTAAGAAATATTCAAATCTTTTCGATTAGTAACAAACTACAATTCATCAGCTCATTTTCAAATTTCACATTCCGGTGGGAATGCTGGTGGAGAGTGTAGAAGACAGTTGTCATAGGTATATTCGCAAATAGCTATTGTATAGATTTATTTTTCGCCCGAGTTATGTCTTTGTAGGGTGAACGTTAGTATTTGTAAACATCTTATTTACGGCACGTTTACAATGTATATTCATTACAGGAAGCAATAAGAAAAACTGGCCTAAATGCATGTACATATCTGGGGATATGCCAGCCCAATGAGTGCATATAGATAGTGAATTTCGCAGTAGCAGTGATATTACTAGCACAAAAATCTGAATTATATCTTATTCGCAAATAGAATTCACTTACCCTCCTTGAGAGTCAAGCCGGTTGTAATGGCGGTCAGCTTCCGTTTCGGACATACGGATGTCTTCGGAGCCCGACGGACTCATATGGCGAGTGGTTTTATGCTCTAGCTGCCTGATGAGGTCTTCGAGGTTCCTAATTCTAATGGGGCCCACGGGATGAACCTCCTCGTCATCTTCATCATCGGCTGTACCCAAAAAGTTGAGAATAATCACAGAAAATCGACGACAATATTAATAGATGGATCTCACATTATATTGTGATTTTAATGCCCTATTCAGGCCGACCGGTATCTATTTTGGGCCCAGTGGGATTGGGCTAGCAGCATTGCTGGTCGCTTACTCGCTTACCGCCTTTGTATGAATCCTTAGAGTTGCACAATGCAGGGTGCCGGAATGGTAGTAGTAAGCTATGCTAGAAGCAATCATGACAGCCAAGTCAATTATTTACTTACCAGCAAGCCAGGATGACCTAACTCGCACATGCGCAGTATCAATTGTATGTATATTCTTTCATGGTTCCAATGTGTTGTTTCCTTCACTCCGAGTTGTTAATGTGCCGACAAGCGACATACTTAAGCATCACTGTACATATGAATATCTTACTGCTAGATAGTTACTCAGCTAGCTTAGGGAGTAAGCGACCAGCCCTATTCGCTTGTGTTCTTACCTAGAACTTTTCAATCAATATTAAATATTGATTGTGTAGCAAGCGTTTCTGTTGCTAAATTTTAACAACAGAAACGTTGCCACACAGTCAATTGAACCCATTGATGGATTACAAAAACTAGGCTCAAGTACTCCGTATAAAATGTAGCCATCCATCAATTCCTGAGAAAAAGTCATATAATCTTGTTAGAGATTATTTCCTTGAAACAGCTTCTATTCAAATAAGGATAAAAACAGGCGTTGACGTTAGTAAAATTTTGATTCATGAACCACTGATAAGCATTGACAAGCCTAGATTATTATTTAATAATAATTTAATAATAAATCTTGCATGGTGGCAGTGAGAAATATCTATTACCAACAATAATTGTGATCATTGTAATATTAGCGATAATTATTATCGCTAATAGATAAGGAGGCGGTTTTCCATGACGATAAAATTTCTAAAAATTATTGTAAATTTCTTAAGGTATTTTTGTTGTTCTAGATAAAAACATACATACGTGTAAAATAAATAGTTGTACACTTGTGTACGCCAGAAAATGTTGCTAATAATAATTATTAACCAGTATTGTTCAGTGGACAGTCATACATAATTATTTTTTTACGCAATTCGTCCTTAGAAGCTTCGTAATAATAATCTTCAATACATAATTCAACTAATTTTTGAAGACTTCCAAAAATCTATACTCGACAAAACGTATTGGTAAATAATGCATGCATTACATGGTCGTCACTATGTCCGGGTTTTCTGTTATCAAATCGTTTGAAATCCATACATTAAGGAACAAAAAGAATAACGAAAAAAAACCTTGTTACCTATAAATAAAAGGGCGCCACTTTACTTAAACGGAAATACTAAAACAAACCTAATTATAATTAATTAATTAAAATAAATAAATGACCAATTAATTTTAAAAAATTGGTTCGGAATTTAGTTCGGGGACACCAATGAGTAAAAACGAAAAAGCTGAATTGAATAATAAAGGGGAGAACGCCTGGGTTTACCAAACTCTGTGCCTTGCGCTTTGGGAAATTAAGGGAGATAGAGGAAGAAATTGCCTCTATGAAATGACCTGTAGTTGAGGAAAGAGCCCCGAAGAACGCGGGTCGTGAGACCACGCCTGAGCACGCCCTACGAGGTGCCCCGTTTGGGAAGCTTCTTGGCACTTTTCCCCCACCACACTCCGGGCCCCGAATAGCTCGGATATAGCTTGAGCCGTATGAATCCAACAAATGATAATTTTTATGCAGAAAAATTTCTAAAACTGGAATTTACAAAGTGGTCCGTGCCTATCGCTATAAATGTTTTAGGTTTATTTCTGTACACTTGAACCGACGCATAGAGAAACGTGCTTTTTCACAATACCCTTCCGTCAATATCGGAATAAAATACCTTGCACTTTTTAGAGTAGCAGACATACTCATTCATGATCAAATGATTAAATGGTCTAATGGCCATACAGGAAGATTCGTTAAAATTAAAAGTTAGCTGGTGGAATAGATGTTTCGGGTTTCTTTGAGTTCGGACAAGGTTTTGTGAAAAACGTGTCCTTAATTATCAAAATTTCCATTGGCTTTCTGCGTTTCAGAGCTTGCTGATCAATTTCGTTTCCGTGTCTGTCTGTATTCGCTAAATTCTATTCAAGTCTCCTGTACATTGTATTGCCGGACTCTGTACTATTGTGTGTGCATACGAAACGAGAATTTCTTAAAATTTATCGGTCTAAATTCGTTCAAACTATGGGGGTGAGTAGGACTTTGGAATTTGATTTCATGGTGGTCTATAAATGTTACTCAGGCTGGTTAAGTAATATCTATTGCGCATCTGCGAAAATGGATTGACAAATGGATTGAGCTGTCTAGCGTTTATTCGGTCCCTTGAATGTCTTAAGGCAGTTGAAAAGTTGAAAACAATAAATTGCATCAATAGGAATTTCGCAAATGGAGAGATCAGAGGCTAACTGCATTTCGAGTGAACCTTTGTCAAAAGCAGAAGAATTGTGGGTTTTTTGCATTTTGGAGATGGCTGTATCTGGATTGTAACCATGTGAGAATTCATTGTCAACTACCGATTCAATTTCAAGAGACAATAAGACTTTTGCTCTTCTGCAATAACTACGTTCGTATGGCTCTATGGTAACAGCAATACCAAAAAAATAAAGAAAAACGGAAAAAGACATTTTTTATCTAAATCATACTCCGTTGTATGAACATATATTGAGGTTTTAAATTTTTTTGTGTATTTTAAAGGTTTTGTGGCACATTTTAAGGTAATTGAAGCACTTTTTAGCACACTTCTGTGCACGATTTCTTGATACTATAGTTCAGGGGTCGTAATATCTTCCTAAGGAACGTTTTCAATTGTTCCTAATAGTTCTCGGGCCGAAAAATAATGTTCCTGAGCGAAACGGATCTTGAGCGAACCGGTTTTTTCTGCTCTCGCTAGGAACGAAAAAATATCGTTCCCCGAATTTCTTTCTCATCCTTTTATTCGCTCAGGAAACCGTCGAAAAGCCTTGAATTTCGCACACAGGCTCCATCTGGGTCCACTACATTAAATTGTCGTAAAATTTAACGATTCAAATCAAGTTTGATTCCTTTGCCAAAGACATTCTGTTGTATTTTTCCACTAACCAGAGAGGGATGACCGCTCGCTCCGCTTGCGGCAGAGTCAGGGGTGGTATAAGAGGCCTATGAGTCGATTCAACGGCGAAGGAACGAAAAGAAGAACGATATATTTGCTCCAGCCAGGAACGAATCCCGTCAAAATATCGTTCCTCGAAGGATTCAAATCCTGAAGGGAGCGATTACTTGTAAAACAGTTTCTTTATCACTCTGAAAATAGCATTTTCGACCGGCACTTTATTTGAGAGCCGATTTCTATTTCCTGGCCTGCTCTAGTTCATGGTTGATACCCTTTTTCTTAGTAATATTTTGTTAAAACATATATACATTAACCACTTTGTAGCGGTTTTTGCAACTTACATACATATATACTTCTGTTCTTAGTATGTTTACACACTTCTGTAACATTTTTGTATACATCCATTTCTACTCTTGTTCCAATACATGAGGATGCTCACTAGCCCATCCGAAATTAAATTGTTTTTCAACTGTTACATTGACTTTCTTTGGATCTGTCGGGACGTAGAATGGAAAAAAAAATTGGCATGAAATATAAATTACGATTATTGATCACTTCAAAATCTCAACCATCCAGAAATGCGAGAGATTGGAATTTTCCGAAAAGTTTTACTGTCTGGAATGGTCCGAAAAGTTTTAATGTCCCACATTTTATAAAAAGGAATTAGTTTTGTGACGTTCTGAAAAGATTTCAAACTCTTTGAAGTGTGTAATTGTAGACTACTTCTGGTAAAAAAAAACCTGAGTATCATTAAATAGAAAAGAACAAGCATTCCAAAAAAATGATGAGTACCTAGGTACGTAGGGCAACGTTTTTTGAGGCCAATACATTGCACTCAATACATATAATTTTAAAAAATGTACTTGAAAAACCACTCAAGTTGTGAAATCCCGCTAAACATTGGTAAATGTATATTTTTAACAAAATATTACTAGGGAAAAGTGTATCAACCATGAACTAGAATATCAGGAAACATGTCCTCAGAATTGTATTGAAAAGTGCTTCAATTACACTAAAATGCGCCTAAAATCTTTGGAAAAATATTATATAGATGGGAAAAATTGTATTGTCTCGTAAAGTTGAATCTGTAGTTGACAATCAAAATGCGAACAAATCGGGCAAATATCGAAACAATTTAACATAAGTATAACATGAAAAAAAGAAAAGAAAAACACCTACAGTTGTGTAAAACTTTACGGGGAGCAGTAGGATATACGTTTGCATTTTACGAAACAAGGCTTCAATTAGGATGTTACTTACATGAGCAAAAAATATGTTTATTGTGAAAACAGATACTGATACCCTCCCATTTTTTGAAAGTACCATGTACGAAATATTTTCAACCAGGGTAAGGTTAACCCTTGTCGAACCTTCGCCGAAGTCCATATAAGCGAATTTCCTTCTACAGGAATAGTGCCTGGCCGCCCCTTTGATCCGATCAATTTGAAATTTTTACCGAGCATTTTGCGGACATTATTAAATACTGTTGAAAATATGGGAATCAAAAATGAGAAAATTTTGATTTCTTGATGTATGTTTTCTAGATGGATGATGTAGAGGGCGCTCCATTCAATTAAAACCACGCTGCTTAACTCACTGTTCAATATTTGCCCCAAAAACAGATCAGACATAGGAGATGTGAGCGTTCTAATTGTCATTTCAGGGTTTTTTCATGGGCACCAGTGAAGAAATTTTGCCGACATTTTTGGCATTTGACGGAAGAAGTTGTGATCTTTCGGCTTTTCGACGATTCTGCCGATCAGTTCACAAAAGTGAGAATAGCACGAAATCTAGGGAAAGATGATCCTATTGCACCAGGGAAAAAGTACTCAATAGGTATTGAAGCATTTTCAGGGCCTCTCAGTGGTAAGTTATACTGAGATCTTAGGTACTTAATTCCCGTTGTACCAACCTACTTTATTGTCATCGATAAAGGTGCAGGTTTCCATTCATTCAATAGGCGTTTAGCGGTCAACAATGAACATCAGTTTCTCCCTGTT
The DNA here is from genome assembly GCA_031894815.1 of Creontiades dilutus. Classification (NCBI taxonomy): domain Eukaryota; kingdom Metazoa; phylum Arthropoda; class Insecta; order Hemiptera; family Miridae; genus Creontiades; species Creontiades dilutus. The sequence goes on along the minus strand of JAVIWC010002458.1, from coordinate 168,209 downwards.
AAAGAGAAGAATGTTGATGGTTTCATGTCAACGAAGAGCATGAACCTTTTCCGCCGCCTGAAACTGAATGAAAAATTACTACAGACAGACTTTTCTTCATGGGCTACTGATCTGCGCTTCTTTGAAGCTCATTCAGGCTCACAAGTGGTCAATGATGTAGCAGTGAAACTGAGGCAGGATTATTATAGTTGCCAAATAGCGGACGAAGAAGAAGAGCAGTTCCCCTTGTGACGTGACAATCAACACAGAAAATTGTACAATGTCTGTAAGAAGGGTACTTTGAAAGAGAAATTCTCGTCTTAACAACTTAATCCCCAACACAAAGGATCAACAGTGTTCTAAAATTAATTAATGTTCTAGATATGGACGGGTTTCTATATCATATTCCTTCATTGTTTTGGTTTTGGGGTGGTTAAAATATCAAATATCCACTCTGTAGCCGCAGTGTACCACCCTGAACTTCGAATCGTCCCCAAATCATTGTCGATCTCCCAACGACGAGATGAAAACATGAAAAATAAAAGATAAAAATACAAACAATAGTTTAGAAAGCAACAACATGATGACAAGCAGTTTCAGACTCAAATTCCTTGCAAAAAAGTCATAACCAAGCACTCAACATTTTTTCCCCCATTTACATTTTTTTTCTCAATGTTCTCCAAATGTTTACCGAATCAATAATAATGTCTGCCAAATGCGCGGTTAAAATTTCAAGTCGGTTGGATCAAATGGCCACTATTGCGGTGGAGGGGGAAAAATTCACTTATACGAAGTTGGGCGAAGATTCGGCAAGGGTTAAAATTATGCTAAGAGGAAAATATTTCGTATACGGCAGTTTTAGACCAAGTAGAAAAAATAGGAGGGCATGGGTTTAAACTAATTCTAGTTGAAAAAAAAAAAAAAAAAAGAATAAAAATGAAGTTAAATGAAAAAAATCACCATATGCCTTAGTGTAACATTACCATTGAAATGCAGGACAAGACTTAGTAATCGCTGTAGGATAACTATTCTGCACAAGGTGATTGAGTGAACATGCCTATTGCAGTATGTAACGCTAAGGTCAGGAAATAGGAATTTTGGTAACCTGTCCAATCCCATCAGTCATGCAGCGTAAAAAAACACAGGGTTATTACTATGTTCGGACCTACCTTGGTTATCCGTTCGATGATTGGTCCGCCGATGATGATGGTGACCGGATGGGGTGGGGGAATTATTTTCAACCATCACTACATGTGTCTGCGAGCCGTGACCTAAACGGGACAGGACTAAATCTAATTCACTCGGCATGTGCTTTCACAACCACATTCTACTCATTGCACTACTACCCTTAAAGTCACTCTACTACATGCTATTACCGTTTGACGTTTTGCAATTCCCTCCCAGATTCACACGTACCGAATAAAATATGAGAATAATTTGTAGAGCGGCTACTGGCATATTGAGGTAGATACAACTACGTTCTTGCTCGACTGATTCGTATACATCGTAATTTAAGCTGATCCTAAGCAACCCTTTTCTTTTTTTTCTGCACCCTATGCACCGATGTTTTGTGTAAAATAGTGAATTCAGGGTCCCTTATGGTATCTCATTTCCTTAATTATTTCACCAGTAAAACATCATTGTGTAGAGGTTTCCTAAATTTTCAATGAAATTCTACAGTTATAAAAAAAACCGTCAAGATTTGGACTGGGAAAGGATGACAACAACACTTAACTGTGAAAAGAAAGACCAACTCACGTTTAACAACTCCCTGAAAATATATCCGTGACAAAAATCCTTCTGACTCGAAACAAGTGCCTGTTAATAGCTCACTTTCGTCAAATTGTCAACTAATTTTTTCTTGTTTCTAAATGTTATTACCTAAAAATTGTAAGTCGGGGGTGTGGATTGGAGGAACAAAAAAAAAAGGAGTCACAGCAGTAAAAAAAAAAGAAAAGTAAGATATGCTAGCGCCAAAATACGTAGTTACTTGAACTCTCAGTCAAAATTAGATGCGTACATACAGTTTAAATAAACACTAAATACAAATTTGGGGTTCTTTAAAAAGTGTTGGTGCGGATAGCATATCAGAAAAATATTCAGAGTGCTATTACATTTTAATATTATCTCGATAATCCATTATTTAATGATGAAATGCCGTTGTTAATGTAAAAAGGGACACCCGTTATTCTTTTCCACCGTTCTGATCTCTGACTTGAGATACAAACAAATTGAACCAATTATTTCACAACGCAACTACTTGAGTGTTCATTTCTGAACGATTGACGATTAACGTCGATATTACTAGACATTTAATCGTTGAAAAACTAGGGATAACTAGGGGGAAAAGACTTTGTTGATTGCGATGGTTTTTGAAGCAGTTATTTGATTACACACTCGTAGGTGGTTTTCTTGGCCCTAATCGTTGGGGTAAATCACACAATGCGAAGAATCATTTTCACATGTGCTAACTTATTTTAGTTTTGCATTTTCATAGGGTACAATCCTAAAACAACTAACTCTCAATATATAACGAAATCAGACGGATAGCTCGATGACAATGCATTTGAAATGTGACCATCTACAGGCCGACCCACAGAATCCCTGAAAATTTTATGAAAGTTGGACTGACACATTAATTGCACATTGTAACTTCAAAGGAGGACAAAATAATTTCGGGAGTGGCACGGAAGTTGCCATAGCCGTACAAACGGAACATTAGACAGTCATTCACGGAACCAAAATTGATCAGGAAACTCTGAAACGCACAAAGCAATTGGAAATTTTTATTTTGGAGGACACTTTTTTTTTTTTTTAAATTTGGCAGTGAAATCTGCAGATGAAGTTATTACGCTCCTTATCTGGGTCACATCGTATATGGGTACACAATCTTGGTCCTCTTTAGCTCACACAAGATTGTGGGCAGTTTTAACTGTAAAACCGAATAGGATCGAGCCGAAAAAGCTCAAGTTACGTCCATTTCCCTTGTTCATGGTAGCTTTTCAATATGACTATTTAAAAAAATGTCATTCATCTCTTTTGGAGTGTGAACGGTTAATGAAGATGTTCTCATTCGATTAAATAGTGATAAAGCATTCAAGATCAACCGAAGCCTGTTCTGTTAGAAGATGCTGAACCAATGGTTTTTGTTATTTAACTCTTAATTCCACTATTTAATTTATAAACTTATTTAGCCTCGAATCGACTGCCACTTGACATTATGGCAAGACGATGCTATAAGTTTTTGGGCATTCTGAAACAATTGCTGGATTTAATCTATGATTATGAACAATTTGATCTTTGATACTAATTGATACATATGTGTGTATACAGGGTGTCCCAGGAGTTATGCACAATCCGATTCCTACGTGTTCTACCAAAACCATTTCCGAACAAAAGTGCCTCGTAGCAATTTTCGCCAGAGGCCTCGTTTCCGAGTTATTCGCGATTTAAGACTTTTTCGCGTTTTCTATCTTATGTCATTAAAATTGTCATAACTCCCTCAATTTTGGAGATAGCTCAAATTCGATGACCCCGTTGGAAAGAACCTTAAATTTTTGATCTATTTGATGTCAGAAAACATTTTTTTAAAATTACATTGAAGATGTGCGATTGCTGCGCGAAATGACGGTTTTGTCAAAATCTTGAAAACGCCTGTTTTTCATCTCGCCCAGGAACCCCATTAATGCTTGAGGTAGAACTGTGCAGCCCTAGTAAAATGTGCGCCAAAATGTCAGCTTTCCAACTGTGTAGTCGTTTTGGTTTTCAAAAATATTGTTAGTTAAGAAAATGGTGATTAAATGCAGGAAATCGTGTGTTTCTGTTAAAATTGAGGTTTTCTAAAAGTCTCGACGAAAAAAAGGTTGGAGGCGGGATGTACGTAACATTTCTCGCTGAATCGAATGGTGACAATGCCAGACCTCTAAAGTGACGATTCAAGTTGGTTTTGTCGGATACATAAACCCGTTCGTAATGAATTGAAAGCAACTCATCGCAATCAATCGTAAATGAACACAAACAATAGCCGTCTCTCGGCTTTTCGATTATCCTGACTTTGGCTGGACAGCTTAGGAATGCCGTAGACGCTGTTCACAAACGAACGTTTTCATTCATTAAATTCATTTTCATTTTTCATTTTTAAATACTTATTTTTCGTTGTATATCTTAACAACCTTTTTTAAACTCTAACTTTTTATATGAACTCGATTTAAACCCCATTGTCCTATAACTGGATAACATGCTCGAGACAACAAACATTTTACTAAAACTGAATTTGGTCAGAAACAACAAAAATATCAAGATTGCAACACCCAGTCAGATTGGGGTTGATAATACACGGCGCACAGAGCAACCCCTCCTTCAAGACCGGGGGGTCGTGCAGGTCATTGCATATCCTAGCCCCTGACCAAGACAATGCCTCCTCTGTAGCTTTCCCAATAATTGTCAATTATTGACAAACATAAGGTATTTTGTAGTTATTCAGGGTGTCCCAGGAGTTATGCACAATCCGACTCCTACGTATTCTACAGCTCATTTCTGAACAAAAGTGCCTCGTAGCAATTTTCGCCAGAGGTCTCGTTTCCGAGTCATTCGCGATTTAAGATTTTTTTCGTGTTTTCGATCTTATGTCTTTAAAACTGTCATAACTCCCTCAATTTTCCTGATAGCTCAAATTTGATGACACTGTTGGAAAGAGCGTTAAATTTTCTATTTGTTTGATGTTCGAAAACATTTTTTTATTGCATTGAAGATGTGCGATTGCTGCGCGAAATGGCAGTTTTGTTAAAATCGCGTCTCTTTGGACAGCTTAGGAATGCCGGGGACGCTGTTCACTATCGAATGTGTTTACGCATCCGACTAAACTAACTTAAATCGTCACTTGAGAGGTCTGGCGTTGTCACCATTCGATTCAGCGATGTTACGTATATCTCGCCTCCAACCTTTTTTCTTCAGGACTTTGGAAAAAACCTCAATTTTAACAGAAAACACCGTTTTTCTGCAGTTAAACACCATTTTCTTAACTAAAAATATTTTTTTAAACCAAAACGACTACACCGTTGTAAAGCTGACAGTTTGGCGCACGTTTTATCAGGCCTGCACAGTTCTGCGTCAAGCAATAATGGGGTTTCTAGGCGAGAACAAAAACAGGCGATTTCAAGATTTTGACAAAACTCCCATTTCGCGCAGCAGTCGCACATCTTCAATGCAATAAAAAAATGTTTTCTGACATCAAATATATTGAAATTTTAACGTCTTTCCAACGGTGTCATCAAATTTGAGCTATCACAGAAATTGAGGGAGTTACGACAGTTTTAATGACATAAGATCGAAAACACGAAAAAATCTTCATCGCGAATGAATCGGAAACAAGGCCTCTGGCAAAAATTGCTATAAAGCGTTTTTGTTCGCGAATGAGTTGTAGAATACGTAGGAGTCGGTTGGTATACACCCTGTATATACATATATATGCCAGTTCAATCGCTATCCCTCAAAATCAATATAAAGCAAAGGTTCTGTCTTTAAAAAATCAAGCTAATACACTAGCGAAGATTGAGTTTAGAAAGTAGAAGAGTAGTCGTGAATATAAAAATTGATGAATTTTCCCAGAATTCGCAAAAACAATCAATAAAAAGAACAATATGATTGAAATTAACAACTTTCTTATCGCATATTAAAATTTAAAAATAGTTTTGGGCTCCCCATGTTGAAAAATTAAACGTTCTGTAAATAAGAACCAAATCAAAATGTACATGCAAATTTAGTTGTGAGTACGAAAACCGAGGCCCCTAGCATTACAATAATTGTTAATGACTATATGTTAATGAATAATTGTTAGTTGTAGATCAATTATTAATGAAGTATCATAAAGATCCTGCATACATACAGTTTCTTAGTCCTTCAACAGATGACACAACACCCATACACAAACAAGTAACGGGAAAAGTGATTGAAAGAACCCACCTCCTAATTCCTTTTCTTCTGAAATCCTCCTTGAAACTCTGAACTATTGAGAGATACAATACAATTTAGAGGGGCGTGCCCATTCTTCAGGCTTCTAGAATTGTTTTTCCTGATGATTATGTCACATTGAGTAGGAGAATCGCTGGTTCCCACCAATCTTTATTACTCCTTCCTCTTCAGCTCAGAATATCAAATGGGTCTTCTTCAATGATTTATCAGCATTTAACAGGATGTTACAACTTATTTTAGCTTCATGTCTTGGGCGATCAAGTCAAGGACTAAAGCTTAGAATAAACATGCAGGAAGCTTTCAAATGCTTGTAAATAAATGCAAGATCTAAAAACACGAAAGTTGATGATAAGTGTTTCGCCTAGAAGATGAGGTTCCACTTTGACTGATAATGAACAAATAAATTCAAGACTCTGATAAATTCTATGCCATTTAAACCCAAAGGAAAAAATTTTTTCTTTCGAAATGAATTAGTTTGCCACCAAATGTTCCTAATATTCATAATTTGATTTTAACATCCTTTGGACCGTTTCCACTCTTTGAGTTAACATAACTAGCTGCATTTTGTTTGATTTTGTTAAAAGATGGAGCCTCAAAATTCTCTATCTTCACCACTCCAGTTAGAGTTGATGGTTTGAAAGATTCAAGTGAAAGTATTTCACCAAATCTCATGAGCGAAAAATAATTGTAAGACAAACATGCTACCTCTAGTGATGAGCTTGGCAGGATCGTCTGAATTACTTACTACCTTGTAACCTGTATAAGTCTGGCAATCCGGTATGCAAGCAACCTATTGATTCGCAGATTTTTATGTATCCATTTTTTATCTGATGGAGTTTCCGTCCTATCTGTCCATGTCCGATTCGTCAAAATTTTCACGATTCTTGGATACATTGATTACACCTTACCAAACTTGACCATCGTCAGAATTAAAACTTGACTAAACTTGGACACTTGACCAAACAAAACCACCTTCAGGATTGATAACTTTAAAGTCTGAATTAACACAGGGAAAGATGAATTCTTAATGACATTCTTAACAGAGATAGGTGAAAGTGACAGCCAGTCCTTCTTTCCACTGTCAAGTGCTGTTGTTTTGAAAAGAGGAAATATTGAGTTTTTTCGTTTGAAAGAAGTGAAGAAATACAGCGTTCACATTTATACCCCAATTTCATCGATTTAAAAAATTGAAACTATTTGTGTAGGTATGTGTTTGGAGACAACGTATACTTAGGGCACTATCAAATGGCAGCTGTTATAGATTAAACAAGGGAGATTTTGGTACTCACGTGATAATAGATGGTCTGCCGGGTACTGGTTGGGGTCACAAAGTTTGTCTTGGCTGTTTACCCTGTTGTACGAAGTGTCGAGAGCAGCCGCAGCGGCTAGGGACCGCCTCAGGAGATCGTCGCTAGACGCCGTCGCGGACCCTGGGCCGCTGCCGCCATGATGACGTGAAGCCGCTGTTCGCAGAGCCTCGAGGATGTCCTCGTGGTAACTGTTCAGCGACTTGAGGTTTCGTTCAACCTGGAGAAACGATAAAATCAGGAGAAAACCATTTTACTTTAAATGGAAATGTAATGGAACAAGTTTTCTAAATGTATCGTTGTCGAGTCAAGCGTATCATTTACAGGTTATTGGCAATTTTTAGGTGGTATATGATGATGAATACCTTGATAAAGCTACCTCATACTCAGGACCCAGAGGTTGCGGCGTGACGCTGTTGCAATCAGGTAAGACCGAAATCGAGGAATCCTTTGATCATCGAACAAACCACAATCGAAACTTGCTTGGTTGTTCAAGTCAGTTTTGACGTAACTATTCACTGGACTATCATTTTCTGATCATATTAGATATAGCTTTTCCAAGTCGAATTGAGAATTTTCCAAGTCGAATTGAGAATTTTCCAAACCAAATTGAGATTTTTCCAAACCAATTTGAGAATTTTCCAAACCAATTTGAGAATTTTCCAATCTAAGAAACTTTCACTACTAGAGGGAGTTTTCCAAACCGAATTGACAATTTTTTAAGGCAATTCAAGACTTCTATTGAAAACAAAATTTTGATAGCATTCATGAACTAATTAACATTGAAATCAAAAAGACAAAATGAACGAAGAATACTTCATAAAAATTACGGTCTTGTTAAGAACAGAAAAAATCGAGGCTACTCTGCGTTTGGCATTGAAATCAACAAAAACAAAAATCCGTTCATTTTGACATTCTGATTTCAACCAAAAAGTGATATTCTTTTATTTTGCTTCACTACTTTGGAATAAAAGTGTTGGATTGCCTTAAAAAAATTGTCAATTCGGTTTGGAAAGAAATTGATTTGGAAAAATTCAATTTGGTTCGGAAAATTCTCAATTCGACTTGGAAAATTCTCAAATTGGTTTGGAAAAATCTCAATTTGGTTTGGAAAATTCTCAATTCGACTTGGAAAATTCTCAATTCGACTTGGAAAAGCTATACATACTTACAAAAATTATGCGACTTTTCGATATTGTATTGAACAGGTAAGAAGGTGCCTATGCAGGGGGTTACATTTCGTGACAGTCACAGGTCAGGAGAAGATTCTATGGAAAATTTTGGATCGAAAATGCCTCGTAGCAATTTTTTTACACCGTTGGAAATGCGGTTTTTTTTTCAATTTTAAGATTTTTCTCATTTTTTCGACCTTACCGCATTAAAACGGCCATATCTCCCATATTTTGCGTGCGATTTCAAATCTGAACCCACTATTGGAAAGGACGTTAAATTTCCTATCGCCCTAATGGAAAACCAACTTTTTGAGCTGGCGAATCGGGTGTAAAAATCAGCTAGGAACGGACACGTTGTCAAATCGTGGAGATCTCGACTTTCTTCAAACGCTTTTGAGTCCCTGTAGTAAGGCATGTTAATTTCAGCCTTTAGTGCTAAAAGGTGCGCCAAAATTTGAGGTTTCCAGCGATATAACCAGATTTGAAATTCCGTGTAGTTTTCTGGGAGAAAATTGCTTTTCAAGTAAGAAAAACGTGGTTTTTGACTAGATACCCCGGTTTTTCATGCGTTGATTCGTCTGGTAAAAAAAAAAAAAAAAAAAAAAAAAATCGAACTCGGATTTAAAAAAAAAAAATTATTGGAGCATTGTAATAAATTGTAAATTTTTACTGTAAATACTTTTCAAAATGCCCACCATTCAATCTATGACCCCCTTCTATCGATGAGCGACGCAGATTTGTACACGAAGGAGTCAGAGTCCGCCGGGCTGTTCCAAAAAAACCTCTGTGATAATTAGTTGCTTTTCGTTGTTCGCATCAGTACAATGCCTGTAACATTCACCAACATGGAATACGCTGACATGATCCTTGTGTATGGGTACACAAATCTAAATGCCCGTGAATCTGTGAGGGAATATCAACGGCGATTCCCTCACAGGCGGGTTCCCAATAAAAGCTTATTTCCTCAGGTACCTAAAGTATGATGTTTATGTGAATGCTGTGCCGTGTGTCTGTTATTCAAAATGCGGGTTTCGGTTCATCTGTATTTAGAAAAAAAGCAATGGCAAGTACAGAGGTTTTTTGGAACAGCCCAGTGGACTCTGACTACTTCGTGATATAATTGTGATAATAAGTTGTTACCTATTGAACCATTTACGCCGTTGATTCACAAAATTAAATAATATTTATTAATCCCAGTGATCAATAATATTGAGCGCTGCTTGTACGTTGCTTTTCGGGATGTGTTTAAGTGAACGCAAAAAACATGTGCTCAAAGGCTGGGACAATTTTATTGCATTTAAACAAAGATGGCAATCAAGTTTTTAGGATGGTTTTTATCCGTATTAAAGTCCTCTCAATGTCCTGTAACACCCCAATGCTAAACAACGTCGTCCGAGGTAACAGCACTGCAATTGACCATACCGTAAGTATCGAAGTTGCCCCCCAATGTACATGTGGGAACTAACCACGAATATCTCAAGTAATAACTAACAAAATTAATAAAGAGTAGAGTAATTCTAAATATACCCTATCTTGGCAACCGCTGAGTAATCTGCTAGTCATTTGAATTTGAGTCGGTATCAAGTTAAGAGTATGAATGTATGTGTAATGTAAGCATTCTCAAACTGCTGAAAGAGTTGAATGCGAGTGCCTGAAATAGTTTTTAGGCGTATTGAAATCCTCTGAGCCTCCTGCAGCATCCTGAATCGGCACAAGGTCATGTGAGTAAACAACAGAATAAATGTCGGCCAAGTTGGGTATGACATTTAGCTTTCAAGTACAAATAACACAGATCTATGGGCCATTAAAATGTTGTCAGTAACCTTGAAAGATTATAAAATAAGTTAACAAAAACGATTCACTCGACACAAAATTTAATGCAACGGGACACGTTCCTGCACACACCAACGCCTTCAGAAGGCAACTTCAATTGACGTGTGTTGTAGGTCAATCTCTTTATTCTATACCAGATACAATAATGATAAGATTCATGTAAAAAGATTGAAAAAATCCTTTTCTGTTCTCTAACTACCCTCTAACTTGGAGCAAGTTCATACGATTAGAAATTGAGGCTTGGTGGATGAGAGGAAAAGTGAAGCGCAGGTGTTCTATTTTATCCCGTTAAATTTCAGTTGCCTATTCTTGAATTGATATGTCGAGTCTATGTACTATCTAGTCGACATTCTAGGTGTAGAAATTCCATTTTCCTCACCTTCCCCTGCCCTCGTCAACCTAAAAAGATGAAATTTGAATGGTAGCTACGTTGGGAAGTCTGCATCGAAGTTGAAAATGCTTTACCGGCCTTGCTCAAAGCCCTCGTTAAACGGGCTCAGTAGCGTGGCTCTCCTGCTTGTCCGTTTACCTGATTGGAGAGGATGGGGCGATCGTATTTACAACAACTCGAGTAATCTCATTCGACTCAGGGAACTACTTTCTATCTTCGTCCAACAAAAAACTACCCTCTTACACCAAAGGTTTTTGAGGTTTCAATAAAAAAAAAATAAATAAATAAAAAAATAATAATCCTTTAATATAATCCCTTAGGGTTGATTGATTAAAATTTCGAGATTACTTGCACATCCCGGATCGATGATGGATTTTGAAGACAAGTTTCGTATTATTAGGTCCAGTAGCTTCGGATAAAAGGTTCGGAAGGCGATCGGCGTACAGGCTCAAAAGGATTTTTAAAATTCAATTTTTAAAATGTATTTAAAACTTATACTATTTAGATATTTAAACTTTTTTTTCATGGCCTAACATTATATAAAAAATGTGTCATGTAGTTTGCATAATATAATTGAACGAGACAGTGGGAGCTACCCCGCATCCCACATTCTGGCTGCAGCTGGTCTAACAAATTTGAGATACATAAATAATGTATCAGCTAAATAAAATAGCTTCATATATAACGGATATTTCAGACGTTTTAGCGCTAGTCAGGGGGATGCAAGTGTGAGCAGGTTTCTTTTTTTTAAATGCGTTCTTGAACGTAATTCGTTAGAGTTTTCTCGGAACTCGTTGACAGTTATATAGTTTTTCAATATTTTGTCCGCATCTCAACCGCATAAACCGATTCAAGAATCATGCCTACTTAAGACTTCAATAAAGCCTTTCAAAATAAATAATAGTGGTTACGTTCAAATCCCTACAGGTAAAGAGATCATGTCGCAGGGAATCTGGAAACGTGATCACACTGGTTCTAAGAATGGAGTTAATGAACCACTCGTTCGACCAAAAAATAATTTTCTTCGGTTTTTCAAATCTACGTATTTTGAAACATTAACCAACGAAGGACATTTTTTTTTTTTTTGGTAGGAACAACAATCTTACAATGATTTTTGTTTTTCGACCGATGCTTTACTAGAGAACTATCTGGTAGTTATTTTCCATCGTAAGAAAATCGTTCACCACTCGGTGGAAAGTAGGGATGTCAATATCGGCAAATAATACCGATAAATCGAATATCGATATTCCTAAAAAAGTATCGTTTTAGTAAATCGATATATCCAAGGAAAATATCGATACCTATTTCGATATATCTAGCATCAATATTTTCTTCAAAATTTAATCCGAATTACGTATGAGTCCAGTGAATAATAATTCATTATTGAATTTCATTCTACTACAGGTAAATAATTCAACCACCCAAAAATTCAATGACATTTTATTCATGATAATAATTATGTGCAGGATCCAGTGAAGTAAATTAATTATCAATATTATGTACTGTGGTAAAATCAATGTATGTAAAGTAAGAAGGAAAACTGGATAGTAGAGTTCTTAGTCGTGTCCCCATAACGCATATTGTACCATTGTAGTATTTTAAAATCGTCGCTCGTTTTGCTCTTGATCACCTGAGTCAGCCGAAGATCTTTTTTTCCGTTCTAATTAATCTAGAAAAACCTCCGAAGATACCATGAAAATTTCAGCTTTCTAGTTAGATCAGGGCAAATACCGTTTGGGCGGATTCTGCTGATCAGAAGCGACCTCGCCTGAACAGTAAAAACTGAGAAGGTTCATTTTTCACAGATGATATGTGAAAAATAGTAACGTAGATGCTGGTCGAGGGTGTTGTACGGAGATTTTACTAAAAAAACGTTCAACATTGACTTGCTTTAAGTGGTTCAGTATACCTTGTCTACGATACAGTCCCTATCCAACCAATGGATGCAACGAATTCTGCAGTAATCACCTACTTCACTCAAACTTCTCAAAAAGACACGCTTCGTATGGAAAATTCATAGCAGATTCCAAATAGGTACTTTATTTTCATCTGAAACCTTCTTTAACCATCAAAACCCTTAATCAACTGAACAGAAATTATCAACATCCCGTTCGTCACAGTTCTATTCTTGCATGGTTTTCTGTACTCACTTTACAAAATCTAGGTAAAATATTCCAAAGTGAATTTTTAAAAGGGTATACTTTCCCGGACCAAATGATACCAACCCCGACTGTTGAATATGGAAACTAGGGGAGCTTTAATTTCTTCAAGTTATGCAACTTAAAATCGGGAATTTGATAATCCATACACGAAACTTACTATACCGACTATCCTAAGAGTATAACCAACTTGAAAGTTGATCGCTTGATCAACGTGTTTTCCCATCTTCCTTCCAATCAACTTCACTCCATACAACACTACTCCTTACCGTTTCATAACTCTGCCATATCATAACTTTGGCAGATGGCAAGTTAGCCCAGACTTCTAATCCCTCTCTAAATTTTTGTTTTCATTCCTTTTTGTTTTATAGGTTAGTTCCTGTTTCATCAATTAAACGACAACATCAATAAAAGTTGGAACCATTTGCTCTTGATAATCTGAGTTTCAATCCCAGCACCGTTTAACCAAGAGCAACTCCCAGCACCAGAACGTAATTGATACGGGACGGCGATATGGGTATACAGTACCCGCACGACCGCCAGGTCTTGCGGGTGGGGTTGGTCTTGCCCCTTGATGTCCCCAATCGCCAAGCCTAGTCCGTGGGTGGTATGAACCTATCTGTAGGGTAAGTAATGTTTTCAGATTCAGGAGACAAACTTTCTTGCACGGAATCAAAATTTCCATTCGCAAACGGAGATTCAGACCATTCTGAATACCTTTCGGTATGAGCTAGTGTGGGCGTGTCCACTGATCCTTGTAATAAACTGTATTTTTACAGCTTCCATATGATTTTGATGAAATTTCCGGAGAGGGATGTCAATATCGGCAAATAATACCGATAAATCGAATATCGATATTCCTAAAAAAGTATCGTTTTAGTAAATCGATATATATTTTCCTTGGATATCGATACCTATATATAAGAATTTCAACCACTTCAAAATTCAATGAAGTTTTTTTCATGATAATAATTATGTACAGGATCCAGGGAAATAAATTAATTATCAATATTATGTAGGGTTGTAAAATCAATGTATGTGAAGTAAGAAAAAAGTTGGATCAAACCAATATTGGTTGGGGATAGAGGCAAGGAAAACCCTCCGATTGATGAGCTCTCCAGGAAGGGTCGAAATGGCTAGAACCCAAATCTCCAAGATGCATTTAATGTCGATATATCGGAATGGAAAATATCGCCCAAAAATATCGATATATCTAGGGAAGAATATCGATATTTTCTGGACATCCCTAGTGGAATGCTCTCAATTTACTAAACATGGGCGTAGATCCCATCCGTCTGTAGTTCTTTGGAAAGCTGAACTGTAGGGTGACATTATTATTATAATTGTTTATGTTTATTTACATATCATCGGGATTGACAGATCAACTCGATCCTGTATTGACTTGATTCATCTGTCAATTGTCATTTCGCATTTGTCATTTGAACTATGAATTTACAATCCAAGAGAAATATCCATGCCATGATTTTATTCCTTGTAAGAGGTTACAATTTGTTATATATATACTCAGTTAGAAAAGAACATTTTGAGTAAGATGCCAAACAGGTCTTTTAAAATTTTTATTCGATTTATGTATCACGATTTATGGCACGAAAAACTGTTATCCAAATTTTCGGAAGAGTTTCACTTGCAACCAAGCCGAGGCGTCGGTAGGGAACTGAAACTTCCGTAGTATTCATCGCACAGGAATCGATCTTTACTTTATTGGAAACTCCAAATCATCTCGCATTCCCTTGTTGTGGTTATATATTTATTTACAAAATATTAATCCAATAACGCGGTATTGTAAATGGTTAGTAAACAATAATAATGAGCCCCTCGCAAGCCTTATGTTGTTCGTACTCGCCAAATTAGTTTGGCAACGTCTTAACTATTGATTCATAATCGTCGCCCTCTAGATTTTTGTGCAACGTATTGCATTTAGCTTTTACAGGTTTGTTTTGCGGCCGTCTTTCTTGAACGCAGTAGTGAGTATTCGAGATGTACGCGCGGCTAAACAATGTTCCATGAATTTTAGCCTCGGGTACTGATCAAAAAGCATCCAGAGACAAAGTTCTTATTACAAAGGATAATCATTGAAGATAATTGAGCAATGAAGAGACCGTCACATTAGTGTGTCATGTGTGCCAAGCGATTGAGTCCGATGGGTACTCCGCTGCCGATTTGAACTCGCACAGATGTCACCAGGGATGTAACATACCCAGCTGCTCTACATCCTTGGATGTCACAAGATAATATTTACCATCGAGACGATTCCCAGCAAAATTTCTTCGAATTTTAATCGTTTTCTTTTTGTGCTGGTCCAACTTATCTACCGAGTGAACATTGATTGAACAGTGAGATGTTGATGGGATGTCGGTTATTAGAAAACTCAAATGCAAACACCAGAGATGCAGTTATGTTACTTGGTGTCCACCTCCCCCCCCCCCTCAATAATAAACGTACGGTACTTCATATACTAATAAATTTTTCATAGAAACGATGGTAACAAACGGAATGTTTGTGTAACAAACCACTAAACTTGGTGAATTTTTTGAGCTGCTGAATGGGAATGAATACTTACTATTGACTTAGCCAATAATAAAAATTAGCCACGAAACTTTTAAAAGTAAGTCGGTCACGAAATCTTGTTACGGAAGTTGGTTGCAAAATCGGGTTACTCTCACTTGACAAACTTCGGAAGTCGATTTATTTTCTGATCGACGTGAAGCTGAAATTTGAAATGGACGTCTTTGGGATACCTCAAAAACAATGAAGATGGTGCTTCCTCACAGGCGCTTTGTTAGAATGATTACCAATAAGTGTAAGATTGAGGAGGGGATCCAGGGAGGGTGACCCTCTTTTTGAGACACGATGAATATGAGTCTCTACTCTCTTTCTTATGAAGATATCAAAAATAGGCTTTTATTGACACCTTCCAAGAGTTGGACCAATTTGTGAAGCTCACTGGGGTGAAAAGGTCACTAATTGCAAAAATGTTAATGTACTTCAATATTTTAATGAGTAATTATATTTAAAACAAAGGACCTTTCCGTCTCCATAAACTATTAGAAGGGGTAGGAATGGGCTTTATCTCCTACCTACTCCCGAAAAATCCACAAATAGCTAAACTCTCCCTCTCTCCGTGTCCTTTACAAACCATAACTTTACTGCATTCCTAGAGCGGTCAGTAGAACTATCAGTTTCTGTTTAAACAATCGCAGTACTACTTCTTTTATTGCACTATTATTACCATGATCGGGAACTTCATTCAAAAGTATGTATTTTTATTCTATGCATATGTTTATGTATTGTATAAAAAGTTCACTCTTCAGAACGATTAGCAAGACAAAAGAAACAAAGCTCACTCAAAACTACAGAAGCGTAACAAAACAAAGTGTTCAAATAGTTAACCAAAGCGAACTAAAAGATTGCAAACACAAACGTTAGCCAATTGATTAAAACTGTACAGGTATCGTGTGTGAACGGAAGCATGCGGGATTATATGGGTGGCCTCACATTAATTTTGAAGTAAAATAAAACATAACATGAAACCCACTTCCTGATTTGTTGTACTGTATGCCACCATGGGTAAATACTAAATTTAGCCATTTCACGTGTAACCCTAGAACTGAAACTCCGAAACCCAAAGCCTTGTCATTTAAATTTTGATAAATGAAGAAAACTTAGAAAAATACTAATAAATAAATGAAACAATAAACCAGTAAAATAAATCAATCATAAAATGGTGAAATGAGCGAGGCAAAATTGATGGAGTTGGTTCCAGATATGAGCGAAAAAAAAATTATGCTGATTTACCAACATTTTTGGGCTTGGTAATCGCTGTGGAGCCCTTCTTCCTCGTATTCCACGGTACGGGAGGGCCAGGAAAGGGATCGATAGCACCACACGAAACTGATTGTAAACTTGTAATACTTTGGTTGAAATAGTGATATTGAGAAAAATAAGATTCTTGTTTGTACAGAAGAGTTTTTAATAGTTATTTTAGAACATACAGTTTGGGTTATTATATAGTTGAACAATTCTAATGATAAATCTACTGAAAAAAAATAAATAAAATAATAATAGTTATAATAATACATTATTTTAGTCTACAAACTACTACTTTGGCTTTTGTATAAGGAACTATTGTAATGATGAACTCAGTTTTTAAATTTTCTTTTAAAAGATTGTCTCTACGTCAATACTTGAACTTAACTTCATTTTTTAACTATTACAGTAACTATCGGATTTACAAATTTAATGTTAGTTACAACGCTTGATAACAGTACAAAGCCAGTAATTCTGATGTACTAATTTTAATAGTGTAGATGCAGAGGAAGCCATGGCAGCATACAGACTGCAACCTACATAAGGAAAACAAAAGTTAGTGGTGTCCGTCACACCAGCGAAAAAATAAAATAAAAATTGAAAAAATAAATAAAACAAAAAGAAAAATCTACTACTAATTCCAATAAAAATGAAGAAATCCGTGGGACCTAATCTAAAGGTCACGAGAAAATTCACTAAAATTGGTTTTTATCCTAATAGATTAATATTTATATAAATGAAGTGCATTTCAACATAGAAATAGCGTTACTGAGTTTCCTACACTAACGTTGGTTGTGTTGTGACTTGATGATTCGGTGAAGGGAATAAGGTTGTAGAACAACAAATAATAAAAAAACGGTTCATGCTTTTATTTGAAACGGAAATGGACAATTAAAGGGATACAAACACAAATGTAAGAACTGAATACTTGAAAAATTGAATCCAATCATCAAAAAATGTGAATCTAGTGATAAGTCGGTCTGAACCAAAAGCTTTTATTGGTACCGACCAATGGTTTGCAATCTTTATAACCCCGTTTCCGTTCGTTCATAAACTGTCAAGTACCTATACATTTAACTTAGTATTTCCGCCAAAGGAAAAAAGGAAAAACCTACATAAACACCTATCTCTTAAAATTTTTTTTGGACGGGAAGAGGGAGAGAGGGATGAAAAATCATCTTTTCCTTGGTGGACTTCGAAAATCCTTTTTTAAAATTCGCACGCACTCCGTACACAGCTTTTCTTCCGAAACTACTGGTCACCACTGGAACGGAAACTACGGGTCCGGCTGGAACTGATATCATTCAACCAACCCTAAAGGGTAAAATTCAAGGGCCGAAACATCGAAAACTATTAAAAAGTGTAGTGTTTGTCTGTCATTGACAAAGGCCACTTCGATGATTGCCTTACGTTCGGCGTTGGCTCTCTCGAAGGGGTAGAACTTTGTTAGGAAACCAAATGTACCCAACACGAATGTCAATGTAAGCAGGTGAAAACCTTCAAGGATCTTAGTAAAAATCGCCTAATAAACTGCGACGACAGAATCAGCTGATTGTAAAGGGATTCTCTCTTCAACAAGTCGAGTTCATTACATCTGATTATCGAATATAATGTAAATATAGTATAAATATTATAAACTATATAATATAAAGCATTATCACACATTGCTGCATTGTATGTCATTGATTTTGATGATGGTGAACGCCTACTCGATATTACATATGGAGGAACTAGCGCTAGTGCAGAATTGAAGTTTTATTTAATTTCTCTCCGTTGGTACCTACGTCAACGTTTGATAATTGCTTAAGCCAGTTACTTGTGTACACCGGCTTAAAACAGAGAGATACGAAACCTCCGTGAATTAATTTGCACCGTTTTTTCCCTATAGAATCTCCAGAGCTTGGTTCACCAGTTTTTGTTGCATTTCCTTTTCGACTTATTGCATAAAATTTCACCATTTAAAGTTAGATTTACCTATTAGACTTATTAACCAATGCCGCCTCCATCTCCCATATCACATTGAGCTCATGATGTATGGAACAGAGGTTTTTCTTTAGCTAAATGTGATAACATCCCACAACCACGAATTCCGATAGAATCGAAATTAAAAGGAGGTTTTAGAATGATCAAATTCTAATAAATTTAAACTAATGTGGTGAAAGAAGTTATCATGAGTCTTGTATCGGTATGTCTTGTATGTATATGTCTTGTTATCAATGTAAAATCGCAAATTATTACACAAAGTTGTATTATTCTTGTATTGGATAGCCGTTCTACGCTGCTTACAGACGTGCGGTACCTAAAATAGGCACTCCAAACCTTGTTGTATTATTTCGATTATAGTAGTTATTCTCAGGGATAGCCGTGATTGTATTTACTATATCCCACTAGCACTCCATTTCATATTTCAGCTCATTGTATCATTGATTTGAGTAAAGTATTTTTTCGACCATGATAATTTCACCAGAGGGACAGCCGCAGAGTTGATTTTCACACGATTTTGGCCACTTGGAAGCAATGAAATCATGCTGGAGGGAAAAAATTAGGTACCGATGCTTATTCATTCAGCACGTGTAGGATCCTCTTGGAATGGAAACCTAACGCTCCGAACCAGATCGTCATTTTGTTGCCGGTTCGGACATCGATCCAGTTCGAATCGAAACTTCTCTTTAAATTGAAAGTATTTGTTCGATCTGGAGGGATTTGAAGGAGAGCAGTTAGGAGCGAGTCTTCAGGATCAAATATTCAACCGTTGTCACTAGCCTAAAAATACGAACCTGAAGTTTCAATAACTTGATTTCTGGAAAAGTACACCACCAATTACAACAGCCAACCACACCACCAAACCAAACAATTACCATCACTGCACTGTCACCATTGCAATTACATCGGGTGATTCGATCCTGCCAGTTTATGAGACTATGAACATAGTTCACACCTGTTTCCATTGATTCGTATTTACTTGATTTTTCCTTGATGAAGTTCTAGTCCTTACGGAGAGCGAATGGATGAACGAGAGCAATCCGTATGGGCTCATTCGTTCCATTGAAGTGATGTGTATCGATAACGAACTAAAAATATTAATGTTATGTCGAAAGTTTTTGATATTCTGATTCTCTATAAATCATCTATATCTATATAAATTCTCTATAAGCACATTATAACTATTATCAAGATTAGGAAAAGTAAGAACTATCCCGAATCCGGCTCGAGAACAACACACAACTCAATTGGTTATTGATATTTCAGTTTTATAGCGTAAAGTACAGTGTCTGGAAGGAATAAAGAGGCAACTCACTCCGCCACTGGCCAACTTGGTATGAAAAAAACTCGGTCATAAGACCCTATTTGTAAATGTGTGCAGTTAGAAAGTAACATGGCTTACAGTTTCTGATAATTTGATATTCTGGTGGTATTAGTGAGATTTGTGATATGTTTAATTCAATTTCATATTTCAAGCTTCAGAAAATGTGAATCTACGGTTTGCTGAAGTATGCTTGGAGCTACAAGCACCCTTTCTTCCGATGACTGTCTGTTTGAATGGCCCTTTATCGATTTCAGCAAATGCCAAATTTATGGTGCAGCTACACATGTTTATCGTTTGGGTAATGATGAAAAAATTAATGATTGAAAGTAATCCGTTTCACGGTTCTGATTCTCCTATTTAATGGTGAGAATGTTTAAGATGAGATCAGTTTAATAAGATCGGATCAAGCAATAAAAAGCATAATCATATCTAATCTTCGTTAATCCCATCTACGAGTATTATAAGTTTTATTTAAGTATTTTTTAAGTATTCTCAGCAAGGTAGTAGGGCGTCGAACTCTCGAGACTCAAAATTAATGCTCATATCATAACCTAAAGCGTAGTACATACCAGGGGGGGGGGGGGGGGTTTGACGCAGACCGCGTCATGAAGCTTGGGCGGGGAGGTGGCGCCTATAGGGATTCCCATTAGGGACTAACCTTAACTGTTGCATTTATGAACAATTCCCGAAAATCTGAAGTGCGTCGGAACATTTCCAAGTTTGAGAGATGAGTGAAAATTTCCAAGTTTCAATTTCAATTCATCTGAAGTGTACGATAGATGAACGCAAAAGTCAAGGAAACACCTCAGCAGGAGGTTTCAAACAAGGAAGTAAGGAATTCACGCTGTTTGGGTTGAGAAAGAATTATTTATTGACATCTTATCCCTTGTCCTTAAGAACGAAATTCATTAGCGGATTCTAAATAATTAAAATTTGTAGGAAAGAAGGTGAAGAAATTGAAAACCATACAAGTAGGAATGTTTGACTTACGAATCCAATTTTACTGGTATGATCTAAGCGACGAAACTTTAATCAATCCATTTGGATGGGGGAAGGCGGTGTCTGTTCATGTTCCACTTCACAAAAATTGATCACCTCAGCTCTAAATTTTTTATGATTCACATCATATCTCGCGCTGTGGTATGTGTTGAAACCAAGTTGCACTTAGTTTTTTTTTTTATCTAGCTTGCCGAACAAAACTTTCATTTACCCAAAGAAGTTGAAATTTGGTAGCATGCCTCCGAAACAACAGTTGGCGAACGAAATAACGGTATCAAACCTATTATGGTTAGTGGGCTAAATTCTATAGCGTTTTTTCTATAAACTTTTTCGTCTGGAACCCATTGTGAGATCCACTTGTAAATAAAATTGCAAGAGTCGGATCGAATGAAGGCACCATCGTCATCGTGATTCCCCATTTCCTTCAATGTGTTGAAATTTAATTATGCTTCTCTGAGAAAGGAGATGAACAGACTGACAATCTATCCTGATCAGTGAGTGAGTTCAAAACTCTGACGTTCTAACGTTTCTCAAATTTTTGGTGTTACATGGAAACGAACAGCCAGAAAAATAATTCAGGCTTTAGCCTGAACACTACACTACACTTTAGTGTAGTTTTAACATTGATAAAACCGAACATGCTCTGACGAAAGTCACCAAACCAACAGAACCTAACCAGTACCTTCAACCTGCAACCGAGTGAATTATCATGTCTGTGCACATAAAAAAATTATTGGTACCCATTATATGTTAAATTTGACGAACTCTGCAACAAAGTGACGTTAGTAATAATCACAGCAGTATGGGATTCTCCACGGCCATGCACATATTATTGATGGGATTTCACGGAAAATTCAGTAGAAAGTACGGCCGTTAAAATTGGACCATCAACGATCCCGGCATTTGAACTACTGTAATACTGAACACTGTTTCTGGACACATAACAAGTAAATTATTTATCAATCGTAGGATTTCTATCGATTTCAAGCATAACATATTGCGTCTGATACTTTCCCCTTAAACTTGGAGCTCCATCGATTAATATTTTGAACCTCCGAAGAGTTGAACTGTGAGAGTGTAAGTAGTTCAATGTTATCATAATATGTTTCAATCAAAATCATGTTATGATTGATTTATGATGAGGAAAGGTAATACATATTGATAATTGTAACGGTTTGCCGAAATATTCATATGCGTACAGAAGCTAGTTCCGGAATACAATTGTTTACAATCATTTAAGAGGGAATACACCTTTTCAATCAGTTAAACACCTGTTCAATGCATACATACAATCCACCTGCCAGGTCTGTTATTTTTTAGCACGTATCTGATAAGTTTAAGAATCTACTCGTAATCATTATGATTTCTTCGGAAACGGGGGTTACAGATCTGCAAATGCGAGTGTGTATTCAACATTGAATGACGTGATTTGTGATCAGGTAGGTAGTTATGAAAGTGTTTTAGCTTAAAAGTTACAAACTTGACAAAAATTAAATAAAAACGTGTGTGCTATTTTTCCTAAGTTTCTTATTACTTGCAGTAAACGAATAAGGAAGTGAGACAATGAACACAAGCATCGTTTAAGATTGAGAAGCGATAATTTGGTCAAAGTTTTACGGTACAATTAATTAATGTGGTAAGAGCACCAGTGGTAATAGCTATAGCAAATGTAGTATTTGGTTGTTTTCCACTACTTTAAAATGTTACAAACTCATTGCATAGGCGATTTAATTTATTTTATATAAGTGAGGTCGGAGTCGTAAAAGTTCGAAATTTGTTTGCTAGAGAGGGAGTGCTGGAAGTAACATATAACTTATTGAAAAGTCCCGAGTGAATATATTATATGACAGAATAAATGCGTATGTACCGCACGGCCTTTTCAGGAATGTGGTAATTTAGTACTAGTCATCCAATAGTGATGCTCTTACCACGAGCTATTTTCTACGGCAAAACGAAAATAAACTATACAATGCATGAAGGTGAGAATCGCAAAGTAATTTACCTCGGAAATGGGTCCACTCGAGAGCATGTCTGCACCAAGGTTATCCCCACTTTGTGAAAGCATTTCTTGAGCATCGCTTTGGGCATCGTCCAGCCATTTGCCTTTATGACAGGGGTCTTCGCCTGAAAAATTAAGGTAAAATAGAATATGCGACTATGGGTGAAATTATTTACCTGTTCGAAGTGATATACTCGTAATGTAATGGAAAGTTCAACGTTCTGTTATAAGTTGCAGTAAGTCTACTGAAATTCTGCAGCGAAGAGAAAGAAACCATTCGCAGAGTTCTACATTTGAATGCTAATCACACAGTTACTAGGAAGAATTTTTGGAGGACACTCTCACATTATCGTTACCGGTGGCAACCACATCAAACCAATTTTTTCGAAGCAAAAAACGCTGCAAATTCTTTCACTGGGGTTTATTATTCAATTTGCTTGCGTTCATGATTTGAATTTCTACTAAGCTTTGGAGTGTGCGTGATTCACAGGTGATAGAGTGATTATTGAATTTCAGGAGGCACACAAATATGATCAACTGAACAATCCAAATAGGTATTTTGGTTGAGAACAGATTTACGTGCCCTATGCATATCTCCTGAAATTCAATAATCGCTCTATCACCTGTGAAACACGCACACTCCAAAGCTTAGTAGAAATTCAAATCATGAACGCAAGCCAATTGAATAATAAACCCCAGTGAAAGAATTTGCAGCGTTTCCCTGAGAATTTCTGATTTTCTGATTTTTCCTGAAAATTATCAGAATACTTCAATCCGTGTATCGGCTACAAAGCCTTTTAGGAGACATTACTACATCACTACGTCACTACGTCACTAGGTTACTGATATCAACACAAAAACAATAATAAACCAAAATAATGCGAATGTTGGCACCATAAATCGGGCCATAGATCGGGAATGGTTTGACCTACGGACCTGGGGAGGGGCTCATTCGATTTCTCGTGGAGTGTTCTTCAAAAAGAGTACAAATTTAGGCCGCCTTGACATTTTTTGAGGTTTTTAGGGATTTTATAAAACTTTGACAACCCTGAAAGGGCACTTTAAATTAAGTGAGAGAGCTGGCTCAAGAATTGGGGCGTCGCTGGACCAACATGGATTTTTCCTGAAAATGCCAGCTTTTTTGCTTCAGCCGTTTGGGAGAAATCGTGCGTACGGCGTACGGCGGACGGACGGAAACATTTTTATTGCAGATTCGGATTCTACACCCTTTGAAACATAAACCATGAAATTTTCAGGGGGGGTTAGAATTTTTTTTCAAGAGCGATTACAATGGTTTATTATTGAACAATAAACCAATAATCGATCATTATCAAATCCGAAACATGAACTCTGCATAAAGCATATGAAATAATTTTAATTCGAATGAGGCAATTAAATGCTGTACAATTTATACCAAACAAATTCAATAATAAAAAAAAATTTTTATTTGTGAAAATCAACTTTTGTCTAGACCAGTCTCTTAATTCTACTTTCGCAACAAACCAATACATTTTCGATTAGTAATTCATTAATGATTCTGAGATAATATCTTTCAAAGCAAAACCAGATGCCCCTGTCGCTAACGTTAAAGTGCTAAGAAGAAAAAGTTCAACACCTGCATGAAGTTCTTCTCTACCTCCAAACAGTAGTTCTTATAGTTTTACCACAGGGATGGCAGTGGTGAAAAGGTGTCTGACAACAATTAATCAAATTTTGAGTAAAATAGAAATGCTTAGCTTAAGGCCCTTAAAACAGCAAAATCCTGAAAGCGATGCATCAGTCAGCATTCTTGTTTTATCATCTCGACGCAAAAATTAACACTTTTTCGAGTAGTTGCATTCTATCAAGGCTTTTCTACACAAAATCATCAATCGTAACCAGGTGGGCAGCAGATGGGGCAAATGGTTTTTTCCCCGATCCTCTGGGTTTGTTTGCTTGAGCAGCCTTGGCTCGTAGCTGGTGGTGTATTTTTCAATTTACATCTCATCGACAGTCTTCACTTGAAGGTCTTTAAAAAGTTAGTCGTTCTCACGTTCTATGGAGCACAGATTGCTCAAAGTACTTCGTTTTGGAAGGTTATTTTAATGTTTGTTTCGGCAGCACACTACCACAGTTGAATCCCTCAGATCCATAAAGGCATCAGGACTGTCTTGTACAGCAGCACTTTGCTTCCAGTAGCTTTCTTGTGGAATCCTCTACTGAGCCTGAAACAACTACGATCGCTGTGCCATCCGCAAATGTTACTATAGTAGTTCCGCGTTTTTGAGGCACGTCCTGCTGGTACAGGAAGTATAGCAATGGACCCAGAACGCTTAACGACCATAGTTTGATAATCCCTTGCCAGATGAAAAAATCGATGAGATCAGCCGTTTTCCTTGTATCAGTAAGCCAGTAGGCAGACATTCCGGATGCCATGAAGTCACAACGAACTTTGCCCAGTTGAGAACAGTTCTCGTCCTTCAACTGCCGTAAGCCTTGAATTAAAGTCCACGTCAATGATGAAACTATTGTTTAACTAAGAGAACATATTTGTGTATTGTGCTTCTTTCAGGTTGTACGTTGGGGGACAATAAATAGCAGATATTTTACAGTTTTAGCCTTTCAACGAGATACTAACTGTATAAACACGCATACTTTCATCTTCAATTTCTGAATTTCTTGGTGTTTGGTAGTATTTTTGAGTATTCCCACACTGTGGGATATTCCACTAGGTTAATTTTTGTGTGTTACTTTTTTCAAACTTTCTCGCTTTTTCCAAGAGAGCGTCGTTCGTAAAGTTCTGCGTATCCATGAGATCCATTAATTTCAAAAGTACATCCTCCAGCTTGGAGGATTCATGTTTTGTAGAATTCCCCCAATTTTACCTGCTGGTACACTAACAAAGGACGCATACAGCCTCTGCCGTGAGGGAATGAAGCACCGGGTTGTTTCGACTGACTCTCGGGGTTTTCACTTGGTTTTATGACAATGTTTTTGAAGCTCTTTCGCGACTTTACAACCACCATAATTAGTAGGATATTGTTTCCCTCAGTTGACACATTTTGGGGAGTAATTCCTAGAAATTCCGCAAGAATCCACGAAATGTCTGCCTGCACATTTGACACATCTTGGCAATTTTTCATAAAAAGACTTAGTATGAAAATATTTCCAGAATTTTTTTGCATTGTGGTATGGGACGCCCAGTTTTCCTGAGTTGCTCGATGCATAAAACCAAGTTGAGGGTGGTTTTGATCGCATAGATATTGTTGAAATCGTTGTCGTTATCAAAAGATAACATATACAATGGTAAGTGTTGCTCAATTTTATTTTTGTAACTGAATCATTGGAAGTTCTTTTCCTTCAACTTGGGAGTAAGCAATATATATATTCCTACAACAGGGACGTTTACTTCCCACAGGTTCGACCAAATAATATAATGGGATATACTAGTAGGTGTATCTATCCAAATAAAGAGTTCCTGTCATACAATATTTTCACCTAAGAAAATTCTACAACCTCCTCGTCTTGGATGAATTTCCAGCAAATAACCATGGGGCCTTTTCCGCATATCCTACTGAGGTGAGCAGGCCATTTTCTGCTACAACCTTCTGTCCTGAGTGACCTGCAAACTGTGTTGTTGAGCACCTGCCTTCAAGATCTACAGAGGAGGTGTCGGCCACTAGCCAATTCGCCGCCGAGCCCTGTCCGCCCGCCCGATACCTGAGCGCGAAGGCCTAAAAACGAAAAACCCCCCTGGTAGCCGATGAATTTTCGACTCGACGACGCCCGCCCTCCTCTTTCTGTTTTATTTATTTCTCCATTATTCATCCACTTTCTGACGTAATTCTTTTTGCACATTTTTCAGGAATATATTGTGGACAGGAATGTATTGAGTTTGAAGGGTTTGTAGGTTTTTTTCATTCTTATATTCGCATAAACTCGCGTCCATCAATAGTTTATGGTTTTTATGTTTTGTCTGATTCTAGTTTCACTAAAAACAAAAATTTTCCATCCCTTTTTCTCGTGCGGAAACACACTACTGATAGAAGAAAAATAGAACTGAGGATGAGAAAAAACTGAGAAGAACACGATCAGATTCAACAATGCAAACGGTAACGGCGAGTGGAAAATTACAGTGGTAACACCTTACGAGGGTAGTTTTCGATGGGAGAGGGGTTCATGAAGAAGGGTTGAGGAGGGGATGGGGGAGGGAAAGGTTACTGAAACGTGTCTAGCGCACTCAAGTACATCCCTGAGGAACCGAAAAATAGTTTGAAAAAGTTCTAGAAGATCGCAGGCAAATGCAGAAGCAGTCGGGAAAAACGCGTGGTTGGCGGCGAATGGGCTAGGAATACAAGCTTTCAGCCTGTGGTTGGAGGGCCTTCGCATGGTAAGTAAAAGAAAAGGTTCATCTAACCATGTTGAAGCCATAGAACCGCTACACGAGAGGCTACGATAGGTACTAGAGTTATTGTAAGGTGTGGCAAATTGGTTGAAGTTGGTGCCGAGGTAATAGATTCTGGACATTACTTTACTGGAGTTTGTAGAGTTTGGGAGCGGCTCTTCGGTGGTTAATCCACCACCATTTACTAATTTATACAGTTAAACTGAATAATTTTCCGCAAGAATCGAGTTAATTATAAATAGATTAGTGAAGTTTAGGTAAACGTTACATTTTTATAATTGAGAGTATTATCCGGTGGGTTCCTACGTTTATCTAGTTGAACGTAAATAAAATGTATTATGAACTGTATTTCATAATCATATACCAGTAATGAGAGGAGAAGGGGTATCCAAAATATCATACCAAATCGCCCACCCCTGAGAACTCCCACAAAGAAGGTAAATTTTAAATTATGGTCTACCTATGATGGGCCAACCTCCTAGAGGCATCTTTAACTACTTAGAGAACATCTTTCTCTTTGACAATCCCCTGTACCAATGACCAGCTTCTAAAATGATAAGATGCCCTCTAGAGAAGAAGTCATAGTGTTCATCAGTTTTCGGAATTGTACGCAAAACTACTATTCGTACAGAAGTTCCCAAAACCAAGTCAAAACTATTAGATAAAATGTATAGCGCCCTAGGGCAAAACAATCAAATAATGTACACGAAACTAAACTTACCTATCTACCTTCCATCGTACTGTCTCGTTTTATGGTTCGTTTGATATAAATCTATGAACGAAATCCCAATAGCGGGATTGTTCACAATTTTTCACGAGCAGTGAAAACTTTTGGTGACAATCATAGGATGGACCATACATTTATTCCTTTATAAACAACTTGATGAATCATTGTTTACATCCGATGAAATGTAAAACACAGATATTTGCGCACTTTCAAGTAGATTCAAACTTCTTACCTCCGAACGGGCAGGGCTTTTTCAGTATTCCTTTCTCAGGCAGCTTGGAGAGATTGTTAGGCGGCAGGTCGATGAAGGAAACTGTCTCCTCTTCTCCTACGAAAAGTCATCATATAGCCACACCGAATATACAGCTACTATATGAGAGAGTGTCGAAAAGCCACCATATATAGAATAATTTCGAGTAAGTTATGAAAAATACGGTTTTTTAATATGCGAGTTGCAGATATCAATCGGCTATATTCCTTCGAACTGTCAAATAATCACTTTTGGTACGTCTTCAACTTATGATTACATTTCTCTTAAAAATGTGGGAATAGTTAAGCTGATACAAAAGCCAGTTAGTTTATCTAAAAAAGTTAACTATAATTTTACTTGTATGAACCTTGATCGTTTCATGACTTAGCTGGTTTAATCGTGCATTGCATAATTTTGGTAATTACAAGTGAGTTTTTTATACAAAGCGTCTGAACAAAAAAGACCTCATCCTCTCAATTAACTTTCTTAGAAAACGTTTTGGGGTGTTGGAGAACATTTTCAGTTGGTAACCCCCTTGATCTCTTGCTGTTATATCGTAAATCCCAAATCGGACATTTTTGCAAATCTGCGCATCATCCTAAGTATTCAATCTGGCAATGAGCACCAACATTGTAAAATTCCAGAAATGATTGTAAACTCGGAATTCACACGAAATTTCTGGGGAAAATGACATCTCATTCGATTCATCAAGTTCTCGTTTACTCGGTGTGCACAAAATACTATGTTTTGGGTTTCTGATTTGGAGATATTCAATTATCAACAACTCGAAAAAACATTTAAAACACGCACCTAATAATTACACAAAGGTTTATTATTTCTGTAGTAGATATCCCTTCTACCCAGATCACTGGTGTATAATTATTGAACTGTGTCTACAGTGTTTACGTAAAAATAAGTTTAACACGCACGTATAGAAAAAATCTGAATGAATATTTATTGTTTATATTCCTTACGGAGAGACAAAGGAAGCAGGTTCAAAGGAAACCTTATCGTGTCATACGTTTCTGGACTACGATTTTTCAATGACTTATGGTTTCGTGTCGTCTCTGTAGTTGTTTCTCTGTCACAGAACGTGGTCTCGCCCAAAACAATAGTAAGTTTTCACAAGTGGGTTCCCAGAAGAATAAGAATGTTGAGAGTAGAAAGATTATGGAACCACCTATCCTGAGCCCATGTGCGTTTATGTTGTACCTTCCACTTTACGTTTTTTGACATGAAAAAGTGATATCCATACCACCATTCGTTCCTGTAAAGAGTGTTTTGTTGAAATTTCCATATCTGTGAAACCATCTTCTGAATCAACGTTTTAATGTCCTGATTACAATACGGCGTCCGGTACCACGTACTAATACTCTTGAAAACCACAGGAAGACTCCATAATTATTTTGTCTTAAACGGGGTTTTTGTCCTATTTGGTTTGTCAGGGATTATGCAGGGTAGCTCCTGTATTAAGCGGGTGCGCATGAATACAATGTCGCTGTCGCTTGATCTGTCTGTCTGATTTTTATTCAAAATATGCGGGTAGATGGGTGTTTGTTTTTGGTAATTGCTCCACGAATTTGATAACAGTTGATTGAGTAATAACTATGGCAGAAATTTTTTTGTGTGTGACGAAACACTGATATTTCTGCAAATTCTCGATTGGCCGATGTTTTTCGGGCCAATATTCATAGACTTTGATTCAGTGGATTTGGAGAAAAAACAGACATTTTTCGTCTATCAAAAGAGAGGTTTATCATTGGAAATCGTAAACCAAGAGGTACAAATAACTTTTTCAGTCCTTTATGAACTATGATTCCTCCATCTATCCTCTTTCTTTGTGAACCGTTTCTGGAGTCGCAGAGATTGGAAAAGGCAACGTGTGCATCTCAGGGGGAGGGTTTTCCTACTTCTGATTCTATTTTCGGATTCAATCATATCTAGGTATTTTATTCACCGAATAATCCTGTTTGATTTCCCTTATGAACCCCTCAAGATGTCTTCCTCACAAGTTCTTGAGCTCAAGAAAACTTTCTTCGGCTGCAGAGTTGTTATTTTACCAGCACTAAGTGGCATGCACGGATATTGTAGCTTTCTAATTAAGAGAGACGCGGTTACACCACACAATAACATTGCAAGTGGATCACCTTGTGTAACATGTTGTTTGATAAACATCTCCTCTCTGTCTCCTTCGGGAGCTTTTGTACTTGCTCTTCACAGGTGTTTACACTCGAGGCGAGAATACTAGGCCAACGTATTCTCGAGTAGAACGTGGCACTAGGATATAAGCAGAGTAGAGAACCGGAATTCAATCTGATAATTTCGCTCAAGCTTCCCATCGCCGCGCTCTCTTTTGGGGAAGGTTTTCGCCGTATTGAAGGACTTGGGCAGGGCACCCATCCTAAAGCTCACTACATCCGACGTTGCTAAGCTGATCGCAAGAAAGAACGGTTCATTTAACGCCCAACCCATACTTCGCAACCATTCACTGATTCCTCTAGGATGCACCTCAGGTTTTTCGTCAAATGCCGGTTATCTACTTGCCTCGATAGCTCAGTATGAATCCCACAGAACTTCTTTGTGATTCAAGCTGTTAGCCTGGGTAGCAACTGCTTCCCATAGTTTCACACTTGAACTTCCACAACACTTGGTCCTCCACCATTCTAGGTCGGGAATAACGTAGATAATAGTGACCAGCTCAATTACCTTTTGCAATGACACACGCACAAAAAACAATCAGTCGCTTCCAAGCCAATTGATGGAGGCTAATACATTTTCCATGAAAATCTGAGCCTGTTAAATTCAAGGATTTTAAAATATTATAGAATTGAAACGTGACGCAATTTCAATGTTTTATGGTTTTTGGAAGAACAGGTTTTCCCAAATTAGAGGCCATAGTTGTGATTTAGTCTCATACCCTAGAGGTGAAAGTGGTAAAGGTCTACACATACTGGATAAAAATGTTTAGGAAATTATTATAAATGCAATTACTTTTAGAAGTTCAAAAAAGTAATTTTTAAAATTCAAATCACAAAGCTTCAACAGAGTGATTCAGATCGACCTTTGGCTGTTATCAAGATGAAACTACTCAGTGTGGTGTATCCCACAAAAACTTTGGATGTGAATGACATTATCTCAAATTCATTAATGAACAAACCACCTACAGAAAATGCATTTATTTCGTATGCAGGCAATAATCAACGGAAAGGAGTGATCTATGGGAAGGTTGATCTACACAAAAAACAATGAACATTCGTGTAACGATTTGCCTTATATTAATTTGATCTTCCTTTGTAGCGTTGATGGCGTCAGTAATAACTATGAAGTATCGTTCTAAATAGTGATATAATATATAATATATTATATTTTATTCCAAAGATCAGGTTTTAAATGAGGTCGAGTAGCAGTGTTTGATATTTTTGAGAAATGACTATCTGCGGTTACAGTCTAAGCATGAAATTTATGTCTATCATGTATATCAGTATTGAGGCAGTACAAAAGTCGAATTAGGTATGCAAAGTTTCAACAACATTCGATGGACGAATCTTTGAAGGTCCTTTCTTCTTCGTGTTCTTTTTACTAGCAGCAGTTTCGCAGTATAATCCTATTTTTCCTCACATATTCCATGTGGTACAAACAAGAGAAATGCAAAGTTACCTAATTGAATTACAAGGATGATTTAACGCTATCTCTTTGTTCAAATTATCATATAAAGATTGGTTAATATTTGAAGAGGAGCTGAATAATTTAGCAGTTGAGCTCACTTGACTTGTTTATTAAAGTTAGTTGTGATAAATTAGTAGTCATGTTGAGAGGTAGGATTAAGTGAAGGTCATTTGGCAAATGCATTACACAAAGTTTTCTATTTAGATAGATAGTAGATACATAGCAGATTTCAGAGGTACATTGCTGGCCTTCCTACAAACTGCTGGGGGGGGATATCGGGTATTTTTCCCCGAATCCAATAGAAGATAATTAGATCCCATTACAATTAACTAGAGAATGCACTCTCAAACTCTTCGCATAAAACTCATTTATTGTTTTACGTTTTTTGAGTTTTTTCGTTACTATGTATCTACACCTATTGGATAAACAATGAACTTATTTCCAACTTTACACGATAAATTTACAAATATAAATTTGTTGTGAATCGAACTATGGGCACCCACCGGAATGACCAGGATCATCCTCGCTGCCAGATCCGACACCCAGCCTCTTCATTTGCTGCATCTTGTGTTCCCTTTAAATGGGGAAAAAATGAAATGGAACTATAAATAAGTAATTAGTTACAAAGATGAATTTTGCCACATGCAGCATGCAATGTCTACAAGCGTAGTGAGTTTCAAGGCAACATTAACAAAATAAATGAACGAATAAAATAAAAATTCGCAACTACAACAAAATAGAGTACACTGCTTCACACAGACACTTATATAGTGTAGGAGTCATGATTTGTGATGACGGTGAGTCGCTATGTGTGTGTAGTGTATCAGCTCTAGAAAACATATCGATTTTTTCCAATTCTAACAAGAAACACAAAGGAACAAAATGACATAGTGATAAGTTCGTTAGGGTAAGGACTCCGAACAACACGAACGAAGAGAATACAAAAACAAATTTGAAATAAATGAAAAAAAAAAAAAAAAAAAAAAAGTCTCTTTTACAAAACTGACTGAAATCTGCCCGTCGGAGGCGCCGCTCCCATATGGTTGTGTCGATTGTAGAGAACCCTCTGTGGATCGCGACTGCTGTTACAAACAAGAAAATTTGAACATGTAAAATTGAAACTCACCAGGTACGGGAATAGATAATATATGGGGGATTCAATGTTACAAAGAAGCAATCCTTCATAGCAATCTCATTCGTCAACAGTGAAAACAGAATAATCAGCACGAATTTCCCGTAGAGATTGACATCCAGTTCGTTCCATTAAAATATACTCGTAAAACATACGTAGCAATTATCATGAGGCTTAATGATATACCAGGGGAAATTTGTGAACTGATATCATAATGGAAACGTACTTGAATATTTATACTGATCAGAAACTAACTTCCAATACCATTTCATTAAAATATGATGTTTTCCATTAATATTTTATTGAGAAAATTGAGAAAAATTGACAAATGATTAAAATTTATCTTATTTATCTTAAAACCCAACAGATTTACTTTTGGTTAATTGTGGATGGTACTTGGTTCTGGTTCCCCAACTTCCCAATATCCCACTGTAACGTTTTGCATGAGTATTCTTGGTGCCACTTTCGGTTATTAAGTTTTTATCCAAATGTAACCCTTTATTTTAAATTAACGAACTTGTATGTTAACCACATCATTAGCACAAAATTAATATCAAAACATTCTGGAGAGTAACAATGTAGGATAGATTTGTATAAATACCCGTTCAGTTCGTTAGTGTCTGAAAATGATTTGTTGGTACATGAAAGGTTTAACTTCCATTGACTGTTTTCACTCGTACAATGGCAACATGTATTTGTAATGAAGAATCAACGTACTAAAAAAATTCCTTATCCTGGGTTATTTGTATACCAATTGCAATAAATGAACTCTGAATTGATAGATTAACACAACATTTTCATCAGTTAGCAGTACATCGTGGCAACTTTCAGTTTAATATTGAAGTAAAACATTTAGAATTTTAGAGTTTTTGAGCGCATTGTTAGAAATTTTTATTGTCAAGTTCGCAAACGTTAATTCTAGTGATGAGATAAGTATTATGAGAGTGGAACGTGTATGTACAATTGCTACGACATATACAGAATGTCCAGCGTATGATCCGAAAAGCTTCGCACACGTGTTTTACAGCTAGTTCCCAACAAAAAGTGAATCCTAGAGTTTTTTAGAGGCTTCGTTTTCGAGTTGTTTCACTTTTAAGATTTGTTTCGTGTTTTCGACCTTACGTAACTAAAACTCCCGTAACTCCGGCGTTTTCAAAGTATTTGCAAATCTGAAGGCGCGTCCACACCTGTAACACCGTACCGTACCACCGTTCCGAGCATTTCGGCGTTCTGTAACATCGTTCCGTAACAAGTTTGTTACGGGAGGGAGATCGGTCCACAAGGAGCGTTCTTCTCAATTTGTTCTCGAACCATGGCGACCTCATCGCAGCAAGTGGCAGCAGCCGCGTACATTTTCATTAATCACGTAATGAATAAAAACAAGAAAAACAAACCACGCCGTTGGTGGATTTCAAACTTGTATACAAACCGGGAACAATACGGTGGGACCAGCATGCTGGCTGAACTGAAGTTTCGGCAGGTCAGTGGCCTATATAAAAATTTTACACGAATGCACCCACAAAATGATGCAAGATTGTAGGAGAGAATAGAGGCCGCTGGGTGAATGTTCGGAAGAACGGAACGGCCGAACTTGGAGCCCGTCCACACGTGTTTCGCCCCGTTCCGAACATCCCTTTGATGCGACGGGTAAAAACCGCCAACCGAGCGATCGGGGCCCGTTAGGTTCTTTTCTTTGATCTCATGCCGCTCCGAACCTCTTGTTTGTTACGGAGGAACGGAACGCCAATTTGTTACAGGTGTGGACGCGCCTTAAGGATGCCGTTGGAAAGAGCATTGAATTTCCCATCGTTTCAGTCCTTAACAGTAATTTTTTTAAAGATAACTAAAGGGTTAAAAATGAGCCTGAAAAAGAAATTTTGTCAAATTTTGAAAAAAAAACAACTTTTTTTAATGGCTCATTAGTCCTTCTTAATTTTAATAATACGTTTGAGCCTGTAAGCCTAAAAAATGTACAAAAGCTTCAGCTTTTCAATGGCGTAATTAGTTTTCATTTTTTAGAGGGAACTTTTTTGAGAAAATTGAGATTTTATGCAAAAAAACGTGTGTTTTCAAGCACATTTGGGTTTTTTCGCACGAATTGTTCAAAATACGTTCTCGTGGATGCAGATGGTCGCTCGTCTGCGAATGGAGTCGACCGCACAATGAAGGTCACGGTGGTTCTGGCGGATCAGATCCTCGCATGGTATATATTAGTGGCTGATATCAAAATTTCGAAATTCCACCGATTTGGAGGTGTTTTTGATTTCTGGACTTGTTACGGATTCGTTATTGCAGCTCCTGGATAATGAAATGTTTGATTAGCTGGAAGATATGCCCCTGGAACAGAGGAGGGGTCTATGGTTCCAAATGGATGGGTGCCCAGCTCACAAGGTCTTAGCTTCACAGAGTGGATGAACTCAAACTTTGAGAATCGGTAACAAACGTGTTCGTTTCACCATTATCATACACAAATTTAAAATGCTCAATAATGAAATATGCCCCTTGAGGTTCCTTATGAAATGGTGAACCAATAGGAAGACGAATGTTTCGAAAAATACTTGATTCAACAGTGATGCCCTCAAACAATAACATCCATACTCCTCATTACGAGAATAGGTAACTAATGTCTTCGTTTAACCATCCACAGACTCCAGAATTCGATCCACTAATTGGTCCCTCGTCTCAATTCTGACCTCGTTTCAAGTTTCCCCACGAGTAGAAATCCAAGGGTGTGAGGTTAGGACCACAAGCCCGTCAGCTCAACAGAATTACTCGTATATAATGAGAGAATAGGATGAGGGGTGTGGATGTTATTGTTTGAGGGCAAAATTTCATAAAAAACCTCAAGGGGCATTTTTCATTTTTGTATGGGGATGGTGAAACGAAGATATTTCTTACCGATTCTCAAAGTTGGAGATCATCCATTCATTTTTCACACTTTAAAAAATCACGTCTTAAAAAATTACTGTTAAAAACTGAAACGGTGGAAAATTCAATGCTCTTTTCAACGACATCCTTAGATTTGCAAATAATTTGAAAACGACGGAGTTCCGGGCGTTTTAGCGACGTAAGGTCGGAAACAGGAATAAAATCTTGAAATTGAAATAACTCGAAAACGAAGCCTCCAAAGAAAAAACTCCAGGAGGCACTTTTTGTTAGAAAATAGTTTTAGAACACGTGTGCGAAGTTTTTCGGATCATACGCTGGACACCCTGTATAATGTTCCAAGTGCATGTGCCATCATTTTACTGAAAAACGTTGATATGTGTGCAATATCAAACATATTAATCGAATGTTCAAATGAAGTGGTTACTAAGCAGTTTCACGAAACATAATAGGATAGTTTCAAACAAAACGATAATAATGTTTTCATAATACAATTACATTATCATAGTCATATTACGATCTTTGAAAAGCATATTCCACTCTTTTGAAGGAATATGGTACTAGGCATAACCGTATTTATCTTTTGGATAAATCATTCTAACTTCGCTATTCAGAAATCCTGTTGAAAAATCTTACTTTAATCAGTAAAACCTCATTTCTAAACCTGAAGCCCCGGGTTTCTTTAACAAAACGTATGGTGAGTTTTCTTTTGGTTCACTATTTTCAACTATAAATCTTTGTAATCGACCTAGAAAAAACCATTCAACCCCCCCCCCCCCCCACCTCTTTTTGCTGTCTTACGTTTCAAAATGCATAGGATCCATAAATACACAAATATTCATTATTGATCGCATCAAACTCATCTAGGTTAATTATACATTGTCTGGGGCACATTATCCAAACTCCGTCGATAATTATGAAGTTTTTACAGATGGGGGAGACTTGCAAAAGGTACGAGTTGGATTTCCATTTATGGTTTATATGTTCAGTACTCCCAGCTCACTAACAGCAGTTCAGGCTGGTTAAAAGCTGTTCGAATAAATAGGCTGCCGCTTTTGCTCTCCTGCTTGATTTTGAGTGGGGGCCTCGGCAAATGCTGGATAGGCTCCTTCCATGTACATAAATAGCCAGATTTGTTCTGGGGGAAGCGAGAGCTCTTCTATTCGACCTGAGGCATTGGTGTGGCTGGAGGGAGGGGATTTAGTGGACCCCGTCACACTTTGGTGGAGCGAAAGGGGCTGAATCGATCAAGAACATACCGGTGTGGTTTTCCGTTATTCCTTTATTGAGGATGGATGATGATTGTAGAGCGCAAAGCGTGGAGGAGTTGGAACGGGTCTGGCGGGGAACAACAAATGCAGCACGAAGGAGTTCTCTCCCACTGTTGCCGACCGACCCGACTCAACAAGCTATTACCGACAGCGGTGTTTCAAAATAGGTTCCGTAATAGTGTCACAAAATGATTTTGGTTAAGTGAAAAAATTTCTGGACGTCGTAGAGGAATTGGAAATGGATTGGAATTACGAGGCTTGGCGGCACCGAATTCGGATAATGTACCTAGGCCTAAGGCAACTAGACATACACGTAGGAGGCCTATCTGGAACAGATGTAATAAATCATTTCTTAATAATCTGCAGCTTTTCCCCTATGAACGTGGAATGAGTCCCCATTAGATTGGTTTTGCCAGAAATTGATTAAAGAAACGAGTATCTAATTTTATATATATTTTTCTTTCCTTGCTACAGGCCTCAACTTTCGTACTATCGAGTTGAAATTTATGAGTAGACTTCTTAGCAACCCGGAATTTAGTGTGAAGTTGAATGATGTCTGGTGGCGATTCGACAGGATATCGTGGCAATATCGTCGAACGTTCAGAACCACGTGTTTGGTCAAACCTTGTCAGGTTGAATCATATGTGTCGACTTCAAGAACAATGTAACGATGGTATTATTGTAAATAACGATGCAAATAATTACAGAAAGTTTTATGATTTCTGTTTTAGATATATTTCAACGTAAATCTATGTTTACTCAACGTTGTCTGAGGAACATTCTCTGAACTTGGTGTATGCTGTGCGCATCTGTAGCGTAAAAGATGCCCTGCGATTTTTGAAAGAACGAATGATCGTACAGCAAACGGTAGGACCCCTTTTCGATCACGGAACTAATTTCTATCTTAATCAAACAAAAATTTTACATCAAAAGTTTTAGAGATTTCGATTTTTCAATAGTTTGAATCTTAAATACTATCCCTTTGGGTTGATTAAACTATTAATCAAAATCCCGTCACTACTGGCACATCCCGAATCTCTTAACGAGTTTTGAGCCGAATTTCGTAAACCTTGTTCGAATAGTTTCGGCGAAAATTTTCAGTCCTCTTAAGGCGGACGGTCTTTTTTTTTAAATTCATATCAGAAATTTATGTATCTTGAAACGCAAACCAAAAACTTTTCAGGGAGGTTAAAATGTTGTTCCTTGGTCGTTTACAATTCAGTGATTTACGTCGGAGGGCTATCTAAAACGGAAACAATAAACCATGAACCGGTTTTGTTTTTATGGCAAGTTTGAATTCTAAGAGATCTTTTACACATTTGCATATCTTTTTTCATTAAAACTGAAAATTGTGGTCTCTTGAAACCGTGGCAAAGTCAGACAGAGAGACAAAAACAGAAATCGTAACTTTTTAATATGAAAAATAATTTATACACTGTGAAAATACCCAACAATATATTTTCTTTCCTGTTTTAGTGGCCAGAAAAGCTCAACACCAGTTTATCGTAAAGTCGGATTACTCCAGAAAACACGGATAATCATTACATACATTTAAAATGGGAAGTGAGCGGATCATTGTACAGCAACCCTTGTGGTTCCATTTGATTTACCGAACAAATTTTTATCAGAATCAAATAAAAAAGCCAACCTCTTAAATCGAAAGTTTTTGAGATTTCAGCTTTTTTTATAGACTTAATCATAATTCCTTAGAGTTGACTAGTCGATCTGTCTGGGATCGATAGATTTTTGAGAAAAATTTGTAAAGATTGGTCCAGTAGTGGTTCGGCCGAAGAGAAAACCTTCGAACTGCCCAAGACGACGGAAGGATTTTTTTTTAATTCGATTTTTGAAATTTAAGTACGACCAACAACTTTTGAGGGGGTCCAACGTTTTTTTTCTTGGTCGATTACAAAGATTCATTATTGAAAATAATTAACAAAATTATACCTACCTTAATGTTTTCCTTCTTGAATATTGCTGAAAATTATTTCACAAATGTTCATTATTTTGACCCTCCTCATCTCCCCATCCCCACCACAATTTCTCTTCACTACCAAGTAGTCAAAATGAGACAATAAAAAATTGGGTCTAAAAAAAATTGAAATTTATACCCGTTTTCAACATTTTTACTCTTGAAAACGAGATTCTTTGCATCAGATGAACTCGGACTAGTCAGGGGCTCATCTAAATCGATTCGTCGTCCAAAATTAGTAGGAAACGACAGCCCTCTTGCCTATGTCAGCAAGAACCTCGATAATACACGATTTTGGCATGTTTTTACCAGTTTTTGTCCCCAAGATCTATGCATGTCAGCTGATCAGGTTGGCTAGAAGTTGAAACCAACAGGCCCCAAATAGTGTCTATAAGGGAACTTACCTGGAAAACATATAATCTGCCAATATAATATAATTATGTCAATAAACAGGAGTAGCGCAGTAACCAAGGCCCAAGGGCCGGGCCCTTCATTCTCGGGAAGGGGATTAGGAAGAAGGGATACGACCAGGTGTGAAAACCTGGACACCGAGCCGGGACTTCATTCGGTCAGTGAGCTCTCTCTCTTAAGCTAAAACCTTCCCTTATTACTGCTAAACCCCCCAAATAACCCCTCTTGCGAGTAGGTTGTAGTAGGGACACCTTTTGCCCTTTTCCTTGAGCAAGAACTCTGATGAACGCAGAAGTTCCATTCACCTGCAGTCACCTGCTCAACCTCCTCTCTTGAGAACGATGTCTGATGCTGCAGGCATAGAACTGGAATCATCGACTTCCTACGCTCAATATCTATATCAAGGAAACACCGTCACCCGTAACTTATCTTCCATCCTCTCTGTCGATTTTACCTTGATGCTGCAGACGTACCGCAGTTTCACCAAAATGTCACTTGAAGTGGTTTAGCTTTGATATTTGAGTAACTTAGTTTCGATGTTCACATTATTTCAACTAGCTCCTGTAGTGCTCCCTTTTTTGACCTTTCAAGTAGATCCTCGGTTTCAAGGAGCAGGACAACATTCCCGTTAATATGATCTCGGAACCTACCAACCTAGCTTGTTTACCGATCACCTTGTAGGCATCACAAGCCTGTCCATTGTGTACATAGATTTTTTACCACTGTTTATTTTTGAGTTTTCAATTTTGTCAATTTTTGTCAACACCTGTTGACAACGTGAAGTCAGTTAGTGTGTGTAAAAAGTAGCGAACAAAAAAGAAGTTGACAAATATAATTGGAAATTTAAATCCAGAAATCTTTGAAATTAGTTATTACTAAGTAATAACCTCCAAGTCTTGGAGTCAGATAGCGATATACACCCCCAATAACCTCATTGACAGACTCAAGTTGTAGCTCGAGGTGCAATCCATTGAACATTATTATAACAACACCAAATAATGTAGCGTTTACTCAGTGCAGCTCAACTCAAAGGAGTTGGTTGAGTAGTACAAGTATCACGTTTACTGTAGATAAACGGTTTCGAGCAATTCAACATTTTTCTGAATTCAATCAAGTACAGGGTTTTTCTTTTCAACCTGTGATGTCTTCTCTTAGGCATCTAGCGTCATCCCAAGGCCTATTGCTTACTATTGCAAACTTTTTGCTGAAGGCTGACACATACATACGCGCGAGAGACGCTCAAACAACAATGGAATTCATGTAAATACCTTTCTTGGATTGGTTTGTTCTTTGTACATTAATCAGTAGATACTCATATAAACTTTTTTGGGCTAGGCTTTCCATTTGGTGTGAAATGAAATCACTCGCAACGGAAGTTTTGGAATCCCTTTTTAATGAAGAAAACTGTTGATGACAACTGTTGTGTGTCCCAATTGCCTAAATTCATGCATCTTTCAAGGCTGGTAAGTTCGTTATTGTCTCTGTCTTTAGATAGTATCCACCTCTACGCCCGCGTGCGGCTCACCCATAAGGGCTTTAGGTGGAAGGTGGAATGCTCTGCTGCTGACCTGGACTTCGTCAGGCAGCTGCTGTCGTGATTCTACCAAGGAAATCCTAATGCTCCAAACCCTTACTTCTCTGCTAAGTTTGCTGTCGCTCCGTACTTTTGCAGTCCCGACAGTGATCTGAATCCCCTATTTCCGTATAGTGAGTGGAACGGGTTTCAGGTGGCATTGAAGATCCTGATTGTCGATAATTTTATGCTGTCAATGGCTACCTGTGAGACATACCCTTTTGCTGGGTCTGGCCGGGTAAAACAAAGCACCTGTCAACAACAAAGCGCCATGCCGAAAGGTTCAGTGCCCGTGGGTTCACAAGTACTCTCTAATCTTTCTACTCTTTTTCTACCTGCGCTCTTCCTTCCGTTCCCTATTCCCTGCAGCGGAATTATTGATGGGTCTTTTAACTACGTAAATTATGAAATGGTAGCGGACCTGAAGGGTCATTTACTGCCGTAGCAACCCCGAGCTCGGCAGAATTCTACGTCGTGATCGGATTGACTAGTGGATAGCAGGTATGTAGAATGTATGTTACTCGAGTTGGGTATGTTACTCGGAGTAGGTAAATGATGAGCGAATTGAATGTTTGCCTCTCATGTTAGCATTTAAATTTATGAGGTGTACTTGGTACATGCTCTCAAATAAACATGTTGCCAACAGTTTCGTTTTTTTTTTCATAATAAAAAAAAAAAAAAAAAAAAATAGAATTAATTTACGAGCCAGTGCGGCATTGAACACTAACGTGATCAATTACGTTTACAAGTGGCTACTTAAGACACAACTAAAATAAATAGATGCATATCGAGTAAAGACCAATTAATTTGTGGATTCCTATTCATAGTTAGAATAAATACTTGACATGAAAGTCCGGGTATATCTCAAATAAATAATTTTGTGAGAGTGTAAAGTTAATGAACAACCAGCAAGTGAGATTGTGAATAATGAAAAAACTCAAGCGGTACTGTGCACGCTCTACTCGTAAGTGGAGAAGAGTTTCCAAAATTTTGCATTGATAACGGTTTACAAGCAAAGTTATTTTAACTGATAAAAGTAATGCAGTTTTGAATTATACAACGGACGATACATACAGTGAAGACGGTAAAAACACACCTTTTAAGAACAAGTAGCTCACACGAAGAACAACTTAATGAATCGTCCCAGTTGTGCCGGCATTTTCCCGTCCGGCATTCCGACACACGCACGCCCGATCTGTTTACACATTTGTAGAAATTATTGAGAAGAATTTATAAATTTATCAAAACATTAACCAGTGAAGAAAGAGTAAATATTGTGATTATCGTCGTGAATAAGATTGAGAAATACGAAAAATTTAAAGCTTTATAAATGTGCTGGTTTTCTACAGCTGGCGTGTGATAAATGAGAAAAAATCAGTGATGAACTTACTTGGAATATGAATAGCTTCAAGACAGACTAATTAATTAAGTTATTTATATTTTGTGATTTAGTTATTTTCAGTAATTAAAGCTGTCGTGTGAAATGGAAATTGTTTCTGTCAATGTCGTCCAGTTTTGTTAAGGATTGATGAGTATCGTTAAGTATTGTTGATGAATGAAGATGTCAGTGGATGTTGCCATTGGGCTCAGGGTCCTCTGGTTTCCTCTGCTGCTTAAAACATAATTGGAGAAATCAAGCATTTTGGGAAGAACTCTTAGTGAAGAATGAGAAATTACTCACTTCACCATTCGCTTATTTTTTACCAATATATTTGAAGAACTCTAATTATCAAGAGATTGGATAGGCAACGTCATACCAGTTTTGGAATCCCGGCGTATAACTTGAGCAATAATCTTACCATCAGCGTACATTCATTACCGCAACACTTGATCGGCATATTGATTGAATTTGGAACAATTTACATGGCATATTTCTAGAAACTCCAGCATGTAGATATATTAGATACCTATTGAACAGCTCGGTACCCAAACCAACGGGACGTGGGTTTCGTGTTAACAAATTGATGAAAAAGCTAGTACGGCCTTTATTACTATTATTATCTATTCTCCTTACACAACATAACAATAAATTCTTCTTTTAGCACAATTCTGATCAGCAATATTGAAGTTTTTAGTCGTCGGAAGGTTTAGGATGGAATGTATTGTTGGTTCCATGCGTGGGAGAGTCAATCCAATCTACTTATTCTTTCTATCTAAGGAAATAATCAGGTTTTAGAACAATCACGTAACAATAGAGTTCATAGATGTGCCTATTGCACAAATATTTATATGAAAAACTGTACCTATGCTCAAGTATAGCTTACGTTTAAATATTCATATATTTACTGTTAATTGATGTCTAACTTGTGAAAATGTGATTCAGTTATTACTCCAAAAAAATCCCGTCCTGTTATTATTGTTGACAATATGGTTTGTTTACTTGTTGACAGCAATATGTTTAACTGTTCAGAAATTACATTCTTGTGTTGTCTCATGACCTGCGTACTCTGTACTCAAAATATTCATTACTGATAGGTTTTGAGTTGTGTCCGTATTGTCAAAATTTCTATTGGTTAGAGTAAAAATCGTGATACAAGAGAAGTGAAGTATCTTATGAAGAAGATTTAAGAAGCTCAACCATGAGTATTCAGGAATTTGGATTTGATAGTTTGAATAGAGACAATTATGACACGTGGGTTGTGTTGATGGAAGCTGTGCTGGATCAGCTATGTCAATGGAACAATACCTCGACCATTAGTAGGCGAATGTGTTGGAGATGCGGAGAGAGCAGCTGCAGCTGAATGGGATAGAATTGACAGAAAACATAGATTCGATATAATCCATGGAAACAGTCCATCAGAAATTAAACAAGGAACGGACTGCAAAACATCACGCGAATTACGGCTACGGTTGGAATCAATTTATTTATCATAAGGACCGACAAGAAAAGCATCGTTGATGAAACATCTTATGTTGCATAAGATGAAGGAAGACGATGAAGCTAAAGAGTATCTGGCAAAATTGTTTGATGGGGTCGATAAATTGCAGGATATGGGGGTAGTTATTCATCCTGAATTGCTGACAATCATGTTGCTGAATAACCTACCAGACAACTCTGGTAATTTCAAATG
Source organism: Creontiades dilutus (assembly GCA_031894815.1). Classification (NCBI taxonomy): domain Eukaryota; kingdom Metazoa; phylum Arthropoda; class Insecta; order Hemiptera; family Miridae; genus Creontiades; species Creontiades dilutus. Next base: position 123,922 of record JAVIWC010002458.1, on the reverse strand, counting down.
CGGGTGATATGATAACCTTCCTAACCCAGAAAATTTAGGAATTAAAATAATAGAGCAATGGGACTCAAGAAAAGGAAAAGAAAGAGACTCAAATGAAATTATAGCGAAAAACAAATGTCATGAGCGAAATTTAAAAAAAACAAGTTTTTTTTTTTTTTTTAAATTTGGATTTAAATGCCATATATGAAAAGAGAAGGCCACAAAGCAGCTAACTGTTATAATAAACAATCAACAAAAACCTGCGTAGAAACATTTCTCACTTCCACATCAGAAGCAGTAATGAAATTAAACAATTTTTCTTGGTGCTTGGATAGTGGATGCACCACATGGCCGCAGAGAAATCTGAATTTGAAACAATAGGAACTAGTGTGAGCAATTAAGTCAACCTTGCAGATTCATCCTCAACTAACATCGTTGTTCAAGGACCAGTGAAGATGAGCGTAAAGCCGCGTTTATATTTGTCTATATAGGAGAATTGTTTATAAAGGAGCTTTCATATTTGTCTGATGCTCTGTGTTGTGACGGCTTCTGATGTGTAGCAACAGAAGCGATCCCGGTCCGCCTCAGATTGAGTGGGGGTACGGGGGGAAATTTTGTCTGTATTCTCTTGATGTCTTCCACAATCAAACTATGAATTTGTTCAAACTGTGCCTTAGACGTTCTAAAATACTGATGAAATCTTTCAGGATCACTCTCAAGATCTTTAACGATACTATGAAACTCGCCCTTAGGCTCCCTTTTTCTATTTATTGGATGATTCCAATATCTCCGTCTCTTTCTTTCTTTTGTCATCATAGTAAGCGCCAACAATTCCAATTCATCTTCAAAATCGGAATCTGAATCGGATGATTCTTGAAAAAACATTGTGAACGTGTCAGCTATCCGAGCGCTGAGACCGAACTGAACTAAAAATTGCATCAGAATGCGTCATAACGCGTCATAAAAATGTGAACAGCAACCATCACGTCAGAGAGCGTCATAACACAAGACGGCACACAGATATCAACAAGGCTTTAAGTTGTGGAATGAAAAAGAGTTAAATTTAACAAATACTTTGTACGTTCCAGAACTTCGATCAAATTTAATATCTGTGGCAAAAATAACTGACAAGGGAAATGAAGTTATTTTCTCAAAAACCAAAGCCGAAGTCAGAAACAGTGCTGGAAAACTGCTTATGACTGCGAACAGGATAAACGGTTTATATCAGATAGAAGAAATTAGCAACACTCGTGAAAATTGTAATGCACTTGAAAGTACAGAATTTAGTAAATTAGAGCTATGGTATCAAAGATACGGATATCTTAACGAAAACGGAATTATCCAGAAAAAATAAAGAAAGAGGAATTGAGATACCTCAAAACAAAACCTCCAGTAAATTTATAACATTTTTAAGGGTGAAAATGGTGCAAAAACCATTTTCCTAAACAGTCCAACAGATCTTCGGAGTTACTTGAAATAATTCATACGGATCTTTGTGGACCGGTGCGATTTCCTTCGATGGGAGGAAGGAAATATTTCCTAACACTAATTGACGACCACGGTCGTTGGTGTGAAGTTAGATTCGTCAATGACAAAGCAGATGTTTTGGGAAAATTCAAGAAATCTAAGAAACAAGTTGAAAAAGGGAAAAAGAATGAAGTGCATCCAATCAGACAATGGCACAGAGTACTGCAATAAACAGATTGACCATTTTTTAGAAACAAATGGGATAACAAGAAGACTAACTGTTCCTCATACTCCACAACAAAATGGAGTTGCAGAAAGGAAAAACAGGAGTTCAGTAGAAGTTGCAAGGTGTCTAATGCTTCAAGCAAAATTACCACGACCCTTTTGGGACGATGCAATTCACACTGCAAACCACATTAGAAACAGAAATCCGTCAAAAGGAATAGGAGGTGAAACACCGTACAAGTTGTGGCATAGAAGAACTCCAAATGTAAATTATTTCCGCATATTTGGAAGTAAGGTATATTTTTCTGAACAAAGAAAAACAAAATGGAAAATTTGCCTCAAGATTTAGAAAAGGGGTCTTTTTGGGATATTCCGATCTAACAAAAGAATACCGAATTTGGGCAAAAGAAGAAAACAAAGTAATTGTTTCAAGGGACGTGAAATTTAAGGAAGAATTTTTTTCAACAAGAGAATTATGAAAATTGTTTTCCTGAAGATATGTTTGATAACGTGAATCAGGAGAATGAAGATGAACAACGAAAAATGACCATCATGATACACTCGATGGAACAAAACCATGAAACAAATGTAGACAATGAAGGAAATGCATACGAAAACAATCATGAAACTGGAAACGAACTACCAATAAATAACAACTCTGAGACACTGCTGAAAAAGAACAACTAGTAGCAAGGCAGGCATCAGTGAGGACAATTCGCTGAAGAGGGAGTCCATACTTTCGAAGAACAGGAAATCCCGGTAGACCAAGAAAGATCTATCACGAAATTGAAATCCCACCGGAATCAGCTGAAGATGTGACAGTTCAAGAGGAAATAGATCCTGAAAGTGCTGGTTTGGCCGAAATAACAGTGGAACAAGTATTTTCAAGTCCAGAAGAAAGTAGTTGGAAAGAAGCCACAAATCCGAATATTCGTCAATCTTGGAAAATGAAACTTTCAGAATCGTACACCGTCCGACAAATAAGAATGTGATCGGCTGCCGAGTAGTTCTGAGGGAAAAATTCAAGGCAGACGGTACAGTAGAAAGAAAAAAGGCTCGCTCAGTCGCGATAGGATTCAATCAAAGACAAGGGGAAGACTTTAATGAGACTTTCGCACCTGCTGTTCGAATGAGTTCGATTCGAACAATTATGCTCTAGCTGTGAAGGAAAATTTGAATATTCACCAATTTGACGTAACTACAGCGTTTTTAAATGGAAATTCGGAAGAACAAATTCATATGGAAATTCCAGACAGTGTTAAAGAAATTTTACAAGAAGTAATTTTGGAAAAAAAATCGCCGAAAATAGTTTTATATTATATATTATGTTATAGGAAGCCAAGAAGATGTTAGAACGCCTATAAATGGGGATGAGGTATGTTTGCTACAACGATCTCTATATGGTTTGGAAACAGGCAGGAAAACAGTGGTACCTAAAGCTTGATGAAAATCTGAAGAAGCTGGGACTGAAACCACTAAAGACTGACCCATGCGTGTACCTATAACGAACGGAGAATGACTTTGTTATCCTAGCAATTTACGTTGATGACCTTTGGCTAGCTTCAGACAATCCCAAATCAATTGAAAAAGTAAAACAGAACCTGATGAATGTTTTCAAAATGAAATATTAAGGACCAATCCATTATGGTTCAGGAATAAAGTTTACCCAAATCCAAAACGAGGGGAAGTTATTCGTGACTCTGAAGAAATACACCCAAGACATCCTGAAACGTTTCGGAATGGAAAACTCAAAACCTGTAGCAACACCTATTGAAGCTGGACTGAAGCTGAAGAAGCTGGAACAACCAAATGGCAAAAATTTACATGGGAACTCGGAATTATGGAGTTAACTAATTCGAGGGGAAGCGTGTAAATGCGATTTAGTTATTAGGTAATCCGAAACAATCCCGTCCTGTTATTATTGTTGACAATTTTGTTTGTTTACATGTTGACAGCAATATGTTTAATTGTTCGGAAATTACATTCTTGTGTTGTCTACTGACCTACGTACTCTGTACTCAAAATATTTCTTTCTAATATAACTTGATAAATACTATTTTTTTTTAACTTTCTGAAACACATGATGAACTAATAAATGTAGTAATCATACCATTTCATCCCTCGCTCGCCATTCGTTTTCAAGTAATGACGGACCTAATAGTATGAGTGAACCTTTTTTTTAGTGAACTCACTTTAATCGTATCTCCAGTGTTTATTAAAATTTAGTTTTTCAAAAATTATAAGAAATCTATCATGGATAGCTAGTAACACCCCCTTCTTCAATATCACTGGATATACAATCATAATTCTCAACGGAATCAAGCAACTGAAAAGAACAAGTTTTATTTGTTATGCTTATGACACACAAAATGATTTATAATAAAGCATAAACTATGTGCTTTATTGTCTCATCCTCGACTAACTTTCACTTCCTGTCGATGTGTCTCGTTCAGCAGTACCCACAAAAGATCGAAAAAACATGTATTAAACAAAATAATATATTAAAAATGGACTGTGTTGACATTTATTGGCAAATATTTGTCCGACGGAATTTCGGTTTTCGTACTTATGCTGTCATTTTATGACTTTTACTCTTACAATTCTGTAAACCATTTTCAACGCGATTGAAGTAGCCCAGCATCCCAATGAAAGGGGACCTCTAGCATTATAATCATAATAAAGCAGGGCTGGGGGGGGGGATAGTTACTTAAACTTGCATTCTTCACTTTGTTAGCACAACTAAATAAAATCTAGAAAGTTTAATTGGTCATTAATGAATGTAGTAAAATCATTCGATCAGAAGGTTTGTGGAACGATTTGTTATATTGAACATTCATCACCCAGAAAAACAAACTGATGATCAACAAATTTCAGATAACATCCATATTTCCGTTTGAGCCTCCGTCATACTTTCTCTTCATACTTCAATGATTTAAAAACCGAAGGGAGCTTGGTGGTGGAAGAGGATTGCCCATTCAAGTACATTCAAGGCACTGGAGACATGATAGCTTAGTAGACTCGCAAAAATGAGCCACTGTTAGTGTCTCAGTAAATTGATCCTAACACGAAACATAATTTATGGTTGCGGGCATTTCCTAACGAAACGGTATTACTTACACTTATTAAACCGTGAATGACTGATGGTTGAGTGAATTTAATGTAATAAAAAAAGTAATTCCATTTGCACCTCACAAACTTTCTAGGGCTCGATCGATTTGGTACGGGGTCTACGAGTGATGACTAGAAACAGTGAAGAAACTTTCATCCCACTCATCCTACAAATACCCTGGTTTACAAGGAGAAAACTGAAGAAAAAAAATTCCTCTAGTTTCGCAATTCAAGTGGTTACTAAGAGTGTAGCGTAGTACATGAATAGTTCAATAGTAGGCTACTGGCGGGAGTGATTGCTTCTTTGATACAAAGGTCCCTCAGGAACTCCTTCTAAATATACTTGCCTGTAGCTAGGCATATTTCCAAAGTTAAGCATGGCAGCGCTGTCGAGGCCGGGCGAATCCTCGACGGGGGCTGTCGCCATGGCAGGTAGCCCCTGAGGGGCGATCCCGGGTTTCTTGATGAACGGTGGGTCCGGCTTCGGCATTGTCGTCCTCCTAAAGGATTTTATGGGATTTGGGAAAAGAAGAGAGAGAATGGATAGAATGATAGATGGGTTAAAAATTTGGGATTTACGAAAAGTAACGAACGAAGGAAACAAAACACGAGGAATACAAGTAAATTGAAAATGAAATTCAAACAGTCAAAAAGGAAAATTAAAGTGGTTAGAAAATAATCAGAATTTGAGTGGGGGTGGAGGAGGTAAACAAAGAAGAGAAAACGCGAATGTACTTTTGTGTTTGAATCTCATATCCTTAATTAATTCATCGGTACTTCACTTTAACTCAAAAGACTATACTTATTTAATTATCTTGGTTGTTTAGTTTCTTAAAATTAAATACACGTTCAACACAGTGATGCAAATAAACACATTCACGAGCACAAAAAACCAAATCAACGTCGTATTCCGTAACTTCATTGTTAGGACAAGCTTCATGCCACAGTAATTTACTTGACAGTGGGAGGTGTTACACAAGAAATGAAGTGTCAGTCTCCGCCACCGACGTGTGTACAACGAGAGCCAGTTGTTCTTCACAAGAGTCCTTAGCGCAAAACAGATTGACGGAAATAAATCTATTTTAAAGTTAAAGCTACGTTATGAGACCGAGTTGCCCCACGATCAGGATGGAGTACCAGTACCGGTGTTTCCGAAGGGTGATATAAGTCTCACAAACGGGAAGACAAGGTAGGTAAGGTCTACAACATTTACAAAAGGATGATGGTCGAAAAGCTGAAGCGGGCGTCAAACAGCCTACAAATTTCTCTTAAATTATCTTGACATTGGGAGGTCTTAAAAGCCTAGACATTGTTAAGGAGTTGCCATCTTAATTATAGTTATATATTTTTCTTTAACTGTTCTAAGCATCCAAGTACGTTGTAAGCTTGCTTAAAGATATATACGCTTAGCTAATTAATACCTAACAAAAAACTATTCTCTCTGCCAATCCTACGAAATGTAGCGCAAGCTCTTAACGCTAAAAATGTTGTTTTTTCAAATTCAAACGAAATTTCTATGTCACAAGATTCTTGAAGCATATTCATCATTCATTCCGTTGTGTGTTAATCTCTAATTGTTGCGTAACCACAAACAAGAAACTTATAAGGCTTTCATGTACTAGTCATAATTAGCACGCATTAAACATTATGCAAAAAGTACCTATTGGAAGAAGTCGGGTATGTGGCAGTCTACCATCTAATGCACCCCAGATTATTCGTTAAACATAAGATGAAAATGCATAGCTCACTTACGTGGTCGGTACGGAGGATTAAATTCTTATTGTATGGGTGATATGAGTCGAATGGCCCTTCCTCATGTATTTGCAACTGTGAGTGGATCGGTGTGATATTCCACAAACTAAACTAAACGGTTCTTTTCTGAGATCCGCACCAGTGTGGTTAGTAAAATATTGTGACCCGGTTTTTTGTTTGCTGTCCTTGTTAATTTTCTTAATTTTCATTCTTTAATGGTATCTAGGGATTTATCATAGTTATAACAAAATTTTGAATTTATTTTCGATAAAATGGATCTTTTACGACGGAAGTGGATTTTCAACTATGCATTTATGAGTCGAGGTAAATAATGTCTATGAATTTGCTTTAGTACCTACATTGGTTTTGTTTCAGACCTGAAGACCTATTTTTTCAGGTTTGTTCTTAAGCCATTTAGTTTTCATTGCAATATAGGGAACGGGGCTTAGGCAAACGCCAACTGTTGGAAATACTGCCTACATTAGTGTAAATAGAAATTATCGTCTTCTATCAGCCGATAGGATAGAACTTGTAGTTCTACTGAATCACGAAGTTAAGTTTCACATCAGTTAAAACGTAGGTAAATAGAGCTTAGTGCTTTGCTGATTCCAAAACGGAGCATTAGATATTACTTAAATTTGTGCTGAATAGAATCTGGAATATTTAGATGCATTAAATAAATAATAATCAGTGCCAAAATGGAGTATTTGACCAGCCACTTTCGAATTTTGGTAATTTATTTAATCTTTAGATATTTAGTTGACATATGGGTCCGGCGGGGAATTTATTCAGAAATAAGGACACAGAAAACTGAATTTGAATGTGGAAAAATGAATGTAACTCACTATTTTTTCGGTTTACCGTACCGACGTCACCATCGACGCCGCTAAAACTTTTAGATAAAAAGAGAGATTAGAATTGTTACAACACCCCCCCCCCCCCCCTGAATCCAAATATCAAATTGATGGGACTGAGAAGTTTCAAAATATCTCCAGCCGATGGTGCTACTGGGAAAGATGTTAAGGACGTCGGAACGGAAGATGGTGGGTTCAGTTCTAACCTGGGATACATTTTCTGCATTTAGATCCCTTTTTCTTAATTTTATATAATCCGATCTTAAATGAAAACTGAGCTTCAATTAGCTATGGTTATCATATCAGATGGGTACCTGAATAGGAAAGTTTTTTTATTATTTAACTCTCGGAATGCCTTCTTCAAAAATGTTTGACTAACTACGCAGCTTGGTAGGGTTTAATGATTAAATTGCTTGAAAACAAAGTCACGAAACAGGAATGTCAAACTTGGAAATTTCAAAAAAGTTGAGTCCGATTCGGAGCTCAACTGAGTCAAAGTTGAGGTTTGAAAATAGGGATAAGTACTTATGAAAATTAATGATATTTTTTATCATCTGCAGCTGAATTAGAAACTGAATTACTTAATTTTTGCTTCAGTTACTTAATTAAGAAACTGAATTAGAAACTGGCTGAATTGGAAATTATCGTCAACGCGCCACATCTCATTGTTTGATGGTAAAAAGGCTTCGGCGGGGGAGAGGTTCCTTAATCTAGGAACTAATTGGTTTCTTTTCTGAATAGTTTCTTTCGAGAATATAGCTGGATTGATAAAGGAACTGTTTCAATTTTAAAAATCTCGGTTGAATGTACAAGTGTAATTCATCTTAGAGTCAGGATGATGATATTTCCGGATTTATAATATTCACACGCAGCTACCCCTACGTGGAATGAGTTTAACGGCGGTATTCAATGATGAAATATCCGTAAGTGGATTCCCGTTTCAAACATTGGCTTCAAAGTGATCAACTGTTGATAATTATTTATCACTTTTGATCATCATATTCGCCCGCTTCAACCAGTATCATTACGTGTTATAATAATGATGGTAGGTGAAATCAACTGTACTACTGAATGATAAACGGGGTGATTGAAGATTGGATAATATATGCATATTTACATTAATGTAAACTCCATTTCTTGTTTAAGAAAATATAACGAAACAAAATCTGTGTTAAAACAGACATTCAAAATGCACAATTACCTTTAGACATTACAAACCATAACATTGCAAGCTCCAAAAAATTACAGTAAAAAGAAGGAATGAAGGTGAAGGTCGTGAGGGGGTTTTTGGAATGTGATACAGAAGGCGAAAAAGAAGTGAGGGTAATTTGGAATAAGAATATGAGCAACATTGTTGGGACGAAGAGACAGAGGAAATCGAGGTGGTTAAGGATCCTTACAATTCATTTAAAAAATAGACTGATTAGGCGGCTTTGCCATAACATCATGTCTTCAAAACTAATCGATATATGTTTGAAATTTCTTACCAGGTTGAAATTCTTGGCTCTATTTCAAAAGTGTGTGTCGGCTAGTTAAGTGGAGGATTGGCTATTCTATAAGTTGTCAGTGAAGCAGTGTTTATTAAATGCATGCGGTCTAGAATTGTTATCAGAGAAGACAAAAACGAAAGAAAAAAGAAGCTTGTAAAGCATGTAAGCTATAATTGTTAGTAACTATATATTTGCCAAAACTTGTGAGTAAAAAGTTCAGAAAGACTTTCGAAGTTTACATTTGATTCTGAATGTTTCAATATTGACGTATCCTCAGATAAAAAGCTAAGTAAGTATTTCAACTCTATATTCTGCCTGAACTTCTTCGTAATGTCTTCATTTGCTATTTTAAGCACAAAATCATTGAAGCATGAAAAGAAATGTCGAGCCATAAAGAAAAAGAAAAAAAGAAGATAATCACGTGAGAAGTTGTTAGGAACTGAAGTTAAGCACCAAATGAACCAAATTCACAGTAGCGGACTACATTTCAAGTGAGGATGCTAAAAATTACGAAAACGAAATTGAAAACATGGTCTGTACAAGGTGAATTTCACTGAGGAAGTATTTATTGATAAATGTTGCAATAGTGTGCGTAGCAATGTGTTTAGCAATAATACAAATCGTAGAAAACATAAATCGATATAATTTCATAATAGATTATTGTTAAAACTGATATTTGTATCTTAATTATCAATCCATGAATTGATGCTCTTAAGCCTACAACGGCTTTTGGTGTTTACTCAGCCCTGCTATTGACTCCGGTATCGTACCGAATCCTATCAAGATGTTTATGAAATTGGAATGGGCGTATTGAAAAGAGGAGACAAAACACTTGGGAAGGGAAATACGAAAGTGAGAAATTTCAATAGACTACAACAATTATTGTTACCCCTAAAAATTGAAGGGTGTCAAGTAAACAAGCACTGCGTTGAGTGGTGAGTGCATGTCAAGGAGTGGTGGTGAAACAGTGGTTTGAATTTATTAAAGCACGAAGAAAAATTCAGTTTTTGTAAAGGTACACAAAATATCCTTGTACATACCATGCATGAAGGAAAGAAAATGGTTAGAAGTTGTGAACTAAGAAATCCGTTCGCGAGAAATACAGCTTCGTTGAGAGGTGGAGATTTAGTGATGCAAGGTGTTGTTCACAATTTAATCTTCAACAACATTTGAAAGTAAGAAAGCTAAAATAAATTTTGTATAATGTCGATTTCCACCCAATGTTTCCAGGTTGAAGTCATTTCATATTGATTGTTAACTGACAACAAAAATAAGTTGAAATATAACCAACTGACCTCGAGTTCCCCAAGTCATTTACTGTTTTTCAAGGAATTTTCCAAACTCAATACTTTTATAATATTTTGAATCTCTAAATATCTCTTCATCAGCTAGTGGGATTTTGAACTTGAGATTAAAATATATTCTGTATATCCTGAAGTTTAATAAAAGAATCTATTTAGATTTTTTAAATCTTGGTCATTCATAATTAGGTAAAGGTGTTTGAATCAAGGATTTCATAACTGGGCTTGATTAATGAAGGACATTCAGATTGAGAGGTTGATGGGATGAATATCGAACAGAAATCAAACAAGTTTCTGAGAAAACACCAATAATGACATAGTTAAAAAACCGTATTGATCAAACGTCATTTAAAAACTTCCTGAGCGATTTGATTTGAAAAAAAGTTACGATTACGCAATTATGAAACAGACGACACTTATGATTTGAATTATTATCACTCATGATTTGCGAGCAAGACTTTTTCAGAAGTTTCAATCAAAACCAATCTCCAAATCAGCTACGATATTTATCTTTCGTTAGTTCACAACATTCCAGTAACATAATCATAATCAAAACAATATCCAGAACAGAAAGGAAAAAAACGAAAATAAATCATTTCTACCTTGCCTGGTTTTGGTTTAACTAACCTGAGGCAGAGAGAGAAGTTTTTGTGGACAACAACTGACCTGTAGCACAAAGCACTCAGGGCAAAGACTATGAAAACGCCCCCCACCACCGACATTAACGAACCGACCAGGAACACCGTGTTGGTACTGTGTGAATTTTCTGCACCGAACAAGAAAAAACAAAACACACAATTACACGGTTGTCGTCGTCAATTTTTCATTTTTATTTGTTCATTTGATTTCATTTTATTTTTAATAGTGTTTGAAAGTTTTTGTATCGTTATCAAACAATGTTTTGTTGCAACGGTGTGGTAAAAAATTATTAAATTCAACAAAAGAAAAATGGACGTTGTGATATTGAGGAAATGAAGGAGGACATACATCGAGGGAAAAGGCGTAAGGGGTATTGAGGAGCATTTGTGCCCAGTTCATGCAAACAAATAGATAAATAAATAATAATAATAAATAAATTTAAGAAAAAAATTGTTTGAATGTAAATCAATTAATGTTTTAATAGTAACCAGCGTGAAAGGAATGAAATAATATTGAGGGAATGGAAGAGTGTGTGGGGTCAGAGATAGAAAAGATAGGCAGAAACAAAGAAAAACGAAAGATAGTCAGATTTTAAAAAGCATTGAATAAGTAGGTAGTAAGTAGTTCAATGGTTGTTGCATTACATAGTCAATTTGAAAAGTAACCATTATTTACAAATACATTTAAATACATCGAAGACAAACACATGTTTCCAGCATGACATCACACTGAAAAATAAAGAAAACACAAAAATAAAGACGCCTTCATCATAGCCATTGCTGTCACAAAATACGGTCTAGGCTACGGAGAAATCGAAAAGGTATTTTTTTCTGCCTGTACACGCTCATTTATTTTACCAAAATACTTTTACTAAAACAGAATGAAACCTTACATCGAACGGAATGTTTGTCTGTACGAACTTCCTTCATTATTACGCGGAACGTTCATCATAACGACCTAAATTCATTAAATTCCACTACTACGCCGAACGTTTTAATGTGCCTCGATTTGTTTGGTAAATTAGTCCTGATTCCAATGATTAGTAGTAATTAGATACGGACCTATCTATTAATACCTAGCAATAATTTATTTCTCTTGGTAAATGAAAATGACATAAATGCAGCCCTCAAATAGCCAAAAAACCTACGTTTCCGTGATTATGTTATTATCTATTCAAATATAATAGAAAGAAGATTGATTGCTTTTTGTTATAGATTCAAGAGTTGGATTTACAGTCTTTCTTCCCTAACATAACCACCAAATAGACACCCAGTTAAAATTTATATAGTTAAACAAATTCTATCATTAAGATCTATATAGCTTGAAAACTTGAATAAATGAAATTATCCATTGAGTTTTCTCATTGTCTGAACGATAAAATATATATCAATCGGAAAGAGTAAATAGACAGGTAATATCATACTATTTAGCAAAACAAAACAAAATTGTTTGTATTTTGACACCATTTATAAGCATAATATTGAAATATTTGTATTTTATCCAACATGGGTTCCTTAAATACAATTATTCGTAGACACGGAAGGTAATGAATTCAACATTCCTGTTGAGCCTTCAAACTAGGCACTTGAACAAGTTTACGGGAATGCTTCATTGAATGTTATGAGTGTCGCAAGTGGAAATAATAGCCATAAAGGGTAAGTTTTTGTTAAAGGGCCGATTTGAAAATGACCAATGAAGTGGAGATTTGGTTATTGTAGGAATTTCAGAAATAATTCTGCTGTAGAATTTAGCTGGCGATTGGGAAATTTATTTCCCAAATTCTTTTAGGATCATTTGAAGGTAAGGATTAAACAAAAAATAGTGCGTTAGAACAACCCAAAACTTTCTCATTTTTTGTGATGAGTCCGCACAAAAGCAACGTATTTACTAAGTTCAGCGCAATATTTTCCAAAAATAATGGAAATCATCTGAGGATGCCGAGCCCAAAAAGACCTTCGGCTTTGAACCTTCGGCACAAATCAATTTTAATATTTTTGGCATCTCAATTTAAACTTTCGGCGACTCAATTTCAACTTCTGGCATACCACTTCGAGCTTTTGGCATATCAATTTATACTTTTCACAAACCCAACTAATCCAACATTCCAACCCATATAATGATCTATTTACAAGTCACCGATAGTCTACAGGAACTTGTCGATGGGCCTAGCAAATCCGCTCCCAACGAAATGCCGGAATTCACCGTCTTCATGACTAAGAAATTTGTAGTCTAAGGAACTCAAACTACAAGAATAGGAAAACCACCATCCGCGGCAATTACCGGTTTCTAATCAGTAATCAATCGTAATCGGCTTTGAATATTGTTAATTTATTGATTTTTCTGTGAATCATTAGCTAACAAGGATATCTGAACGAATGCACTATCACATCAATCAAACCACCAATACTCACACTAAAAGCACGCTTTCAAAGAATACATCAACGCACCAATCATCATTCACTACACCAAAATCGTAAGCTGCGAGCAAAGGAAGACACGTCTAGCAGTGACACAAGGGAAAACGCATTCCCAATTTGGCGCTTTGCCGTAAGATTTGCATTTAATTATGCGAATGAGTTTTTCTTTAAAAAAATCTCAATTCATATAGGATCAAAAAGTTATGTACACATTTTTTTCATTCTTTTTATCAAGTTTTTTCCCTGTCGTGTGTGTACCTGTAGCAAACGGCTATACTAGCAAAGCATATGAAGACGCACTTGACAACCCCAACCATGATGAAGACCATCATCAGGGTGCTTAGGTTCTCAGAGTTCTGGCCTGTAAAATATCGTTTGCCAGAAAACGCAGATTTCGTCCCAACAATAAGAAAGCCATGGAAATATTTAAAATAAATGGTCCGACGCACTATCAGTTATGAAATTCTGTTGTAAAAAAATTAAATCTTCATTTGTTAACGTTGCTTTTTGAACAAGTAGTTTCAAATTTTACGTTGGAAAATTTCGGGCAATGTCCAAGAAGAAGTTAATTGATTTTTATATTGAAATGACAAGTAAGTGTTTGAACAAAACTGCTTCTTTTAAAATATGATGTTTACACTTAATTTAAAATAGATTAGAGCTTGATACGGTAAAAGAGAGATTGGTGATGTAATTTATAACCAGGTTACTCAAATACCTATCTTCCAGCATTCTGATGATTTCGGGGAAATAGTAGGTACTTATTTTTTCGTGGTTGAAAACGATAACATTGATAATTCATTTGTTTTCATGCTTTTGCAACACAATTCAATGTTATTTGGTATGAATTATCTGACAAGAAAATAATTGGTAACAACACTGAAAATGCGGAAATAAGACACAATTAAGACTGTATTATTGAGACAATCTACTAGTGCGATCTCCTGCCACCGGTGCTCACATAATTCGGATCATTCGACGCCACTTGGTGACTACGGGTGAAGTAACTCTCAAAACACTGTAGTGAGAATTTCTCAAACTTAACTAAAAAGTGAGGTCGTCGGAGCTGGCCAGATTCTGGCCTCGGGATTTGTTTGACATGATGTATATTAATTATAAGACAGTTCTTTAATTATCGTTTTATCGGCAATAAAGTTAGGTTCTGAAGGAACATCGGCTTGGTTCGGTAATAAAAAACAATTCGCGATGTATTGAGAAAAAAGGGGACGAAGGACAGTACTCCACTTCCACAAGAATAAAATATCTCATTTTGATATCAAATTACTATAGTTAGAATTTAGCGTAAGCTTATTATTTTTGAATACGTTTTTAGCACCTTCATTGTCACCACTAGCCCTAATGAACCAATATTGTTTAGTCATATTAGACAAACAAATAAATATTGGGGTCGACAGTCATTAATAAAGATATATAAAGTTAAAATTGAATTTATTGAAATCCATGAAATTTATTCTCTCTAATCTCTTCATCTCTGGAAAGATCGTTTCGATTATAACATTGTTCCAACAGTACCTACTTCTAATTTTTCCAAAATTTATAAATATCTACTGGAAGATTTTGAATTAATGTTACTTAATTCAAATTTTTTACAGTATTATCACAACTACTCGAGTGTTATTCAAAGGAATTACGAGTTTAGGTTGTAGCATTAATTTAATTGGATAGTGGCAGCTTGTAAGGTTAACTCGTTAGTTCAAAATGACTTATTGTCATAAATTTATTCCTGGAAATGGATTACCTATTTTGTTCTTTTAATTTTTTTATTCATAGTATGTAAAAACGACTGGTACGGTGAATGTCTAATTATTGACAAATTAGAAGTACACGATTTAATCTGTTTCTATCAACATGAAAGAGTAAGTTATTAGTATTTTTTACCCAAATTAGTTTCCACAACTTCATCGTACAGGGATTATTTCGTTTTAATTATGTGTATCCATCGAAAGTTGTATATAGAAACATTTATGAGGATAACACGCTATCTACTCCGCTACAACGGCAGTTTAGAAACATGTATACTTCCGTTGGTACTGGTATCTAAGAAAAATGTTTTGAAAACAATTTTCTATTCGTTAAAGATTGCTGGAGTGCGAAGTGCATGTGGGAACAAAATTGATCGGATTTGACAGAAACAAAGGAGCTGCTATGAACACAAATTAAAGGTAACGGAATGTCAAGAGCAAGACATTGTCAAGTTTGTCCGCATACAACGAGTTGGTGCATAATTTCATGTAAGACAACGTTTCTAGATTTCCTAGTGCTGAACTTACTTCGCTTTCTTGATGGGAAATGACACAAATTCAAGTACCTACTGGAGCTGATTGAGTTATAAGAAAAGGTGAGGGTGAAATTTGACCAAAACGCCGTATTGGTCCGCACACACTTTGACAATCAATTAGTTCGATGAAGTCAGATAAATAAGAATTTGAAGGTACCAAAGAGTAATTTCCAGAAAAATAAATAGGTAAAGGATAGGTAATGTGAAAAGGGTTTCGAAACACCAAGTACACTAGGGTATCATTCATACTTCCGAATGTGTGAAACTCAGCAATAGGGAAGACAGTATATCGAAAAACCAGGGGCCTTCCATGCTGGGAATAATAAAAATCAACTCTAGTGTAAAGTTGGTGGGGCTGAAGATTAAAATAAACATCTCTGACATTATTCTCTGACATTGTTTAGCCACGTTTTGTTTCAGTTTCTCGTTTTATGTAACATTCTAAATCAGGTATTTATCTCAAATATCGAACAGTTTTTTCGGAGATGTTTGGGTTGAGATTACCTACAAATGTATATTAAGTTGTAGTAAGTTGATGAAAATTTTGTGATTATATTATTCATCTGACATGTCACCCAAAAGAGAAATATTCGTTAATAACAAAAAACAATTGCAGGTAGTTTCTGATTAGACAATGGACAAAAGTGCCGTTCACTATTGAGGAAGTATTTGAGACTTGAAATAAGATGAAACTAATACTGGACTTCAGAAATTTAAATTATATCCCAAAATTAGTTTTATCTAAATGCACACTGAATAGCGAGGGCAGTTAATTCTTATTCAGTTTTACAAAAGTAAGGGTGTATTTGGAAAGGGGTAACAATTAGCTCCACGTAAGATGTTAAATATTTGTTCCAACTACTTGCAGCTACCCCAACGTCGACACGAATTACCTGAAACTGGTTAAAACTCACTATTAGGGAAACTACATAGTTATTTTAATTATTTAACCGGGGACAATTTCTTGCTCTCAACATTTTTTTGGAATCCGACCCTGCCACGGGGTGAACTGGTTTACAATGTACGAAATGCTGTGATCTACTGTCATAATTTCAATTTACCGGAGTTAACATTTTCTGATTGGGGGGGGGGGGGGGGGGGAGCTGAACGATAATCGTTAACGAGAACTTAGCTGGACCCGTACTGAACGAGAGAAATTACCGCCATGATGGCAACATTCACCTAGCTCATTCCTAGAAGATATACAGAGTTTGAAAAGTTAATGCTGAAGTTTAACTTGTACCCCTACGAATGAGCCCTTCCAATGTGCTCAATTTTTATATTGCTGAAGCACAGATCCTCAAATCTGTTTCCACTCGATCCCAATTGTAATATTTCCATATTAGTGGCAGTACATCTTATAATATAAGATATATTATATGTCAGCTGAAATGTATTATAATCAGAATTTATTCCACCTACATCCAAACTCTTGACCAAACATATAAGTGATTATACGCTTTTTTACTCTGAAAAAAGTTTTAATTCAAAGCAGTTGAACTTGACTGCTTCGGCAATCGGAAAAATCAATTCGTCAACATGGGCCAATTCATGAAATCCACAAAAGCAAGCAGATCTGCATTTCACCAAGGTGTAATATATCGTTGACTCGCGTCGGGAGTACACCTGTATATAAAGTTATTGGATAATGAACTGCATTACACTTTACTTCTTTTTTTTATCGGAACTCACTTTTAATCACTTTTATTTTATTTGTTCATTGGTTGGGTGGACTGCTAAAAAGTTTATTCACTGACGAGTGCAATGAATATCGTGCTTCTTTTTTGAACGCAAATCAAAATTACTCTGTAAATCGGGACATCAGAAAATACTTCATAACTTATAATATGAGAAGTTATTTTCGTTGGCAACAAGAAAATCAACTGGAATATAAAGAATTACGTGAAACGTCACAGGTTTTAATGTTCAAGTAAATATCTTTGACAAAGTAACGTTTAGAAACGGTAGTCCCATGTTTTTTTAGTGGATTGCTGCTTTTCAACTGGTTGGGAAATTCATTTCAAAAGCAATTGATTCATAGTTTTATGGTGCGTGATTGGGATTAATAAAACCTTAATTCGGTAAGCTGGTTTCCTAAAGTGCACAGTAATGATTTAGCTTTAAATTTTACCGGGAGGTACTAAATTCATTTGAATTTCAGATCTTTTAGAGACAATTTATCAAGGGTTGTTCTTGTTGTGAACATGAATAGTGTGTTACGTATTTAGAGTAGAACGTTCTGTAAAATACGTAAAAATACTTCCCAGTAAGACGTAAAGATTGTTTGACACAAACCTGAACTCAAAGCTCATAATATAAAAAGCCTAAGCAATATTATTGAAACTTATCATTTGAAGTTTGTAAGTCCATTTGAGTGGATCGTATTCCTTTTTAGGAAGAAGGAGAACAAATAAATAAAAAACTAATTCTCAGGTTGTAGTAAAAGTTTTACCATATGGCGTCTCCTTCTTCTTCATGTGCTCCTCGAGGCTAGGGCCGATGCCTTGGGAGGTAGTGGTGGTGTCCATTGAAGGTGGCACGTATTCCCCCGGTTGCGAACAGTCGGGGCCCTCCCAACCCGGGTCACAATAGCATTTGTTGATGTTCGTACACACCTAAGAAAAATAATGTAATTTGTGTTGATCCGGCAGCTATTCAAGTATAAATTCAATTTGCATCAATGTTCAGGGACCTTAAAAGTGTATTTAGACGTACGATAACACTTCGTTATCATTTGAATGCATGTTGTTGGCAATAAATATTGTTGATTGTCAGTTTATCTTTTGGCCGATTTTACGAATATTCCTCATAGATTTTGCTCTACCTGTACACATACCGTTTTTTTAATAGATAAAATATAATATAATGAATGTTATCTATTGACTCACTCCACTACCGGAGCATTCGATGTTGTTGTCGTTAGTCGGGCACTTCCCCGTGCCGACGTGTGGATAAAGACTGGTACACGTTTGATTGACGCAAATCTGCAACAATTTTAGTTAATAAATAAACAATCGAGAAATATAAATTAATTGTTGTTGTTTGAAAAAATACCTTAGTATTGACATTACAAATAGACTTTCTGCCTAATTTGATTTTGAAAAATTTAAAAATCAACAGGAAGTTGCTATTTTCTTTCAACGTAAATTGTATGTATACCTAAAAAGTAAACTTTTGTCATCCTCTGATGAAGTGATAAGGAACAAAACACGAAAAAAATCTTAGAAGTGATCATACAGGGAAAATAAAGCATTTGAAAACAAACACCCTTGCATATGTGAGTTTCAAGCTCTTTCATTAATACGGAAGTATGTTAATGACAAATCGCAGGGAAGGTTAAGAAATTGAACAAATGGCAGTTGTAAAAACCGCATATATGCATGTTGAAATCGAGTCGAAATGACTAGATTCTGAAATTACTTACCAAATTAGTACCACAAGGCGTTCCATCCCACACTAGTCCAGAAAATTGAATGGGACCTTTTTCCGTAGGAGAAGTAGTTCTGTGAATAGAGCAAGTTGTAAATATTAGAACGAAAATATTACCTACATTTATTGAATCTTTCAAATATTGGATCATTAATTTATCCTTCTGTAGGGATGTGGAATGTTATTATGATAAACATACTACTACAGGGTGCGGCAGTCAATCCTGCATTTTTGAAATGGCTGTGAAACATAAACGGAAGCATTTTTTCTAAATGCTATTGATATAATCTCATTGATTAGTAAAAAGCATTGACGGAATGTAAGTGTAATTAGTCACCGTTTTAAAATAACACCGGTTTAGATTACGTCCTTCCCGATTGTTGCATTCTTGTAGGCGATTTCTGAAATTGAACATCACGTCACGAAGTGTGCGTTGAGGAATTCTCAGGATTTCCAAGTGAATTCTTTCCTTGAATTCTTCAACTGTACGAGGTCGTTGTTTGTACACTTTACTTTTCAGGAATACCCACAAGAAAAAATCACAAGGTGTAAAGTCGGGTGAACGGGGAGGCCAAGGAATTGCTCCTTTTCGGAAAATCACACGATTCGGGAAAATCCGTAAACAATATGCTCACACCGTTGTTTTGACCATTGTTCCACGGTGACTGAAACGCTTTGACGTATGGAACGTAATGGTAACTTTGACAACTCGCCCTTCCCGTTTCCTACGTATCCACAGCCATTTCAAAATTGCAGGATTGACTGCCACACCCTGTATTATAGAAATCAATCAGCTGATTAAAAAAGCTTAGCTGGGTGGTTCAGCAATTTTATACCAAGCTTCTTAGAGAGACTCTATTTCAAATATCAGCATCATATTTAGCAATACTTGGGTGATAAGAGTTTTTTCACCAGGTAAAGGTCAAATGAAATAATGAGCAGTAGAAATTGACAGTCTATAGCGCAGGGATAAAATGTTTATCATTTATAGAACTTATACAGAACTGACGACACACTCAGAGTCATTCTTCTTCTCAAAACCAGTTTAGTGTAAAATTGCTTCCCCACAAAGATGCGAAAAAACTGCATGGTTTCGTCATTCTCTCTTAAAATCCGCGTTGAATAGCTTTGATTTGATCATAGTCTACTAAACATTATTTTCTTTAAGAAAGAAGTTTCAGGGCCATTGCTCCCCCCTGAGAATCAGGATAGTATGCATAAATTTTTGTCAGGTTTTAGTGTTTTGAAAAATCCAGATGTCCAAAATTAATGAATATTGGCAATTCCGCATAAACGCCGGGATAAGGCCACGTTAACGAAAAACATGACGACATTAATAACCAAACCCTAGTATTATTATAGCGAAAGAAACAACGTAATTGACAACAAAAAGAAGAATAAGCAAAACACTGAAGAACAAGTGATACTGCCGGAGTGCCGGGGAGCGGCATAGACTACTTAGTCTATGGTAGGGGTTGCTGCGTTGACTGACTACATTGTTGAATGTATGAATGTATCTGGCCCCCCCTCTGGGAAAACATTCTGCGGGCGCCCATTTCAGGGAATTAAAATCATACTAATTTTGGGAAAGTCTATTTCCTTCTCAAACTAGCCCCCGTCTAGGCTTTCCCTTTCAAAATCACCTAGTGACCTTAAAAATGATATACTATTGTCCTGAACTTGGTGTTCTACCTCATTCGGGTAACACGGTCTCTGGTTGGGGTTGGTGTAGTCAGAGCTTTTATGAATTATTTTGCTTCATTCGCTCTTTCAAAATAGGCTGGGACGGATACAGAATTAGATAGGTTTTTGTAGGAAAATTGTTTTCTCTAGGATGTGATGGATATGGTTAGTTGCATTTCCCGATTTTAGAATCCGTCGCCTTGGGAGATGAATCAGGCGTTTTCAACCGCCTGGGCCATTCTCAGAGCGTGGCAGAACATTATATCCGCATTCAGCTCATTGGAAGGGGCAACTGTACCATTTCATCATGTTAGCCACACATGTTAGCCTGAGCATGGTTTAAATCAATGGCCCATTTATAATATTTCATACTTAACAGTCCTGTCACCCTCATTCACTCGCATTTCCCCTATGGCTGTATGCCCTTTATTATGATCAATTTGTAAATTGTCATACCCCTCTCCTACTCATTGCGAGCCCCCCTGAATGAGGATCAATTTTCCATTCAAGCCCCCTCTTCCCCCCTGGCTTTTCCCAGAGCCTTGGGATCGTGATGGATATGGTTAGTTACCCTTCCCGATTTTAGAATCCGTCGCCTTGGGAGATGAATCAGACGTTTTTAACCGTGCCTAAGTCACCCTCTGAGCGTGGCAGAGCATTATATCCCCTTTGGAAGGGGCAACTATACCACTCCATCACCTCACAAGGAAGATCTGTTTTTTGTAAACGTATTCGAAAACTGCTATTATACTATGAACTCTAACCACATCGTTTAAAAAAATCCCCGACCTCTTAGATTACACACTTATTTGGTAGACATTTATATTTTATAATCTAGGAAAATCAGTAAACAACTCACTTGCATTCGTACTCTTGTCCTTTTATAGAAATTATCGTTGTCGAATATTGATGCTGATCGATTGAAATTTGGGGTGTCGAATGACCGTGCTGGCATTGGAGAGAACCACAACGCGCGTTCCTGCAATGTTAGTTTTGATTTAATTAGGTTGTATAACATGTACCGTACTCCTACAGAATCACAACGGATTAATTTAGTACATTAACTGATTCATTTTCCACTCTTTTTTCGAAGTTTGAATAAACGTCGGCTTCACCGGTAGGATTTGGTATCAGAAAATTAAAAGATGGCATGAGCTTACTATAAATATAAACCGTTTCTTTGAACACAACCAGAAAGGATAATCATTTCAAACCAAACAACTAAATCAAATTATTAGGGTCACCAACGCCAGTTATTTGTTCAAATACCCGTACGGATACACACCGAAGCAGGTATATCAAAAATATACTGTTTCATAAGACAAATCCATATGTATATATGTATGTGAAGTTGAGGTACATCAATACAGGCTTTGTCTCTTATGTAGACGATTTTCCCAACAATTTTTATTAACACTCATTCAATGAATTTAGGAACTGTTAATTTATACAACCGTTCAACTTTCAATTTGAAGCATATACATTGTTGTATAAAAAATGTTCTAAAACTGATTTCTATGGAGTAAATTTTCGAAAACTTAATTTTCTGAAAATGTATCTTCCTTTGAAATCCTCATTGGTTAACATGAAAAAGTGCCATCGTTTTAAGAATGAATATATCAACACATAAGTAATATACTTACTCATTATCACATTTAATAAAATTTTTCTCACTATCAGTCCCACAGTGGCCATTAAAAGAGCCTTTAGAATTGAATTGCGTAAAGCACTCGAGGTCGCCAGCTTTCGCACCTGAAACATTCACATGGTAACTTGTGAGTGAAGGGGCAAAAATAAATTTAAATGTCAAGTATCAAAACTCCTTCAGTTGAAGTTATTTTTTTTCCAGTAACAGTTGAGCAATTTCGTAGAAAAACGTGACATATGGCGGACCGACGAATATTTTTTGTTTTATTCGATTTTTTTGAATTCTACGCATTTTTATTCATGAAACTACAAATTTTGGAGGCTCGAATTTAAAGAATCGTTTTCGAAAGCAATAAACCAAAATGTCTTATTCAGAAATTATTTCAAATAACTAATCACCTTTCTTGTTATACTACGGAAAGCTGGGTTGGATCTCTACATATTGCAAAAGAAAACTACCAGCTCTCGGAGCGTCCATTAGCACTAGGTATTTCCATTCCAAATTCTTTGATAGAAGCAAAGACAAAATTATGCATCTGATTAATATTTTTCCGATATCATGATCATCTTACCGAAACCCCAAATCCTGTCGCACTGGGCATTGAGTGTAGGGCAGAGACCGTTGAAACAGTGGGCTTTCTTGTTGTCGCATTCGATGCCATTCTTTTTATGAATGTCCGGCGGGCAGAGCCCCATATCTCCCGTACAATGTTCGGGAAGATCACACTCATTCGTCGCCTCCCTGCACACTGTACCCAGTGTTTTCAGCTGAAAAATACAATCAGTTACCTAAGTAATAGTAGAAAAGGATAAATTTGGAAGAAATCTTCATCATCCCGATATATATCCCAAACAAATGGTAGTTTATTTAATGAAATGTTGGTTTCTAGTTTCCAATAACTGAATGAAGAATAAGGGGATCAATTTCACCAAACAGATTAAATAGATTTTAGTTAAATTTTAAAATTTAGAGTAAAATGTATTCTGTTTGCGATCTAACAGTAAAGTGGTGCGACTCATTTAATGAAGATTGATCATTTCGTTATAGCGATTTTTTAATAGGGAGAATAGAATATCCTTCCTATTGTTGTGAATAGTATACATTAGCACACTGGTAAACATCCTATAGACACTTAACAAATCGGCTCCAGCGAGAAACTAAGTAAGTAGATCTTTATTTCCATAACAAGGACAGTAATTAAAATTAATCCTGCCATCTTTCGAATAAACTAAATGTTTATTATTTGTAGTTATCATTTTTTTACGTATTCGCTTATTCTGAATAAAATGCATCGAGAATAAATAAATCAAGTGAATCAAAAGTCCTATGAAACATTAAATAGGCCTCATTAAGCTGTTATTTCACTTACTGATGCTTAAGTAAGTTCATTATCGTTACTAACGATGAATAGAATGCACCAATAAAAAAGTAATGAGAAATAATAATTACCGTGCAGTTTTTACAGCAAGGACCAGTGGCACACTGAGCGTCCTTGCGAAGTTTGCAGGTGTACGGGTCGCAGCACTCCTGGATTTGGCAATCATGAATCGCCCCGCAGTCACAATCTTCTCCATCCTCAACAATTCCGTTACCGCACGTCCTTTTCGTTTCAAGCTATAAATTCATAGAAATAATATCATATTAAATTATGGTTTAAAAGTATTCACTCTAAATTCTAAGATCCGATCAACATCTTGGCACAAACGAAAATTTTGGTGAAAAAGAAAAAACTCTACTGGGATTAATTACGTTTAATAAAGTCGATTGTAAATTCGAACGAAGAAAGATGAAGGATTTAGGTAGACAATATTCCGTCCGTAGACAGACGTAGTGCAGTCCGAAAAGAATAGTTTGATCATCTCGTGAATACCAAATTTTCGTATGTACTTCGAAGTTTTCTGGTTAAAGTATCACAGTCAACACAGATTTTTTAGAAATATCAATCTGAGAAGGCCATAATGGTTATTGTAATCTCTAATTATTAGAGATATATGGTGAAGATCATCCTGTTCCAAGAAGAAACAACTTATTTTGCTTTCGATTCTACGTATAAGAAGCCAAACCTTTGTTTTTACTACCGGGAAATGAAACAATATCAACAAAATCACGCGTCTTTCGTTCCGTGTCTGTCTGTCTATTCGTCACGACAGTGTGTTTTGCCGTGTGCTCAAAAATTCTTGTTACAAGCTTAAGTTATCATTCCATATTGATATAATGCACGTTCCATTTGTTGGGTCTACCAGCTAAAATTCGGAGAGTAGAGAAAATCATAATTTCACCACACTGCTGCACATGCTCGAATACTACTAATTCCATTGCAGTTTGAAATATTTAGATACTTCTGCTTGTATTGTTCAACTATACTTTATATTATTCACCTCGTTCGGCTTGTTGAGGAGACAAATACCATGGCCAGTCCTCAGCGCGCTATTGTAGTCAGTACGGCTGCATTCGCTGAACTTATACGGTTGTACGTTCTCCTGACCGACTATCGTTTGAGCCATGATGCAGCCATGCCAGTCTCGACATACGCACTCTTCTCCTGAAAAAGATGACGTGGGATCTCAACATCATATCGAAAGTTATGATTATAATTATAAGTCACACGTGATTTTATTCACACCCAAGTTGACGTTTTGTTTCTGCCGAAGGTCGAATACTGGAGAAGTGAACGAATGAATGTTGAATTCCTTGAAATTTTGACATTTCTTTGAAATGAAATCTACCAACAAAAACCAAAATAACTCTTCCGTTATTTAATAAATGAACCATTTATTCTACCCCCTTGGATTGTATCGAAAGTGCTGTCAAGGATTCATAATCTACTGTCTCATATGGGCTCTACTTGATTGTGAATCCTCAGTATCACATTCGATAACTCTTGTGAACATGGCTTTAAGTCTTTGTAAAACTACAGTGTGATGTATTACTGTTTTTGTTGAGTTCCACAAACTTTTTACAAAATCATCGTTTCCTTTCCTCTCTTCAACTCCTTTACTCTCTTCACAGTTGACGTTTGATTCTGCTTCATTCTTATTAGACTAAATAACTATACGCACATTCTCATTCGTCATTCAAGTAAACACTGCTCTTTTTGTTAATATCTCGTAATGTTTCTATTTGATTCCACTTGTACCTACATTGTACTGTTTGAATAACGAAACCCTAATTATTCAATTCGTCCAATTATGATCGCAATCTTCGGGGATTGAGTGGATTAGAGAAGTGCGGAGACAAGACCAAACAAGAATCATATTTAGATCTCTTCCTCTGCCTCAAAGATGAAATACTCACCACACTCATGTTTCCCTCAAAAATTATTTGAAATTTTAGAAATTTTCGGAATTGTCCCTATATAGATTTTAGTGTATTTGAACATATGGAAACCCTTGCACCATCAGCCCTTTGAGTGTCCGGATGAAGAGGACAAAATGTTTAATTTGATCCATAAACAAGGAAAATTTTACGCCGATCACAAATATATTCCAGCATACATAAACACACATTTATAATGTATAAAAAATATCAAAATCACGGTTTACAACTTACTTTTCAGTTTACGTAACATCTGACAAATTACCTATGTTTTATTCCACGGAAACATTCTCGGGAATCTAATTCAGACAAAACCCACTAGGAAAAATCGCTGAAGAACTAGTAAATTACATGATTTTTCAATGCTTGAAGTTGATCTACCAGCTGAAACTAATTATTTGGAAATAGCAAGAAAAATAAATTCTAAAATATTAGAATAAAATTTCCTAAGCCCATCTTATAAATATATTATGCATAAATGAGCTGAAAAAAATGTATTCGACAAATTTTCAAAGGAATAAATCTGAAATTGGAATTTTTATGATTGCAAAAATTTAACAAACGTCATAAGAGCAATGTTGTTGTATTTCAAAAGTGATAACAGTGTCCAGTAAAACCAAATTTGTTTTGCTGATTCAATAATTGTGCTCCTCACAGGTCACAAAAAGGGCTTCGTCGAGGGTTCTTTCAAGAAAGGTAGCAATATTCCATTTTTTAGGCCAACCTACCTATTATGTCTTTGGAACATATGAGACATAGCGATTTCATCTGTTTTACTGTAAATAGGATTTTTGATCTCACTCAACTTTGCAAATCCTCAATAGTTACAGTAATGGACACTGGCACAATACTCCTCAGCAGAGGCAACCCAAGCGATTCCTTACCATCTCGCGGAGACAAGCAAATATTCTATTGTCACTGAGACCATTACAAGTAAACCATAAAAGGCCATAGCTCGTGGGTCTCCTTATTGGCCACTGCCCTGCCTTAACAAATTGGGTAAGGTCTGGTCAAAGAATGCCGTCTCTGTTGTGAAGAGGCGGAGACAGCAGCACACATCTTTTGTGACTGTCTGGCTGTTTCATCACTAAGGTACAGGCATTTCGTAAATTACGTCTCAACTCCCGCTGGTATTGTCAAGGGAACTTCTGAACACCTCCTTCACTGTTAATGAATAGGTTATCAAAAAAGTTCTGAATAGAAATGGTAGAGCGTTACCTAATGATCTCAGTGACCAGGAATTCGTCTCGTTCCTCGTCGAAAAAATAGTTAACAAAACCAAGTACATGGCTCCATGTTATTCCAGAGTTTGGAAGAATTGCACAACAGTGTATTGTTTCTGACATAGATTTAAAAAAATATTATTATCTTGTTGTAAATGTATGATTTTCTACATGTCAATGATCTCGATATTGGTTTCAATTTACCATACGGGTTGATATTTATTGGTTAGAACATTAAAAGATCGAGACAACGAGCTGTGCCCGATTTTAAAAACGCTGCAAATTCCTTCACTGGGGTTTACTATTCAATTGGCTTGCGTTCATGATTTGAATTTATACTAAGCTTTGGAGTGTGCGTGTTTCACAGGTGATAGAGCGATTATTGAATTTCAGGAAGCACATAAATATGATCAACTGATCAATCCAAATAGGTATTTTGGTTGAGAACAGATTTACGTGCTCTATGCATACCTCCTGAAATTCAATAATCGCTCTATCACCTGTGAAACACGCACACTCCAAAGATTAGTATAAATTCAAATCATGAACGCAAGCCAATTGAATTATAAACCCTAGTGAAAGAATTTGCAGCGTTTTACCTACATTTACGGGAATGCTTCAACCCGTGTATCGGCTACAACGCCTTTTAGGAGTTCAACCAGTGTCCACATTACTACATCACTACATCACTACGTCACTAGGTTACTGATATCAACACAAAAACAATAATAAACCAAAATAACGCGAATGTTGGCATCATAAGTCGGGTCATAGATCGGGAATGGTTTGACCTACGGACCTTGGAAAGGGCTCATTCGATTCCTCGTGGAGTGTTCTTCAAAAAGAGTACAAATTTAGGCCGCCTTGACTTTTTTTTGAGGTTTTTAGGGATTTTACATAACTTTGACAACCGCTAAAGGGCACTTTAAATTGAGTGAGAGAGCTGGCCCAAGAATTGGGGCGTCGCCGGGCCAACATGGATTTTTCCTTAAAATTTCAGCTTTTTTGCTTCAGCCGTTTACGGCGTACGGCGGACTGACGGAAATTTTTTTATTGCAGATTCGGATTCTATCATCACCATCATGAAATTTTCAGGGGAGGTTAGAATTTTTTTTTTCCAGAGCGATTACAATGGTTTATTATTGAATTAAACCAAAAATGTTTGATCGGTCAACTGCTTTTCTTTACGAAAAAATTCGCCCACATTTCGATCATCTATCAGCGTGTACTAAGATACGTATTTCATCCTTCCAATTTCGTTTTTTAATTTTCTTATTTCGAAACCAATATTGACGAATTGGGAAGGGGGTGGGAAGGAACAATTTTATTTCTACTGATTCGTTAAAAAAAGTTACATTCATCCCTCCCTAGTTCATAACTTCTTCTTTAATTAATGACATTCCTATCATACTAATGGTCTTTTCCTCCGATCTTCATTTTTAAATTAAAAGAGGATGGACAGGTTTATAAGCCCATTGACTGCCTGTTCATTAACGTCATCCGTTACTAGAATGTCAATAATGTAATTAATCACTTGCTTAGTAACGCGAATGGGTTTTTAATGGTGTCCGGAAAATGAGCAATTATATTTTGTGTCAGCTGTACGAATTTAAATCCAGTTCTACTCGTTTATATGATCATTCAAATTTGGCGAAGCGTCCTGGAAGTCTGATGGAAACAAACAGGATGAGTTACTAGTTGCGCAAGACTAAAAACAGAGGAATGCTTTGATTTTTTAGTTTGTTCGTTACGGATTAGCTCAAAAATTATTGGACCGAATCTGAGTGTTGTTTCACCATAAAGCTAAGCACATCTTTGGTGAGTAACATAGGCTGCAATAGAGCCGAGTCTGCTGAATCAGGAAACAAAATTTCCTCCCCAAAATTAAGACTCCCACTCACATTAGGCGTTTCAAACCTTTCGGAATACCTTTCGGTTTGCGCAAGTGTGAAATTGTCCAATGGTCCTTGTAATAAGCTTTATTTTTACAGATTATACAATATAGAATCGAATCTTATTTTGATTTCAATGAAATTTCCAAGAAGAGTGCGTGTCGGGATGCAGATGGACTCCTTTGAATTTCATAAAATAATCCAAATATTCACAGAATTCAAATATTTGTGATCACAGTAACAACTCCCATGTAAAACAAGACCAGTTGATGCAATTTCAACGGAATCCCTAGATTTCTAAGTCTTGTGTCTATAAAGCATACTATACCATTGTAGGTATTCCGCTATGATTATTTCACTACCAAGATCTAGCTTCTGCCCTAATCCATCTAGAAAGAACCAAAGAATATACCATCAAAATGTTCAGCTTTCTATGTGGTTCAGGACGGACTATAAACACTCTTTCGGCCGAATGTGCTGATCAGAAGTGACCTCGTCAGATTTTAGAGGCCCCACAGAAGCTACCATTGAAATTCTGGCTTCCTAGATTGATTAGGAAAGCAAATGGAACACTAAAAACTGCGTGCGTTTATGTATCAGAGGCTGATAGAAGAATGTAAGGGTAAATGCCAACAGATATAGACGTAGATGCTGATAAAAGATATTGAACGGAGAATCTACAAACCAAATGTGCAACATTGATTTCCTTTAAGCAGTTCAGTGTACCATATAATATATGATATATTATACGGTGCAGCCCCTACCCTAAAAAAAACACGCTTTGTATTGGAAATTTATTGCAGATTCAAATTAGGTCCTATATTTTCATAACTCTCGGTTTCATAACTCTGCCCAGGGTCCATTCTTTGGCGAACTCTCTGAATTTCTTAGAATTAGCTAACTGCAAATATTTTAGGCAACGCAGCTCGATGAATTGAGTAATTCATTCGAATTACTTGTATCGGTACTAAATGGGTATTTTTGTGTCATCAGCAGATCGGTGTAAGAGCACAGCTTCTAACCCCGTTAAGCTCACTCATTACCACCAAAGAAAGTTCGAATGATGAATAAGCGTATCAGCAGAAGACAATCACTATTTAAACTCTTCGAAAACCTTTTTGCACTTCTCTGACCTTCACATCTTTTTGGTTTAGATTATGTAAAGGAGAGCAAACGAAAAGTTAGAGCCCCTTATAAATCTGCCATAATAATTAAATGTCACCGGGAGTGATTTTAATTCATGATCATTCCTTAAAGGTGGCATGTCTCATCACTTGATCGACAAAGTAGTTCAATAAAGGTCTATCTGTTCTTGATAGTCTGCATTTCAATCCCTTCACCGTCCAACTAAGAATGTCCAGCACCAGTACCTAATTGGAACGAGACGGCGCGGTGGTTATACAGTACCCGCACGACCGCCAGGTCTTGAAGGAGGGGTAGGTCTGGCCCCTTGTTGACCCTAACCACCTAACCTGGTACATGTGGGTGGTATTAACTTATCGGTAGGGGAAGTAATGTTTTCAGATTCAGTAGATAAACTTTCCTCCCAAAATGAAAATTTCCACTCGCAATCGGCATTTCAAACCATTCGGAATACCTTTCGGTAAGAGCAAGTGTGAACGTGTCGGCTGATGGATGGATTTTAACAGATTCTATATGATTTCGATGAAATTTTCAGGAAGTATGTGTGTCGGGATGTAGATGGTTCCCTTTGCGTTTTATTGATCACAAATCTAAATATTCACAAAATTCAAATATTTGTGATCACAGTAAAAAATCCCCTGTACTGTAAAAACTGTAAGCCACACCAGTTGATGCAATTTGAGCAGAATTCCAAGATTTCTACGTCGTGTCCCTATGAAGCATATTATACCATTGTTGGCATTGATACCATCGATTGTTTCGCTGCCAACATCCAGTTTCTGTCCTAATCCATCTAGAAAGAACCACCGAAGACACCATCGAAATTTCAGCTTTCCTTGTGGTTCAGGGCAAAAAATAAATACACTTTTCCCTGAATGTGCAGATCAGAAACCATTGAAATTTCGATTAGGAAAGCAAAATGGAACACAAAAAACTGCGTGAGTTTATATACAGGGTGTACAGCGTATGATCCGAAAATCTTCGCACACGTATTCTACAACTAGTTTCCAACAAAAAGTGCCTCATAGAGATTTTTTTTAGAGGCTTCGTTTTTGAGTTATTTTACTTTTAAGATTTTTTTCGTGCTTTCGAACTTACGTCACTAAAACAGCCGTAACTTCGGCGTTTTCAAAGTATTCGCAAAGTATTTGCAAATCTGAGAAAATTGAGATTTTATGCAGAAAAACGTGTATTTTTAAGCACATTTGAGTTTTTTTTTAAGAGAATAAAACCTACATAACTAAAACTTTTTTTTTTCTGGGTGTAGAATGTATCACGCCAACGGCATTACCCAAAAAATTTAAGTTTGAGTGAGAGCATCCGCGGAATGAATTGATGTAAATCAACTGTTAAATGTCTCCCGTTCTTGCTGATATCGTGAGGTTTGATCCCGTTGTTTGTTATGATTTCCTCTTCTTATCGTTGATAGAAACATCGTCACGAGCAAAATGTTGAGTATGATAATGTGATTAACGGTCAAAGGTAGATCCACACACCCGTTCGATCACACCAAATGTGCTTGAAAATACACGTTTTTTTTTGCATAAAATCTCAATTTCCTCAAAAAAGTTCCCTCTAAAACCTAAAAATTAAATATACCATTGGAAAGCTGAGACTTTTGCGCATTTTTTAAGCTTACAGGCTCAAACGTATCATTAAAATTGAGGGGGACTAATGAGCCATTAAAAAAGGAATTTTTTTCAAAATTTGACAAAATTTACTTTTCAGGCTCATTTTTACCCCTTAGTTCCTTTTAAAAATTATTATTAAAAACTGAGACGATAGATAATTTTATGCTCTTTCCAACGGCATACTTAGATTTGCAAATACTTTAAAAACGCCGAAGTTACGGCTGTTTTAGTGACGTAAGTTCGAAAACACGAAAAAAATCTTAAAAGTAAAATAACTCAAAAACGAAGCCTCTAAAAAAAATCTCCAATAGGCACTTTTTGTTGTAAACTAGTTGTAGAATACGTGTGCGAAGATTTTCGGATCATACGCTGTACACCCTGTATAACTCACAGCTGATAGGTAAATGCAAGGGCATGCAATGACAAAAGATAGAAACGTAGATGCTGATCAAAGGTATTGAACGGAGAATCTACAAACCAAATGTTCAACATTGATTCCCTTTAAGCAGTACAGAGTACCATATATACGGTGCAGCCCCTACCCTACCATGGGCAAAAGACAAATATAACTTCAATGTAAGTATGAAAGCTGCAGGAAGGAATTACCTCTACCGAACACAGACCCCAAGACAACAACAAATCAATATTCGGCAGAAATAGCTGTTTTTTTTTTTTTTCAAGCCATTTATTCACTTTTCTCAAAAATACATTTCTTCTCAACGAATTCTGCATTAATCAGATACTTGAAACAAACTTCTCAAAAAACAAGCGTCGTATTGGAAATTCATTGCCGATTCAAATTAGGTACTTTACTTTCGGTCTCAATACTCTTCCCAGGGTCCATCCCTTGGCAGATGGCAAGTTAGCCCAAACTTCTTCTCCCTTCGCGATCTCTCCAAAGTTCTGTTTTGAGTCATGATAAAGTTATCAAAACAACTTTAAACCACATTTTACTGGAGAGATCATGACACTGGTTAATTGTTTGAGGTTGGTTAATCGGAAAGTTCACTTCATAATGACAAGAGCTCATATCGGTGTGAGAGGGAACGAGCTGGCAGATACAGTATCCAACTTTGGCCGACTGCACGGGACGCCGTTAGACCTGAGAGTTCCTTACTCTGACACATATGTTCATATACATCGACATTTGAAAACCCAATGGAAACTGATGTATGACAACGCGGAAGTGGGTGTAAAATATCGGGAGGAAAACCCTCGCGTCTGGGTAAATTAAACCATGGTTTCGCCAGTTCGAGTTCGATAGACAATCAATTCGAATAATCCCTCGGCCTTCGATGAAATCATGGATTGTGCGTGGTATATCTCCAGAAAATTGGTCAACCTGGCACAATCGTGTGAACCAAATGTCGTGCCGAAACTGAAGATCTGGAGAATACTTTTATGATCTGTCCAAACTTTGCCGCCGATCGACAAATAATGATGGACATTATATGCAAATCTGAATTTACCAAACCCTGTACACTCCCACCAAATTGTCCATTCCAAATGTCCGCTAACTTATAGAACAATTTGTACGTTCATTAGAGAGATACAAAGTATAATCCCTACTTTGACACAGAAAACCCAGAAATGTATAAACATTTTTAATTTAATAACATGAAATATATGTAATATATATAAATATAAATAATAACAACTATAGTATGTATGAATATGTATATAACGAATATGTAAGCATAATACGTAAAATTTGAATTAAATAACTTCATGGCTGTTGCCAATGGCTAATGCCAATTGAAGAAAAAAAAAAAAAAAAAACTGCAAATTCTTTCACTGGGGTTTATTATTCAATTGCCTTTCGTTCATGATTTGAATTTCTACTAAGCTTTGGAGTGTGCGCGTTTCACAGGATAGAGCGATTATTGAATTTCAGGAAATACGCATGGAGCACGTAAATCTGTTCTCAATCAAAATACCTATTTGGATTGATCAGTTGATCATATTTGTGTGCCTCCTGAAATTCAATAATCGCTCTATCCTGTGAAACGCGCACACTCCAAAGCTTAGTAGAAATTCAAATTATGAACGCAAGCCAATTGAATAATAAACCCCAGTGAATGAATTTGCAGCGTTTTTTTTATTGAACCTCAATAACCCCCCCCCCCCCCACAATAAAAACATCCATAATTTATCAAGTCCTCTAGCGCTCGTATTGCGTTAAAACTTCCCCAAACCCAAATTTAGACGATGTAGAAGACTGATGTAGAGGAGGCACACAGATATCATCAACTGATCAATCCAAATAGGTGTTTTGGTTGAGAACCGATTTACGTGGTCTATGCATATCTCCTGGAATTCAATAATCGCTCTATCACCTGTAAAACACGCACACTCCAAAGCTTAGTAGAAATTCAAATCATGAATGCAAATCAAATGAATAAAATTGAATAATAAACTGAAAGAATTTGCAGTGTGCGTGTTTCTCAGGTGATAGAGCGATTATTGAATTTCAGGAGGCACACAAATATGATCAACTGATCAATCCAAATAGGTATTTTGGTTGAGAACAGATTTACGTGGTCTATGCATATCTCCTGAAATTCAATAATCGCTCTATCACCTGTGAAACACGCACACTCCGAAGCTTAGTACAGATTCAAATCATGAACGCAAGCCAATTGAATAATAAACCCGAGTGAAAGAATACTTATTTACCCCAGAATAATATTGAATAATAATCCCCAGTAATAATATGCTTCACCATAATGCATGCATTACAATGCTTTAACCCGTGTATCGGCTATAAACTACAAGTATCCACATCGGCTATCACTCCAGTAACCACATTCACTACAACTCGACGCTATCTGCATCACTAGGTTACAAACAAACAATAATAAACCAAAAAACGCAAATGTTGTCACCATAAATCGGGCCATACATCGAGAATGGTTTGACCTACGGACGTGGGGAAGGGCTCATTAGGTTCCTCATGGTATGTTCTTCAAATAGAGAAAAATTAGGCCGCTTCGACTTGTTTTGAGGTTTTTAGGGATTTTACAAAACTTTGACAGCCCTTAAAGGGCACTTTAAATTGAGTGAGAGAGCTGGCTCAAGAATTGGGGCGTCGTCGGACCAAGATGGATTTTTCCTGAAAATTTCAAATCTTTCCTCCAGCCGTTTGAAAATTTTTTTATTGCCGATTCGGATTCTACACCCTTTGAAACGTAAACCAGGAAATTTTCAGGGGGGTTAGAATATTTTTTTTCCAGAGCGATTACAATGGTTTATTATTGAATAATAAACCAAAAGATATTGGTACAATTTACTTCGCGCAAATGTTTTAGGTAACGCATCTATATCAATTGAGGAATTTCATAGAATAACTTGTATTCGTACTTGATGGGTATTTTCGTATAGCAAGACGGTGCGAGAGCGCAGCTTTTAACCCCGTCAAGCTCACTCATTAATACCAGAAAAAGTACATTCGAATGATGAATAACCATGTCCGCAGAAAATAATGAGGATTGCAGGTCTTCGAAAACCTTTTTGCACTTCTCTGACCGAGTATAATTCACATCTTTCTTGGTTAGTTTATGTAACGGAGAGCAAAAAAGCATTGCAAGCCCTTTATAAATCAGCCATAATTATCAAATGTCAATAATACCACCGTCCAACCAAGACAGAACTTTCAGCACAAGTACCTAACTGGTACGAGACGGCGTTATGGGTATACAGTACCCGCACGACCGCCAGGTCTTGAAGGAGGGGTAGGCCTGGCCCCTTGTTGACCCCAATCACCCAACTTGGTACATGGGTGTTTTGTATCTATCGGTAGGGGAAGTTGTTTCCAGATTCAGGACTCCTGAAGCCGTTGGAATATATTTATACGATACATCCGCTGCAATATCTTTATTTTATTAAAAAAAGAAAACAAATGTGAAACATAACTAAAATGGAACAATGTAACTCAAGGTATGAAAATGTTGGCTACAAAATTCATCATTTTGAGTGAGCTGTGAAGTCACATATATATATATTCAGAAAATATATGTATGTATTTTTTACACTACAGTTTTTTTCAGTTATTAAATTCATCTGCAGGTGGAATCGAATAGTGGTAATATTGGTATCTGCGCTGATAAAGTTGCTGTACAAGAATTATTCTCGAATAATGAACATAAACCCAATAATGACAATCAGTCAAGAACGCGTGTTTTTGTATCGTTCGAGATATTCCACTTCATAATTCTAGTTGCTAGCTGCCTACATGATATATATTATACGTATAATATATGTATTGTCAAATAGTGGATGATGGTGAATTGTAAAGTTTGGCACATGCATTTTCATTGTTTTTTAACGCTGACTCACGTGGTGTTATTCTTTTCTTGATCACGTCTCTTGATTGCGGAATAATGACCGGAATTTTGCGACCGTTTTTTCATTTCAGGCGCCTGCTTTTAGATCGTTACGGGGACTAATTTTCAAGGTCTCGTGAAAAAATGTAAAAGTAGGATGTTGAAACGTTCTTCAGTGATCAAGTGAAAAATCATCTTAATCTGAGAGTCGAAAGTCGGCATAAATGATGATTTTTCATGCGGAATAAACAAAGTTTGGTCATTATTCCGCGAAAATTGAGTCGAATCAATAAACGGATCACGTGAATCAGCGTTAAAAAAACAATGTAAATTCATGTGCCACACTTCACAATTCATCATCATCCACTATTTGGCAATCAAAAAAAATTGGTTGAGAGGTAAAATTTCCAAAACATTTAAGGTAGAATCCGAATCTGCAATTAGAAAATGAGGGTTCCCATTTGAAATAACAAAGATGATTCGCAAATCGCGAAATTCTGATGTTTGAATTCCTCGTTAAGAATTAGTTAAGTTACTATTAAAAATTTTCTTTAGGCTCGGAAATTACGGAGATAAATGTCTGGTCCATTAAATTTTGTCCACCCTGTATACACATATATTCTTCTTACGTAGCAGAAGGATCGTGATATTTGAAATCTAGGTATCAAAACAAGATAAACCGTCCTTGAAAAGATTGGAACGATCCAGTTCAGTTAGTATTCATCTGAATCATCAGTATCCTTAACCTTTTGATAATTAAGGCTGGTTGCGTACGCTCAAAATTCAACCTTAAATTATTTTAATGGAAATATTCGTTTAGTAGTTATTAAGGGTAGAAAAATTCCCAATTAAGAACAATGAAATCACTAATTTAGGCGAAAAATTCACACGGACAAAAAAGTTACCTTATACTGTTCAATTTTTGATAATTTAGTCAAAAAGGATTGGAACGGAAAAAGTCAAGCTTGATTTCAACTTCAAGCACCCAATTATGGAAAGGTTGGAGGAAAAACGAGATAATGAGTAGCAGGACTCCAGCTGGAATTTCTTCTGGCAATGAGTGTGAACCTCATATTTTGTTGCCCTGAACCGGGCAATGTCGGCTAAATTTTCTCCCCGTACAAATTCGTTTACTGAACCTGAAGTAAAAATATATTTGTAATTTATTTATTTTTGGTTAATGGTATGGTTTTGTTTCTCTTGGTGGACATCTACATCCATTTAGCAAAATGTCGATAACTTATCAAACTTTTTAATAGTTATCATCATTCCAGTGATTTGCAAAGAAGCTTTAGGTATATCTAATACTGAAATTACAAACCTTTGTAAAATAATTTGAATATGGCGATTTTTGTAAAAAAAAATGAAGTTTTGGCAGTAGCTACAAAAATTTTATACAAAATTTTCAAAATTTTTTCAATCGGAATTTGCTCTGTAAACATGAAGTAGCTAGCCCAAAGTAGGGCATACCGAATTTTCTGCTGGTTCAGGCGTAAAAAAAAGTTGAGAGCAGAATCTGAATCTGTAATAAAAACATCTGAATCGCATCTCAAAAAAATTAAGTTAGTGATCGCTGCTCACGTTCTATATTTGGGATCCTTGGCAAAAAACATGCAAGTCAGAATAGATTTTTTTTGTACCCTGGAAATAATGATCTTAGGAGGAGAAGGGGGATTTGTTACCGGACACACTCTGAACATAACCCGGTCGATAAATCTCGATAGGATTAAGAGAGAAACTTGATTCTTTTGCCAAAAAAGGAGAATTCCAGAAGAGAGGTCGAATTCGTTTGACAACATTTTTTGAGGACGTTGAATCGGTCAAGTTTCCAAAAATGTCTGTAAAAATGGCTGAAAATAGTGAAATTCGTACCTTTATATTCACAGGATACTGCTCAAAAATTTTATCAGTCATGGAGTCGGTCATTCAAAAATTGAAACTCAAACTTACGCTGGAAGTTGTATTTGAATTGGACTAAAAAGTAAAAAATCTATAAAAATTAACAAAATTCTAAAAATTGAAGATGTTTGAGCAGCAAAATATTTTTTAGAACATTTTTTTCACAATCAAATTGATAATTAGCTTTTTTCGAAGGAGATTTGTTCGAATTTCAAGTCAATTTAACATAGATACAATAAGATAATTTTGGAAAATCCGCTCATGCGACCATACTTTATGAATGGAACTGGTTTCTGTTCTTTTAGTGCACATTATGAGATGAATTTCACTCAATATGGAAGCGTTCTTCGAATTTGATAATAACGTCACTGACGGCTTGATCTTCACTTAATTGATACAAACGTTAGTGGCTCGTTATATTTGATATTTTCTTTTCTACTGCTTCTAGCGTTTTATCCAGTGACACTCAATGAATGCTGCGTAAGTTTTCTTCACATATGACATAGAAGCCAAAAGCAACGTAAAATAAAACCTTCGTTGATAACTTGCATGGTGATCCCTAAAACTGGTGTTTTTTATTTCGTAGAAGGACAACTTGAAATATTTCCTCATATAAATATAATGAGGAATCTAATTTAAAAAAGATAGATACTACTACATCAGATGACGACGTTGACGGTTTAATAATGATGAAGTACTACTCTTCACAGATTGCCTTACATTCTGTTTTCCGACGTTTTCGTTCCCGAGGTCCCGTTTAGAATTTTCTCAGAAGCCCATCACTGCTATAATAGTGATCGGTATTTTCATTGAATAAGCCTATCGCCTCGGAGATTTCATGCTTCCGACATTCCACCAACATTCCTCTTTCCTTCGAAGGATTTTATTTCCCTTATTTTCTGTCAAGTTGAACTAATTTGTGTAATATAGATTCTTTCTCAAGGCATTGAGAACTAATACAAAATCACGTTAGATGTGTGATGGTTTGAATGGGATATTGAATGTTTTGTCTGACAATAGTTCATTTGCTCGTGAGTGTATTTTCCAGGTATGGCAATCAGAATGCAGAATGACGGTCACTAATCGGCACCTTCAGAAAGTGTAGAATTTGAGTAACATAATACATTTACATTTGGAAAATTTTGTAAAAAAAAAAAAAAAAAAAATCGATTTCATGACAGTTATGTTTCACTTTAATTATTATTAAATTGCTTTATTACGATTAATAGCATAATTCGTTGTTTTTTTGAAATCTTCCGCACGACTTCTTCGAACGATTTCTTCATCATCTACCTGAAGAGAAATAAGGTAACAATATTCTCTAAACGGTTGTGCACTATACCACCCACTTCTATTCCTCATCACCCAATAAATACCCCCGTCTCTCAGTTCCAGCAATAAACAGGCAACGAACAACCAGGTAAAAATCAAGTATATATGCTTGAACAGAACAATAGAGGTTGCCAACTTTGGTCGATGGTGCAACCAATCTATTCGTCATAGATAATTTTATCATTCTGATAATTCATGTCCAAAGATACTGAAATTTTATTTATAGAACCACGTGTGGAAACATAGTTTCCATCCCATGAAAAAAGATAGGCGACTGTGTGTAATTCTTTAGAAATTTTCCCAATCGAGATGTGTTAGAGACACTACCATTGTTGATTATGAAGTAGCAATGTCACTTGGACGACAATTGAGGAGCTTACTTTCAAACAGGCACATATCCATTCCGACAAAATGTTTAGGAAGTAAAAAAAAAAAAAAAAAAAGATTTGCAGATTAGTGGAGATGTTTTTCTGCAGTTTATCATCGGAGTGATGTGTGAGAAGGCACAGATTAACATGCCTCAGAATATGAATCAATTTTCTCCAAAACGCGAGGCTGTATATCCATTTTCACTTAGGAAATGTGCCCTTTTGATCAAAACTCATGGAATTGTGCCTTTTCGAAAAAGAAAGAATTCATTCTCCACTCTGTAGGTGTTATTGAAAACTTTACCTGACTCCATATTTCCATTTGTCATGCCTGCCAGCTATCGAGTCTCGTTTAAATATTCAACGCCAAGACGAAGACGCAACGTTTTTTTTTTTTTTTTTTTTAATATGAACCTTTTTGAAAACCCACGACTTATCGCCTGACGATTCGCAGGATATGTGCAATTTCGATTGCAAGGCACTGAAAAAAATGTAGGGGACGGATTTGTTACCTTTTGATGCAAACACACTTTAGCCCCGGAATTGACGTGGATGTGTTCTGTTTTGTTCGGAAATGATAGGGGGATCTAATTCAACTCATATTCAGAGATAGAAAATTGAGAAAAAAACGTTTTTTCCCAGATTTGGATATGTGCCTTTTTGAAAGTAAGCTCCTCAATTGTGAATAGCAGTTGATTAACAAGCATAAGGTACTTACTGCCACCGTCATGAGACATTCCGATGTTGTGGCCAATCATATGCGCCATCGTACCCGCCAAAAGATGGAGTTCGTAGGGGTTGACGTCCACGCTTATCCCGACGGACTTAGGCGTACATACCACGTCTGGTACAGAGATTCCTGCCTCACCTCCTTTGAAGTTGTCTCCGCTATCCGACAAACAAGGGTTCAATTAGTAGATATAAGCCGACAACGGATAATCGATGAGAAGTACTCACCCATCAGCGCTCAGTTGTACTGAATAACTCTAAACAGAAGTTAGATAATTCGATGAACCAAAACATCTAACTATCGGGGCAAAGTAACAAGTATTGAAAAAAAAGAAGAAAACATGATATCAATATCGCAAAAAATACTTCTGCAAGTTAATATTTTTAAAATTTAGATTGCACCTTCACTGGGTGTTTTTTAAATTAATGCCACTGAATAGTGTGAAGCAGGGGACACTACAATGAGAGCGATTCTAAAGGAAGCCTTGTTCGTTCTCCGACACATAACTGATTGCTACCACAGGCTTCGTTGGTAAAGAAATAATAAAATTCCGCAGAGCATGAAGTTAAATTAATGGATGAGGAGATTACCACTCCATAACATATGCGGAGGATAA
Organism: Creontiades dilutus; assembly: GCA_031894815.1. NCBI lineage: Eukaryota > Metazoa > Arthropoda > Insecta > Hemiptera > Miridae > Creontiades > Creontiades dilutus. The sequence goes on along the minus strand of JAVIWC010002458.1, from coordinate 83,160 downwards.
AGATAACCGAAAAATAATAACGGCAAATAAAACTATAAGATGCACTGATCCATAAAAATATATAACTTGGGCATACAGTTATGCGTTTATGTTTGTATATTACATTACTGATCTACAGTCTACTAGAGGTATCACATTTGTAAAAAAAACCAGCCTGTATCAGGTACCACAACAGGGAAATACAGTTCTTGTTTCTCAATCGAGCAGTTCTGTTTATTTTCCTTTGATTTAGTTGGTTTTTTGCAGTTCCCATCTTGCCAGGGAATATGTATACTTCTCCCAACAAGGCGAAGTAACACTTTAGACAGAATGCTCCCTTATTCCTTAGACGGATTTTGTCTCTTTCGATTAGTAAATTATGGGCTTTTGCGTCTCTGCCCAATTCATAGCCTTCTTCCCAGCAATGTGAACACGCAACAGGGGAGACACAGTTATATTTTGCGTCCATAGTTATTTCCGCAAACAGTGAGGATGTTTTTGATTCCTCGATTTTGACCAACTCAATTAAAATTATTGGGTCTTGGCTTTTTCGGAGATATTTTAGTGTACGCTCAATGCTTCCACATCGGCATAATTTTTAGGCCCTAATCCTTATGTAATTTCAATAAAACGTAATATTTCGACTCATGATATTAATGAACTTCGAACAACACTTTTTCACTCACGTTAGAAGCTGAGTCGTGTCTTTGTCGACGCGGTAAAGTTGGCGGGAGGAGTAATCAATGAAATTGAGGAGGGCTTTCCCAATATCATCTCCTTTCTCGATGGACGCGTGGTTCCGGTCCTGCCACGTCTCAATGTAGACCACAGACACTCGGGTGTTCAGAGTTCGGAAGTACTGCAAATACATACAAATGATGATGATGATTATAAATATCAACTCGAGGTTTCTGGTTGCTAATTGGGTTTAACTGATGGATTTTCCAGATATACGAACACAACTGCAAATTTTTTTTCCACGATTCCTTTTTAAGGTATGATTTGTAAAACGTTTTATCTTCAGCCCTAAAATTTTCTCTCTTAGTATCATGTATTTTGACTCTCTATTCGAGCTCAACCGTTAGTCTGTTGTAGCCTACAGATGACCTTGGTCCTGACTCGATACCCAATTGGACTAAGGACAGATGAGCATAAAATGAGCTGCTGTAAAATGGAAGAAATGAGATCTACGGTCAACCAAAAAACTATAAAACTCATTATTCATCAAAAATTGAGTCGAATCAAGAAACGGATATCACGTTAATCACGTTTTCATTGTTTTTTAACGTCGACCCTGTATAATTTTTATCGGAAAACGCTGCAAATGATAATCACTCGGATTTATTATTTCGGTATCAGAAAGCCCTTCTATGCAGATCAGTGGAATGCAGAGTAGCCAATCTCAGTCCTGTACAATTTTTTAGCCCGAATTCGAAACTGTGGTTCATTATTTTCGGGGGAAAGCTTCGGTCGGGAGGCGGTGCTCAGAAACTGTGGCATTTGCAAAATTTTAAAATTCTCCAATTAGTTCCTAAAGCACTAAACTTTATTATTTAGTCTCTGGTGAGCACATAAAACGTACTGTCTGCAATAAATACTCAATAATCAATAACGGAAGTGGTATTCCACAGGCTTTTATTTCCTCTTGTCTTCCGGAGATCCGGGTGGCGGCGTTTACTTCGGCGATTTGACCAGAGGTGATTAACATCTTCAATATTATCTAATTGGATGACGATTAAAGTAAGTTTTCCGACTATTTCATATGGAAATTAAATCTTGAATATGAGCGACATAAATTTAAAAATGCAATCAGAGAGAACATCAGCCATTTGATGTGTTACTCACTTCGCTAACAAATCAAGCATGAAAGTATTGGCAACTAGACAAAATTTTTATTGTACATAAAATTTTCAAAGGGGCATATGACGATAAATAGTGACTCACATTCACGAAAGCAGTTACGATTATCAGCTCATGAAATCACTAAGAAACGAAATAACATATATAACCTGCCATTGAATCCATCAATCGAATTAAACTGCACAATGGTGCTTTTGACTATCCTACATAAGGTACTAATCCCAGTGAGCGCAATTGCTCAGCTTTCCAAAAAAATGCATTCCATGCAATCGAATAGGTTATTTTTCATCCATGTGTAGATCAAGATCCAAAAATTATCAATGCCCTTAACCACACAAATTGCAGCTCTTCGGACGACGATAACCGGATGCCCAATATTGACATTGTTTCAATCAACTTCCTCTCAAGCTCTGATTGCAAAAACCACTGATTTGAAACTCTATATTTTTGAGGACAATAAAAAATTAGGATTCAAATTACATAGTGGAGCACAATGCTATGTAATTCCCCTATGCTATTGGATAAATCTAATCATTGTACCTTCTACCGTGGAATCGATAATATAATTTAATATTCGTATTCAAGTCTTTGCCGCGATCTGATTAGATGTTTCCACAATTCTGCGGACAAACCGTGAGAACAAACTCGAATTAACAGCATAGTAAAACTTACGATTTGCCCGTTTTTGTGAGTCGCTTTTCTTTGTGAAATTATTTTCGCTTTGTGAAGGGATTGTTGGTTTTTATGTTCTGCTTATAATGTTCACTAAGTACTTGAACATCATTGTAAGTGAACTGTTCAACTGGTAATGAATGAAAACATTCTGATAATTTGGTAGGTATTTCTATGTAACCGCATAACATCGGGAACTGTTCGAAAAGCAAAGTGGTATGTATTCTATCCTCAACCCACCCACTTCTATCACGAGAGGCGCTTTCAACATTCAATGAAAAAAATAATAATAACAACAATATGAAAAAAATTGATAAATAATAACAAGAAGAAGAAAAAAGCGGAACGAACGTTGAATTTTTCCATTGCTATCTACTGGTCCCTTTGTAACTAAGCGTATCACTTTTTTAACCCCTACCTACCTCTTCCCAATATGAGGTTTAAGTTTCATGTGGATTAAAAACATCAAATAAAAACAATTGTAAGCAAAAATCCGTCGTCATACCGACTTCCATTTACCAAAAAGTTTTCTAAATTTCTCACGAAAATCATTCATCGGCTGAGGATATGTCAGCTATCTCACAACTGTTTCTTATTATCGAATATATGTGAAACAGTTTTGGTAAGTCGATATTGGTTTAGAGATCACCAATCACATCAAACTGGGTCATCAATACTGTACGCCATTATTCATACCAGCTGGGAATCAGAGGTCCAATCGAGGAATAAGCCGAATGAACAGGGTGTGAACATTATATTAAACGGTACTGTCCGCACTTATGAGCTGCAAGGGTTTGAAATTCGGTATCCCGCAACCCTTCCTAATAATCTCCGAAGCTGTCATTTGATTGATTGACGATTTTAGCCAAAAATGTGCACAGTCAAGAAAATTGTCATTACCCTTTGGAAGAGAGAAAAGCGAGAGTAGGTACCCCCTACCGTTTTCAGGGTTCTCTCCTCATTAAACGACACAATTTGCCGTCCCCGAAGGCCCATTAACTGAAACGACCATGTCATTACACGAAAACCACCGAGGACTGTTAATGAACGAGTTGCTTGATTGAGTAATTAGCTATATTACTCTGAACATCCCCAACTGTTTCGTTTGATGATGTTACTACTCCCCCTCTTTGCCACAATAGTCTGTAAACCACATCATTATTTTTAGTTTTTTTTTTTTTTAAACAACTGAAGCCAAAGCAAATTTTCTAGGAATATCGAAGTTAAAAAGCCAGGTTCTCAGAAAATACCCATTCAAATAGGACCAGCAAAAATTAAACGACTATAGTATTAATTAATACTTTAGTTTTCATGATTTACATATTGCGGTGTACAGGAGGAGTTAGTTGAGTTTCCGATAAACAAGCAATTTGCCTACCGTTCCAACGAAAGATAGTTTTGTAACGTGATTAGCATACTACACGACGCAGAGAGTCAAGACCTAGTTTTGGCTCAGCGACTTGGTACATTTCACCCTCCTATTGAAATTTATCAAATTAATCAAAATCAGAGCAAAAATAACCAGAAGAATATATGTTTTTCAGATTTTGTTGGGCTAAATGACGTTCTTTTACCGAGGGTTTAGGGTTTGTGCGTTTAGTTAGATTAGTCGGTAAGTCCTGAAACGAATCACTCGCAAAATGAGATTCGTTCAATCGATTCACTTTTTTATAAGTTATATCATATCTGATTTTACGAAGTCGATATAAATAACATCTTATCAATATGCTTTTTCTTCGATCTAGTATTGCTGAAAGTAATGAAGCAGCAAATAATTACACAAAGGACTATTATTTCTGTATCCTTTCTAATAATTCTAATAATTGGTCTATGATCACTGAAGTAGTTTATGATGGAATTTCCAATCTCGGCTGTTCGCGCCTTCTTCCCTCGTACCGATAAGCATGCCTTACAAGGAACTCCTTTATATTCTAGCACCGTAGGTTGTTAAGGAATGAAATTAGCATCAGAGGTCCCTTAGCTAATCACTTCGCTTCCGCATGTGTTAATTGTAGTTCTCAATGTTCCAATAAGGCTCCATTTCGCATTTCAGCACGGATGGTAGATTCGTTTGGTCTCAGAGATCTGTCACTTGATCAGTAAGATTAATTGAAAAGAGATTTCTATTTAAATCACACGAGCTGATTATATGGTCGTAGTTTATAGGGGAAATTACAATGCAAATGTATTATATTCATACAAGTTCTGATTCACATACGAGTTGACATTATTTTTCTTTGCTAATGTAGTAACTGTTAGAAAGCGACCGTGTCAACGAACAGCTGTGGCTCCGTTTATTGAAATTATTATCATCGATAACCAACAGAAAAACATGGTACTTACACCCAGTTATTGGTTTTTTTAAACCATTTCAAGCCTTCAATCCTACTCTTTACAACGGAAAGTTATGCCATTTGTGACTTTCGACCCATTTTATAAGCTTTGGTCCAAATGAGAAAAACTCCGTACGGCGTTGGTGAAATTTGGAAAATTCAGTATTAAGATTCTGCGCATTGTGACACGTAAACCAACATTTTTGCGGTGGCTAACACTGCTAAAAATATTATATTTCTGGAATTTAGGCCAAACTGATAATCAGCAGTGTAGTGTGAAGTTAATGGAATTTTAATAGTAATTCCGAATATGTTGGTCTGCATGCCAGAATGATTCGGTTACCCCGAGTCAAAATTCAACAACTTAAGAATTTATAAAAATTCTCGCGAAAAAAAGGTTTATCATGATTTTGCTTTCCTTTTGAAGAAACGAAATTCGTTCGTTTTCATTCACTATTAATTCGTCGAATTACTCTGGCAAAAATGATATAGGTACTACCAAATAGGCTCTGATTTTCAAGAAAAAGTATTAGACGTTGAATATAAAACCATTTATTAATGTCATGTTAGTAGAAGTGTATGACGATACGATAGGGTCCAGAAGCATTCATAACCCTTCCATCTTCATCCTTCATCTGTGTCGTACCGAGCGGCTTACATAGAAATAATCTACTAGTTGTTGGGCAGAAATGCAAAAAGGGTTTCAATTACGAGCATATAGCTACGGGCAAGTTTCCTTTCTCGCTTATAAGACCGTGGGTTTTTTCCTTTCTCAACAAACTTCTGTCTAGTAGAATTTTTCCCACGAGAATTATTGCCTCGTACATCCTCAGATAGGGCAGGGATGTTGTGACATACGGAAGCCCTCATCTATATATGCACGGATAATCTTCTAACAGATTTTTCCTCTCACGCTTTTCACAGACAATGGGAAGGGACTTCTTAGAATTTTTCTCCTTGGTACAAACATACTTTACTTTCAAGATTTTTCCCAGACAGAAATTTCTTCTTAGCGCCCCAGATATGAGAAGGAAACTACAATGTATGAATGCTGCCGCCTCACTGGTGGGGTAGAAGGTTTGTTACTCGTACTACTTTGTTTGTTACTGTTTGTAGGTCATTTGCTGCATTCGCTCATTTTGATGGGTTCATCTAATGGAATCGGATAAGGATTGGGTGAATCGATTAAAGTATTACATTAGACACATTGGAGATGCTGTATATTCTATAATTTTTGTTAATAATATTGGAAATTCTCAATGAAATGCATTCATCAAAAATATAAATGGCGTGTAATACAAATTAAGGTAGTAAGTGAGTGAGTTTCTATGAAAAAAGTGGAATGTTGGAAATACAAGTTTTCGAGCGATTACGTGGTACCCACCTATTTATAATTTCACTATCGTCTTCTGAAGAATAATAATACATAAACAGATAAAATAATTGAAAAATCAATCTCAGCTAGTCTGTATAATGATCTATAAATGTTTTTCTCTCAATAAACAAAAAAAAATCTCAGCTAGTATTTGTTTGTGTTAATAACTGTTAAGTATTTATGAAGGTTCATAATAAGGTCCCGGGAGCCTAATTTTAGTGAAATCATTGGAATCCGAATTTGAAGATCTGATTTAACAAGAAATCACTTAATTGAACAGTGAGAAGAGGAACTACTGCAAATATGGACCCCCTTGTTGGTTTTTCAGTATTCTCATAACGGATTGGTAAGAAGGCAAATGCTGAATACTATCAGAAAACAAGCCATTTTATTCATAAACAAGAACTAACCGACGTGTAGTAGGTAACCAATGTATAATGAAAGTGATTTTTGATTATTGGAAGTGATTCGATTTTGGAGTAACTTTTTTTAACCACAAATATGGGGTTACACATTTTACAAGCAAACCAAGGGATAATACTAATATTTTGCACAAAAATCATAACACTACTTTGGCATGATGATGGGTACTTGTGCTGCTTACCAGATCGGCAATGTTGGCGACTTGGATAGCGTCATGCACCACTTCGGATCTCGTACTTCCGTTTCTCTTTTCAAACTGCAATAAACAAGTCATGGATTACCAGGCTAAATATGGAACAGTTACATATAACAGTTAGAAAGTACTCTCTTAGGGGTAAGGGTATAAGTCTAGGGTTAAATGGAGACATACTGAACGTATTTTAATTTTGAAACTTGATTTAAGGTGCTATTTTCGTTGTTTTGAACATAAATTTTTCTTCTTAGTTGTACTCTCTCGACTTTTGGACTACTTATTGACGAAAAGTGATGGTGTACTGTGCTTCTAATCAATAACATTTTGGTCCCACGGTATATTTTATGCTCATTTTCATTAATTACACCTCGCAATGGCAACTGTATCTCTCAGATACACCGCGCGTATCGAGGGACCTCCTGGTCTGCGTGTCTCCAAGGGTTAAACCAGTCTTCCCCTGGCCCTTAGTAAATCTTACTAAACTTCGTTTTATTAATAAAGTCGTTTTAAGATCATGTAGAACGGTACTCCTGTCCGATAAGTCAACTAATTACACCACAAATGCGCCTTGTCACTCTATCTATCTATCCATCTACCTATCTAAGCTCATATTATTTATAGCCACAACAACACGCCTTTCTTCGGTGGAAACTCCTATCGTGAACGAACAAATCAACGGCTTGCATTTCACTTGCAGGGGAAGTCTAAATGTAAATGGAATGATATTAACTTTATCGGAATCAACGCACATGAATGAAAACAACAAAGATAACATACGAAACAGTGCAAAAGTTGTTGTAAGTTGATAACCGAAATGGGCGGGGTTCCCGACAATGGCCGTTGGAACGGTGCGGCCATTTAACCCGAAAGGAACAACATCGCATGTTGTTAATCAATACATAGTTAATTCACTCTTTATTTCAATGAAGAATCGTACCCCGAAATTAGCCAACTGTTTTAATGTTCTATGAATACCCAAAGGTAAATTTAATTTGTCAAGGTCAGGAAAATTAAGTTGGTGGATTACCTAATTAACGTAGTTTGTTTCGGAACAGATTCATGGACAGAGTCATGGAATTTGGAAGTATGTATACTTATCACTAGATTAGTTAAACACTCAATAGCCTTCATTTCCGTCTCTAACTGGTGATACAGTTTCCAAAAGGTAGGTTACCTTTTTCTGGCACGTAACGATACCCAATGACAACGGTTCCCTAAAAAACATCTAGTTGAGGAGCTCATCTTCACTAACACAAGCTTTCGACTTGAAGATCTTCTACATTTGTCAAGGCATAATTCGGGACTAGAGGTAAGAAACATTCCGTTATTCCGTAGCTAGATTTCCTTGTTAGTGTACATCATAGATACCTCTTTGGAATTTTGTAATGTCGTCGCATTCTTCAATTTCATAGACACGTTGGAACACACTCCATAAAGAAATTCAATGATTAAGTTACCTACCGAATCGGTAAGGACCAATTTTAGGGAGCCACACCTCTTTCCCTAGCAGCTGAACACATTGAAAGATATTCATTCTCTTTCTGAGGTTCCCACTTTGACACAAGAGTTAAGTACCTTTCTAGAATGATGAATCATATGCTCTATTTATCACTAACTAATAAGCTATGCACAATATGTGAGCTATATCTCAATAGTTAAATTAAGGAAACCTTTTGTTAGAAAAAAAATAGATTAAAACTGTAAAAGTAAAATTAACTCTTTGAACTGTATTTATTGGAAAAAGTACATAACAATTAAATATTCGAATGTAGAAATCAGAAAAAACCCTAGGTATTCCCTATGAGTGAAATTGGAAAGTGGCTGGAAGCGGTTCATAATTTATTCAGCTTCCATTGTTATACCAACCAAGCATTGAACGTGGTATGGAGCATAACAAAAGTCATAAATATGATGGAAAAATACTTGTGCAGGTATAGGTTTAATTGTGTACCATCCAATTAGAAAGTCTTACAGAGAAAAGCTTCGAAAAGCTTTTCCAAAAAACATTGAGCAATTCCTTTTTACAAGCTTAACCAGCTTTACAAGCTATTCCTGAGCTACTTCGTGGAAAAAATAAAGGAAAAAAGGAGCCAGATAACCCTTGGTCATTGTTGGGATCCAGAAATGTTGTGGGAGCTAACTGTAGCTAATGAGAACTTACGAAGGACGTTCACCCAAAAACTCTTGCGTTGCCGGGATGCCAGACTCCGGAACGAATATTCCCCCTAACAGCTTACCAACTTTTTGGAACTGTCTAACCTGAAGAGTCCGAGGAAATTTAAGGTGAGTTACAAGAAATTATTAAAACTGGAATAGGACCACTGGAAATGATTGATTGGTATTTATTACGATATTGGTGTAGATATTACCAGCTTAAACCTGATGGATTATGAACAATGCTTATCATTTTGGAAGGTCCCTTAATATAACTCAAAGATAATCCTACCTATTCTTTCGGGAAATACTTCATTCTCCGAACGGGTTATTAAGCAGTACGCAGGAAAAGGGCAAAATTAGTGATTTAAGATCCTTGGGTATGGACCGAATTGTGGTCTTGGAAGTCAGATGCTGTGTTTTACGCCTTGCCTTGACCTGGTACGGTGCTCTGGGGATGTTGGATTTTTCCCTCCCACTGGAACTCCATTGGCTAGTTGGGAGCAACTGGATCAATTTCCCTTCCCGGGCAAACTAATCATTGTCACAATAAAGTCTAGCTGAAGCCCAACCATTAATTTACTAGCCTGTATATGTGGCAACAAAAAAAAACCATAGTCTCCGAATAAAATACTGAATATCTTTAGCGATCCGGATAGCTACAGGGCTGATACAGCTGACCAGGGATACCTACTTTGTAGATCATGATTATTACGCTAAATCCTATACGACTATCGATTTCATCAGTTCCTAAAACTAATTTTCAACTATCACTTAACTATAATTACCAACTGAATGCTTGAGAGTCATAAGAAAAATGCTAAAACATACACTACGTCTTGTAGAAAAAGTTGTAGCTATCGATTTCATCAGTTCAGAATGTATTGTTGGTACTAAAACTAATTTTTACGAGATAAGCCGAGATAAGCCTGTCGTTGAGAACGTAACCTAAAGACAATAGCCCATATTCCAAATTGTGTCATCCACATGTATGCATTTGTATCAATTTTGTTTGGCTGAATAATTTTGTCTATTTTCCATAGATTCATCTACTATCCTCAACCCAAAAATGTATTTTATTGCGTTGGACTCAAAAGACGTTCGGAAGTAATAAAAAATTACTGGGTGTCTTTGTTCAAGCAAACGATTTATTTATTTTTTCGATCTTTGAACCCAAAATGAGTTCCGAGTTGCCAAATGATTAGCGTTCATGCAATTTAAGCGAATAACCGCAAGGGTTTCAACTTTTCAAAAGCAACTCCCTGCAAATCACGACTCTCCTTTTATTTCCCGACCACTCATCCTCATCTCCGTGGCTTAGCGGTGGACGGAATAATCGGACCGTTATACGTGCTGTCGGACCAAAAAAGAGGAGATTATTTTCGAAAAAAAAAAAAAAAAAAAAACATTCAAACTTGTGTGTGCTTCCAATTGAAGACTCAGTTCAAATAAGTTTTTCATCCGTGCTAAAATAATTAGGTAACTCTTTTTAGATTACTACAGGCATAAAGTGAGGCATTCCTATCTATTAAATTAACCTAGAACCATCTACTCTTACCATCTGGGTAAGAACTTATTCAAGGATGTTTTACGTTCAAAACCAAACGTGATACGGACTAAATCGTTAGCGACAAAATTATGGAATCCCGTGCAAAAAAACACCCCGAGATTGTAGAAAAAATGTAGTCTATTTTTCCAAAATTAAAGAGTTACACGATTATCCTTATTGTTATCCTTCTGGTACTGACGTTGACCTAACCATCGAAATCGATTTAACGTGTAACTCTTCGGTTTTGTGGAAATATACAATATTTCTTCAACAAACTCTGAACGTGAGTCACGGTTCATGACTGGGATGGGAGTTACCCAGGAAAGATACTCCAATGACATTTCAGGCAAACCAAACGTCTAGTCATGACCGTCTGTTCTTTTATGATCATTTGTTTTTTTTTTATTGTACTTACTTATCTGAAACAATTTAGCGAAAGAACAGTGCTTTTCAGTACATTAGTTGCGAGTCAACACTCATATCCGTTTGTATGAGATTTTAAATTCCTTGATTGATATACAAATTACATAATGCCGAAAAACGGCATTTCAATTGGTATCGTTACATTCAGTTTTCCGAATCTACAATTCTCGGGAGGTTATTTTCAATAGCTGTCAGAATAGAATTAAGCAACAAGCTAATTCGAGTAGATTTTTCTATGTAAATTCCAGAGGCCAAAATTTAACAACCAACATTTAACCGTACCTAGCAATAGTATTCTGAATGCACTTCAAGTACCAGATAAGTACCAAGTTGAGGGCTACAGCAAACCGAGCGCAAAACATAATTACTCCAGTAATTGCCATTTCCAGTGCAATAAACAACAAATCAATCCTATCTTTGAAAAACATACTATGTCTGTAAATTAAGAAATGCTTCTCATTCGAACATTGTGACACTCACTTATCTTCAACCGATAAACTATAAAATTATTTGTATTGCGGAACATAATATGTTTTCGACTATTTGATTTTTATTAAAGATTATATTAAAAAAAAGAAAGGTTCGAAGTGAGGAAGGATGATTGAATCCAATAGAAGATTAAAGATCCTTTCCTGGTAGGCCGTAGTTAAACAGGTGTCCGCCTAAAGGATGAAAATTGAATCCTCGAAGGAAACTAAGAAACGAGAGAATGAAAGGAAATGATGTGCCCCTCACCCGTTCCCCTCATTATCACCACCACCAGACGTCAGGTCTCGTAAGAGGTTTCCGGTATCGAAGAGAATACTACGAAATTAAGGCCTTTGTTCGACGAAGACATAGCTCAATTATTAATGGTAACACTTGCTTCTCTTCACAGCGTTGTTAATAATTCTAGGACGGAAAAGGGGGCAACTCCAGGAGCAAGGAAGAGGCTCTTGGAAGCTTTGAGAACCTCTCCGATCCCCTTCCTCTCGTCATCGTCATTACTTCCGTGCCATTTACTTCGCGCCTCTTGTAATAATCCCTGTCACTAACAGTGTTCCCACTCTCACTTCAACCATAGTAACAACGATCAAAAATCTCGGTTTAAAGAAGATCAACCAAAGGTTTCCGTTAACGGGTTTATGGATATTGGCAGATATGAGGTTTTTATATTTAAATAGGGAGCTCAAATTGAGATGGACAGCGATGAAACAAAGATGTGGAAATCAGCGTTATATTAAGGAAAAACAAGATTAACCTGTCAATGTTGGAGAACGTGTTGAAGATCACAACGCAAGTACGGAGACGTAGCTGATTATTACACAGAGGTTCTTATTCATTAATTAGATGGTCTTCCTAAGACTGGCTAAATATACAATTTTTAAACATCTTTTTTTTTGGCTGGTGGTCTAAAAACAACTTGTAAATCTAATACTTCCGAAAAAAACACAGCTTTTCAGAGACAGACCTTGTTGTTTGTTCTATTTTATTGATAGAAAATACTTGAAAAAAAAGAAAAAAAATAGATTAAAAGAAAGATTTAGTGTTGTTTTCGTTTCTGCATTTACAGTAACTTTGTTTTCGACTGCAGTTTTCAATGCTATTTTTCCTTAATTTGGTTTAATTTTAAACCTGTTGAGTATTTTATAATTACGAAACCTGAGAGTGTTGGAGAAATTTCCATTAAAGTCACATCGTGTCAGTGATTATCGATTGATTTAGCGGGTCGTGGGATCGATTTTTCGCAATGTTCGGTATTTATGCGTGCTCGGAGTCCTACCCGTCGGTAGGTGTGATCGCGAGCGACCAAGAAATTACGAGGCGAGAAACCCTGATTTTCTGGCCAATAATCCACGGGCTTCCAAAATCGGTGGAAACAGCCTTTTTTTAATGTTTATTGACCTTCGGAATCGAATGGAATCCCGCTCAAGCAGAAAGTTTTGGCCATTTTCAAAATAAATACGATTTCCAATAAAAAATATCTATTTTTTTCACTTTTCCTATTTTTATCTCAGGTATATTGTGTTGGGTGCGCTTTTCTATGTTTTTCAGCGTCCTAAAATTAATAGTGCAACCTACTTCATGTCGAAAGAACATTGTAATGATTTTGCCCGCTAGAGCCTTGCCCTTTGCGGTTGAATATTTTACTTCGAATGATCTCAAAATAGTGTATAAGAAAGCTCGACAAGATGCGAGATTCACGTAGAGCTTAGATCACGCGGGGCAAGAAAGATGATTGACACGACATGCAAAGGAAGGACAAGGAACAAATCGTTAGAGGTCGAGAGGGTGACATGCAAACATCACAACATTTCTGCACCGTGCAGGCCACTTCAAACTCGCGACGCTCCTTGCTTTCATCTTCCATCCGAAACTCATTCAGATTGTAGAAGTTGATGCTTTTCTGGCAATGCAGTAATGCAGCTAGGACCTTCAGATACACCATTGGTGGTTACCTTAACATTTTAGTAATAGTTACGATGCCTCATTCAGAAATCAGCTTTATATGCAATTTGAGACATTGAAAAAGCATAGGTAATCATTTAACACTGAAGTAGTATTCACCCTTTGAACTTTCATGTTTATCACCCCACAACCTATACAACATAAATGAATTATTCGTTCCTCAGCCGAGGACGAAACATGGATAATAGGATATTGGAATAGATCCCTACATCTCGTTATCCATTTTGTCGTCGTATTAAGCCGGTTGCTCAGGAGTGATCACTTAATATATGTATCTATCATATTTGAATGGTATACATAAAACTAAGTTCATGCTCTAATTGGACCTCATTTTCTAGCACCAATCTAACTTTGGGCTCTATACATGTACTGACTTTTTTTCTCAGCTTAGTCCAAACTCTGGCAAAGAACTTTCACGATAAATTCATCCAAATCCTAACGAAGTACTACACACGCCTGGGTGATAAATAAAACAAAGAGTGGATGGAAGGTAGTTACCATGGCCTTGTCAATGACCAGTGCTGTCTCGATGTACTTGGTTGCTTCGCTCACGTCTCTTGCGAACCGACCGCCGCTCACGTGCTTCGTTCTACGGTACGTGTTCGTCCGCCAGTCCGTGTTCCCTTGGAGTCCGCACCCTTTGTTTGCCTTAGTCCTTGCTTCGAATATCACATGGGGGTGTTTCTGAAACAATCATCATATTAAAGTTAGTCAAGTAAAAAGAAAAAGGAAAGAGCTGCACACCATTTTCTTAAAACTTTTTGAAGAAATTTGTCTGTACTTAAACTAGTCCTAAACTATACATTTTTATAACGAATAGTGGGTTCGCCAATGTATTGTATGCAAATGAGAAATCCTAGTACTTTCTACCACGGACGCATAGATAGTTGCGGACTGAGTACGATAAAATAAACAATTATTTAGTTCGAAACGCGTATTCGTTAACACCAAGTCCGAACACTAGTGGTCATCCCGAGCTTTCAATCATTTTATTTTGGTTTATTATTCAATAATAAACCATTGCAATCGCTCTTGAAACAAAAAGTTTTAACCCCCCCCCCCCCCCCCTGAAAATTTCATGGTTTACGTTTCAAAGAGTGTAGAATCCAAATCTGCAATACAAATTTTTCCGTCCTTCCGCCGCCAGCTCTCTGACTTAATTTAAAGTGTCCCTTTAAGGGTTGTCAAAGTTTTGTAAAATCTCTAAAAACCTCAAAAAAAGTCAAGGCTGCCTAAATTTGAAATTTTTTTGAAGAACTATCCATGAGGTATCGAATGAGCCCCTCCCCAGGTCCGTAGCTCAAACCATTCCCAATGTATGGCCCGATTTATGGTGCCAACATTACATCCACATTCACTAGGTTACTTCAAACAAAACAAACATAACAGCGTTTTTTGGTTTTGTTTTGATCGCAGTAATCTAGCGATGTAGTGTATGTGGATACTGGAGTGAATTCCTAAAAGGGTTTATAGCCGATACACGGGTCGAAGCATTCTGATATGCATGAAACGCTGCAAATTCTTTCACTGGGGTTTATTATTCAATTGGCTTGCGTTTATGATTTGAATTTCTACTAAGCTTTGGAGTGTGCGTGTTTCACAGGTGGTAGAGCGATTATTGATTTTCAGGAGATATGGCATGGAGAACGTAAATCGTTTCTCAACCAAAATACCTATTTGGATCGATCAGTTGATCATATTTGTGTGCCTCCTCTAAATCAGTCTACCTCTGGCTACATCGTTTAAATTTGGATTTGGGGAAGTTTTGACGCAATACGAGTGCTAAAGTGACTTGATAAATTATAGATGTTTTTATTGTGGAGGGGTATTGAGGTTCAATAAAAAACGCTGCAAATTCTTTCACTGGGGTTTATTATTCAATTTTATTCATTTGAGCTTGCATTCATGATTTGAATTTCTTCTAAGCTTTGGAGTGTGCGTGTTTCACAGGTGATAGAGCGATCATTGCATTTCAGGAGATATGCATAGAGCACGTAAATCGGTTCTCAACCTAAATACCTATTTGGATTGATCAATTGATCATATTTGTGTGCCTCCTGCAATTCGATAATCGCTCTACCACCTGTGAAACATGCAGACTCCAAAGGTTAGTAGCAATTCAAATCATGAATGCAAGCCAAATGAGTAATAAACCCAGTGAAAGAATTCGCAGCGTTTTTTTTTTCTATTCTTGAGGTTTGTTTCCATTTGACTTCCGTAATGGATGCCACTAAGAAGATGCCAATAAGAAGATGTCATACGAAGCTTACATGATGTAAGTAATTTATAACTTTACGGTCCTCATGATAAACCTTATTTTGAAAAGTTGCCACCGTCAGTATTTAAAACCGCTAATCCAGTGGGGAAGGCAAGTCCTACACTCAATATAGGGACTTTCTGCAAGAATTTTATTTTGCTCACTCGCAGTGTCCACTATGGGATGAAACGTTTCTAATTATTACGTAACGATTTAATCATTACGTACCTTAGAATTAGAGAGGTTTTATAATGTAACTATTATTATTATGTTTTATATGTAATACTCCTCTATAAAAAAATGAACTGAAAGTTGCCGGCCTCATTTTATCATGGGTGGGATTATTCAAGGTTGGTGACTCCAAAGCCGTTGTCAGTTTTTTCTGGTTTGACGATTTTTCGGCGTTTTTACGGTTTTTTATTACAATTTCGCCGTTCATTTCCTATTCAGCACGAACCTCGTCCAGAAAACTATAATGGGGCTAGATTTGGAGGAACTTTCATGCTGAATCCAAATATGACCCCCATTTTTTGTCTTCACGTTGTTCCGACATCTAAATCCACCAATAACCTACTGATGAAATTGGAATTCCCGCCTACATTTCTGTTTTTGTTGACTCCTATGGTTTAAAAATATATTTATCATTGAGGCCAACCAATATAAAGTTTAAACTCTCCTTGCCTCGGTTGAGAGCAACCGGAAATTTATCAGAGTTGAATGAAGAAAACCTGAGGGTTCCACAGAGGTATGTAAGTAGGCTGTGTGATATACTGAAGTTGGAGATTGGCTTCCTCAATCTAGTGATTTTTTAACTGTAATATATCGCCTATTTGGGTATGTACAGGACTATGGCTGATTGGTTCGGTCAACAGTATTGGCTTCACAAATGAGAACCCCTTCCTCCTCGCAATTTATCACTGACGCAACGTTTCCATAAAGAATTTACATGCAACAGCACATCGTAAAAATGAAATGAATACGAAGCGTTTCATTTATCTCATAATAAGTTAGAGTGAAAGCGGCTGAGCAAACACTTGCTCAAACATGATCAGTACAGTACATACAGTACAGTAGAAACGGCTGAACCTGCTGCTACATTCCCTTACGATTATTTAAAAATCTTCGACACGTATTCAACAAATTGCAGTTGAAACTTGTTGAGATTGGGGAAGCTCATTGCCACCTTCAGTACTTCACACAGCCTACCTATATACCTTGTGACGAACATACGGGTTCTCTTCGTTCAACTGCGGTTTATTGTCTATTTAGATAAGCTCAAGAGTATGTCTGCTTGGTCCACAATGTGTGGTACATATTCCGAACTTGGTGCTTTGGGCTGATTTACCTTGTGATTTTACCCCTGATTTCCTACAGAGAGCTCCATTACGATTTCAGCATCGAAGATCGATTACGAAGTGAATGAGCGAGAAGAGTCATTCGATCCATTGAAGGGATGTGTATTAACAACGAGCTTGAAAATGTTAATTTTATTTCGAAAGTTAATTCGACACTTTTTGTCCCTTGATTTCACTCTTTACAATTGTTAGATAGTAATACCTAGAACCAACTGGACCGAATTTGTGAGATTTGAGATAGTTTTGGAGAAAAGATCCGAAACAATAGGACCAAAAGTGGAGAAACTTGGGTCAAATATCACATTTGAGATCCAATTGGGACTGTATTGTGGGCATCACATTCTGTCAATCTTAAAGGGCAAAATCAAGGGTTTTAAACATTTAAAAAAAAATCAGGTGTTTTTCACTTCCGTTGTAGATACATTTCTTTCTTAACAATCGAATGATTCTAGTCAGATAGCTTTAAGTTTGTTCATTCGCTTTCCTAAAAGCTGGAAGTTCAGGGAAAACAGAATGTCTATAGATTTAAATGTGAACGTCTCTGAGAACAGTGAAAAGCGCACAGATGATCGAATCAGCTGATAAAATTGTTGCGATGGAATTATTTTATAAGGAACCATTTTGAAATTTGAAAAATTTAATTTTTGCGGACAAGTGAAACGTTTATTTTGTTACGTTCATTTTCAGTTGTTCTTTCCATTCGTTTTCATTTTCGAAATAAAATATATTACACATTGCAGGTGTTTTTAATTTTTCAGCTAAAACAGCTATATTTACGAAGTCATATTATTGCCCGATAACCTCAAAATTGTATGTCAATATAGATTCCAAAAAGTTGTTGAGATAAGGGTTATGGCTATGTGAACACTTTTCTAATTAGCCTATTGCGGAAAAAGGGGAGATGAAGTATACAATTGTAGTGTAAGTAGGCTTAATGATCATCTGATTGTACGTCGAGTCTAATATCTTTCATAATCGATCATAAAAATCAATGGAGCTGTTTTCAAGGGATTTTGAATACAATTACAAGGCATAGCGGCACTGAATATGATAAAGTACTACTTATAGCAGATGTTAACATACAAGGACTAATAATGAAGCTGTATGTAATAATTTGCAGAACTGTTAGTATGTCTCCCAATTAATTTTTCTTCGAAATCACATTTGATAGGAAATATTAATTTTCTTTAATTGATTTCTTTTCTTTTGATTCATGTTGGATGTAAAAGGAATATTAAACATGAATCATTACTCGTGATACCACCCTCCGACAGCATGGATCAGTAACCACTATCATTCCCCTTCCACAATCCACTGCTTCGTGAATCCGCAGCTTCTCCTTAGAAGTAATTTTAAGTAGATAGGAAATGTCCCACGGGTCAGTTGAACGGTTTTTAACTCCAAATAAAAACTTTCCTTCTGAAACATATCCCGGACTCGACAAACTAAGCCAATATTATCAGAAAAAAACTTTTCTTCCTCCCTCTAACAATTCTGTTTCACTCGCTCTTGCCGATGACTTAGAATGAAACCCCGACTCTTCGAAAACTTTAACTGACTTTAAAACTGCACTTTTTTTTCTAGCGAAATGGGATAAGAATTATATTTTTTTGAAGTGATTTTTTGAATTTTACTTAAGTAGTATCGTCAGTGATAATAACGCCATCGTCGATAGCACTAGGAATTGGAAAAAATAGTAGTGGCATGACACTTTTTTTACTCTGTAATTTATGCAGATTCATTTTCCAGGATCAGCACCGGTTAACCGAAGGACCGTAGAGTGGAAATCTCCATTTATTTCAATACGCTTCCCTCTACGCAAAGCTCTAGTGGTGGTGTGCTATATTGAATCTGTCTGGAGCCTTCTAAAAGCTTTTATTCCTGTACTTGCCATCCAATGAAACCTATGTAGATGTTTGTTGCTGAAGTGAATCAAGTAAATCAATTGAATGTTACTTTTGTGGATTAATAGTGTGCTAGTTTTCCTGAGCGGTTACTCCAGTACGGAGGATGAGGGACTGAGACTCTCATAGTTGTAGTTTTAAAGTGTTACTGGTGCTCCGAGCTCATTCGCCGTAATTTCTAAAAAAGGGATGTTTAATATTCTTGAAATAATGCTTGATCATGTATATCAATCCTACTATTGGAGTTTTCATAATTGTTTCTATTCTTTCAACACTGCCTAGTGTTTTTTCAATTCATTTCTGATCTTCAAGACTTTAAACAACTTTGAATGTATCAAAAGAACATGGGGCAACTCTTCCTGTATTCATAGTCAGTGCCAAGAAAAAATGAATTCACAAAGAAGATTAAATGGCTTTAAATTGTTGAAGAGAGTGGGTTGAAACTCAAAATCGGTGGGGAACAAAATGGCTTTCTTACAAATATATTTATAAGCCAAATATCAAATTCTTCTTTCCTCTTTTATCTGTCAAATTTATCTAGGGAGTCATACCGAACATAGACGGTGGGGTACACGTTTAACAGCCATCCACTTTACACATTAAACCTGTCATGTCCAATATCGGCTACCGGAGATTGTCATTGCTAATTCTGGTGCGAACACCGCTAATAATTCATTTGTTTATTAGTGATAAGATCTTAAAAGGTTGAACTTTTAGAAGTATCCTACGATAAAAATACTATTTATTGTATAAAAGCAACTTTTAAAATTGTTTACAAATGATAACGGTTTATAGAGCAAATCAACCAATTCATAGTATGTTCATTTCATTATTTTAAAATATCCCTTCCATTTATTGGGATTGTTTAATGGTAGCATAAATATGTCCTGGTCTACAGCAATGGATTTAATATACCGAATGCATCACTCAGGTTAACTTCATAAATAATCCCGCGCCGGAGGGCTATGTAATACAAAACAATAACTCATTAGGTACCTAATCATTGACAGCTTTATCTGCACCATACCGTTCATACGTCTTTTGTACGTGATTCCCATCAATTGTATTGTAAATGATCTGAGGATTAATGCTGTCAGGTGAATTGTCTCAGATCAATGCGGGACTGTGGAAAGCTGGAGGTGGACCGAATATAATTTCGAAGCCGATTTGATGGTCAGATCTCGCGGCTTTAATGGGCGGACAACCCGTTACAAGATTCTCACTAATCCCGTCAATTCGTCCATCGCACAGAGCTCGATATCGCCAATCGGATTAAAGCAACGCCCGCCTTCCCTCTCGCTACACAATTGCACTGAAACACCAATGCAATCAACCACCACGAAGGGGCAGTTTATGCCTCAGTACTCTACGAAGAAATCGATTTCATCTCAACTTAAGAGGGATGAAATGGTTCTTCATGGAACGTAAGACGTAAAACGATTCGTAGTTGAAAGTATGAAAGTTAACTATATTAACGACCTCTAACGATGTGTTCTAAACTTCAATATCAGTACGATTGTGATCATAAACTGGTGTGAAAAAAAATGCAGAAAACTATTAAAGAAAGGTTCGGAAGGTATTTCTGTATTAGAAGTTCGTTCTACTGATATCATTGGAGTTATTGAACGTAGTCTTTGATACATCAACTCAACCCGGCGCCTCGAACCTCCATATCTCACAATTGTGTTCTAGATGCATAAAAAAACTCCATTTATATTTCAGCATAGCAGATCGATTTTTCCGTCATCTCTACAGTTATCAACTATTAAAATATAACTATTAAGTTAGTGGGAGTTTGGTTTCCTCAGGTTGTACAAAGTATATTTCATTACATCATATTTTATTTTTATTGGTTGATTTTCATTAATGTACGAGTATTTATATTCTTGCGATTATATTTCAACCGATGAGTTCACCCCTCTAAAGTAAAATCGGATAGATCTCTACCTCATTACCACAGCATGAAACATTGATTTTTTATATTAAATGAGCGTAATACAGGTACATGAACAGAATAAGTTATAAGAGTTGAAAAATTCTTAGAAGTTGGGTGAAGTAAACAGTTTCTTTGCCTGGGTGACATGAATGGATGACGTGTCTTAAATAATGTCGAAAGATCTTGAATGCGAGCTAGTTTAATCGATTCACGATCAGAAATACAGTGGGTCATGTTCCCTCACATATCAACGCCTCCAAAAACTTGTTAGACATGTAATGTAGCGGTTAGGTCTATCGCGATAATTCTATTGCGTGCTGAGTTATCATATTATGATCGTGTCGAAATTGATATGCGACTATTGGAATGTTCTTCCCCGACTACCGTGCAAATGTTAGCAAGATCGGACCACTCCTACTTGAGAAATTGACTTGGTGTATAGTCTAAGTTTGGGCGTGGGCAGGGTGATTTTTGAACAACGAAATTGAAGAGAGGCCATTTCCAATCTTATCCACGCAATATTGGCGACTTAGGATAACAATGAACATGGAAGACAATAAAGTATATAAAACGTTAGCTTCAAGGAAAAATAATAAACGTTTTTAAACAATTTTGTTTTCTTCCACATCTCCACAGAAAACCTTTTCTGAGTTAGGATTCGTAGATGCAGTTTGGTTTCCCCAAGAGGTGGGTAATTGTTTGAGTTCTTGTGCCATAAATTTAGCCTCTCCTGTGGCCAACCGCAGGCGCTACCTCCAATTTCGCCGGGTTTCCTCTGCACGTCCTCTTACCCGCATTCACCATAGGATCTATCCTACCTAATTACGCTGCCCCTGTAGGGACTTCGCGCACATCCGGCTAATTGGCGATCCTGGGCCCCCCTCCCTGGGAGAGGGGGATTTATCTCTCTCGCCCCTTCTAATAACAGATGTTCCGAGGACCTTACTTCCCTCTCACGAATAAACGGCAGTAAGTTATTTCAGTGTAAACTCAAACTTCAGTAGAATCGGTACAATCAACTGGTTGTTCGAATTATTGTGATTTTGTTGCCGAGAGTCAAAATTCAGTGAGTCAGCATTTTTGAAAGTAGACGATTAGGTATCGGCAATTGTTTTGAATAGCTCACGGTTACACTCATCAGTTAGGTAGGATGGAAAGTCGATGCCTTTTCAATCCGTTAAGCTGTTTTCGTCTCCATCTGACTAATCATTGAGTACAACAAATTGACCCGAATCGATTTAAACTTAATAGTGTATTCAACTATTTAATAGTTTCATGTATCACTATCCAAAGACTGAGTGTTCTTTTGAACACTTAGATCCAATGTGATGGTAATAGGTATACAAAAAAATGACCGTTTAATTGATTTTTCATGTTTTTTCCATTTTGAGATTGCGGGAGTAAGAAGACATGTTGTATGGTCTTGATGAAATCTTTCAGCAATGAGTACAGCCCCAAACCACTATTTGATGAAGGATTTTAGCCGTAATAAATGAAATTGACCCACGTATTGATGAAGAAAAGTTTGGAGAATTCTCATTGGTACTTCTTGTCCTTTCCCTCTTTTGGGACCGATGAGGAACGCGAAGGTGATCATTAAACCCGAAAATTAACGGAAGGACCTCCCAAGTCTCCACCCATTCAGCATTCAACTCATAACGCTATAGGTAACCGCCCTTCTCGAATGATTCCAGCTCTTTTTCACGCCTCTTGTATCAAGAAGTTCCCAGCAAACTTGTAGCCACTATGTAGCTTAGAGAAAGTTGAAAAAAACTCTGATGAGGGTGGCCCTGTGAAAAGGTTGACGCCTTTGAAATTTCTTTGAGACCAATCGGACCGAAAACCGCAATGAATCCCTTCGTTACAACCGTGGGGAAGGACAAAAGGTGAAGGGTAGCCTATTCCAAACTAACTTCAGGTTGAAACTAAGGTTGGCCTTCTCCATTCCGCTTCCAATCCCCTTCTGAAGCCTTTGATCAAAGCGATCTTTGACGGCCCCTTGAGGTTTAGGCCCGGAAGTGAAGCCTTCCACTTTCCCGCGTTGGGTCGGTTAGGGCAAGGCCGACCACAACTTATCTACCTTTCTCAGAACGGTTTCGGTCCAAGAGCAAGTGAAAATCGATTAAAAGTAATAGGATAGTCACCAAGATAATAGGATCACCTGTGATGATCTCTGGAAAGCTTTTGTTCCACCGGATAGATATAACACTATAGATGAAGGTAATTTGGATTTTCATGCTTAGAGAACAATCTATATCAGAAACGGCAAAATAGCTTTCAATTTTATTTAGGTGTCTTGTTCAAAGTTTGGTTTGGTTGTTTTTATTGTATCGTTTACAAATTATAGCTGTCTGTTTTGATTTGGGGTCGAATAATAATTCCAATAGATATTCACAAACATGCACAGTAAATTGAGCATCTGGTGTCAGAGGGAGTAGTGACGGAAGTATACGTGGCAACAGTAATCTTTTAAACAGTTTGGAAAATAGAGAGAAGAGACTGATTGGGCGGTAACTCGATGGATCATCGCTTTTCTTATTTGGCTTCCTTATGAGTACAACTTGTACGTGCTTTAGTTTGTGAGGAAATTGCGTCGTTCTCAACTTACTGAAGCAGTAACAATAAAGCCCTTGGTGGACTTGGGGTGGCATCAGCCACAGCAGCAGAGGCTCCTGGATGTAGTGAGATGCCATGTTTTACTGCTTTTGAATGAAAATTTACTGATGAGGTTTCTCCTATTAAATGTATTGTAACTATTCCGTTCGCTCGAAGAAAATTTAATCAATTTTTATCTCTAATAAGAAACGGAACAGGGTATAAATAATGCGGGGAGAGCAACATAATTTCACTCTCCCTATCCCGACCGTTCGTTCCTGACGGCTATTTTGTTTGTTATACCCGCCGAAGTGAATTGAGGTTCGTTAGTGCTCTCAGCAAGATGCCTCCACTCCGACCTTCTGCACAAATCAGGCTCAATGTAAACAGGCGCTGATTAGACGGCATGATTCGAGAGAGGGTGTTTTTATCAAGTGAATTAGACAACATGTATCAACGTAGAAAAACAAATTGAAGGAAACGAGTGATTAAAGAAATATATTTAAAAGAAAGATCATTCAGAAGAATAAATGAATACTAGAGGTCAGCATTGAAATTCGCTTTATTTGCACTTTAAAAAAATACTTATGAACATAATTTTTCAATTAAAGAAAGGATGACAACTTTTTAAGAATACCGTTTGCCCTGTTTGTAAAAATTTTCAATATAAATATATTTATTTATATGAGTGTGTGTTAGATGCGGTCAATGCCCTCGAATCAATGTGCCCATAGTGATTGACGCTTTAGCTCTAAGCTTGGCCTAAGGGTTCTGGTCTGGTAGAAGCGTCCTGTAAAGGCCAATGTAGCAGTTGAAATTTAGCGTCAGGGGGCAGGTAGATAATAATGATGTTTATCAGAGTGTCTACCTGCAGGATCTGGGGAGGCAGGATGTTCAGGAGCTGAATGGCTTGGAGCAAGAGGTTGTGGCATTTATGTACGCAGATGATCTTCCCCCAGAGATGGGTGTTAATCGATTAACGGATACTTTTGCGATTACAAATGTAATCGTGAACTTACTTTTGAAGTAATCGTTATTCTTGGCAATTACGTATTCATGATTAACGGATATTTTACAAAAAAGTATTCGTGATTAACGAATACTTTTCTGCGATTACAGATACGAATAACGAATAACGATTACTTTGTTGTTCGAAGTTTCAGAAGTGAGAATCTTCTAAGAATTCAAGAATCTTCGAGGTTTAGTGAAATTAAGAGGAAAGTTGTGTTTTTGTTGTCATAACCCCTCCTGCCGTGGGAATGACCCCGGGCTGAGAAAAGTAAATTGGACAGTTTAACCATACTTCGCTCTTGAAGTTGGAATGTTGAAACACATTCCAATCAATCCAGCGTCCAAATTTACAACGTACATCGAAAACGATACCCCAAACAACTTTGTTCTCAAAATCCCAATTTTCCCGCCCATTTTTCACCTCGAAACTTCTACAGAACCGTTCAGTTTTCGTAATCATTATTCATAATGTTATGTATAACTATAACCTGTATAACTATAACTGCCTTTCAAGTACCCGTACTTGCATCACATACAATTTTATGAGCCTAAAGTTTTTTCAATTTACCGAAAATTTGGAAAATTCAGAAATACCTACCGAATTCTTCAAAATTGTACCCATATGGCACACCACACTTTTCCATTAGGCTGGAATGGTCAAACTTCACAAGTTGTCATTCGGTCCGATTTACAAAGAAAAACTACTGGGTATACCCACACGATTATCGGAAAAGAGTTCCAGTTCTCCTAATTCTTCCAATACTTTTCTTTTCTTAAATATCTTCTTTTTTTTCTTGAAAATTCGCTAAAATCAGCCGTGAACTACGTTCAATAATATCCTTTCCCATTTGTAGTCGGTTGAGATAACATAGCAAATTGAACATTCAATAATAATGGTATCTACTTGTGATCACATAAAATTGGAACCAAAAGTACCTACTAATTTAAAACCAAGAAGTTAAAATATGGAAACATCGTTGGAGTTCAAGTCTTAATTTGTACTTAATCTAAAAATAGAATTTTTCGTAAAATTATTGTCTATTTTATTGTTCATTTATGAGCTATGCCTGCTTCTGACATTGTGTAATATGTAGATTTTTTTCAGGGTTTATTATAAAAGTCAATTTTTATTAATTAAATTCAGTCAGAAGACCGTCTGCGACGAACATAAAAAATAAATATCAACATAATGGACCATTGTAATTGGCAAAAGTATTCGAATACAAAAGTAATAAAATACAATTGTAATCGATAACAATTGTATTCGAATACTTTTGGCTATTAAATAAGTATTCGAAAAAGTAATCGCATCGCGGTATTACAAAAGTAATTGATTACTCTCGTTATTCGATTCCTTTCACGAATACTTTTTTAATCGCAAATGTAATCGTAAAAGTATTCGTTAATCAGGGATGCCCATCTCTGTCTTCCCCCAGGTTGAGGAAACGACCATGGCACGGTATTAGGGTGGAATTCCTCATTCTCCAGTGAATCGTGGAGGTCACAGAGGAGCTAAGCGAGCGATGAGGTGGGAGTACCAGTATGCCCAGTGATTCTCCTCCTATACCTGTTATTTTTATTGAGCATGTTGCCTGTCTGTACAGTGAAGGTGTGACATAGTCTGAGCAAGGCGTTAGATGTCAGGGGATGTTGTTACTGAGCATGAGTTTCCACTAACGCGGTTGTGGATACGGATTCAATCTAGCTGGAATAGGGTTTGGTCTGGCTAGAATTGGGTTAGATTTCGTCCCCAAGGTGAGGTATGTGCGTTGGCTATCGCTGATCACACCACCCGACTTGCAGATATCTATGAAGGCTAGTAGAACTCCTTCCACACATTTGCTGAGCAGCTAGTCAGGTTTGGTTTGTTGGTAAATCTAGGTGCACTGCTTGCTCCTCAGTCGCCTGCATGGGTGCAAACCTTGGTGGCGTGGCTGCGAAGTCTGAGATTGGAGATAGCTATGGGATAACACGTTCCCAATCGTTTTTCCTTTGCGGTAGGTCACTCTCGGCGTTTCACTCAAGATATCCCGCGTCTGTACAGTTTGAAGGTCACGGCAGATAGAGTAAATTTATTGGGGACCGGAAAAGAACGTGGTAACCAATGAAGGTCTGTCCGTTGGTAACCGTTGGCTTTGTTGGTGTTTGATATGTGCTGGAACAATTCTATTTTGAACAAACTTTTGTGGGTAACCCCGTTCCATCAACTTGTCCTTTAACCCAGACAGATACCCCTCCAAGTTCTCCCTTTCATTGAAAATCCGGTAGCCTGTAATAGATAGTTGCATCTGTAATGATGAAGACAGAGGTGTTTGTTTGTACTCTCCGCATGTACTTCGGTAATGGATTCCCCGCTGCTAAGCGAAATATCAACTTCTAGAAATGTTGCGACTGTCCTAGAGAATGACCAGTTAAACTTTATAGAAAATTGTGAATTGAGCGCTTCCAAAAACATTGCCAATTCATCTTCCCCATGTGTCCACATCAACAAAATATCATGAATGAATCGTTTCTAGACAAGAGCGATATTTTCCCTGAATGACAGAAACCGGTTTTCCAAACAGGCCATGAATTGGTTCACATAGGAAGGTGCCATGCGAGTCCCCATGTCTGTGCCTCGCTTCTGAAGGTACAGTTGGTCTCTGAACTTTAAAACGTTCATTTTTAGAGCGCATTCGGTTAATTTCACAAGGAAGTTGGTTGATGAGTTCGAGATTTTGGGCGCTCCTGTATTCTAGGTTTCGTTTATATTTCAACACCGTAGATCGACTTGGAATGAAATGAGTCATAAGAACCGTTCAGCAGATCAATGTGTCTGTATACCTTGTCATTGAGTTCTCGCTTCCCAAAGACGACAGTTTGACTTCGTAATGTACATTACTCCGTAAACACTAACCGTACTTGTTCAGTAGTTGAATAAAATATTTCGTATGAGCAGAATAGATTGAATATTACCCCTTCATTCCCTCTCCCAACAGAGAATTCTGAATTTTTCCCACAACTAAACTAGAGTTATTCTAAAGAAAACGAGGAAAAAAAGGTTTTTTTAATCGGTGAAATTAGATAAAAATGTTGAAGCAATAACGATTTATCATAATCACCCTCTTCCCTTATACAAATTGAATGAGCTGAAATGTTGTAAAACACTAAACCAACGTATGATTTGGGGGAAAATTCCTGAATCGGTTGAGACTTTTTGCTTGAGCAGCAATTGAGAGGATTGGCTGTTACTCCCTCCATTCCTCCTCCAGTCACCAAAAGCAAATTTCCGAGGTTCGTTACACACCTAGAGAAAAATTGGGATCGAATCAAATAAGAATCATGAAAATTATTGCCTCAGTACCGTTTACAAAATGTGTTGATTAATTGTTTTTCGGCATCACCCCTCCTAATTCCTCTCTTCCGTCGCTAAATTCGGAATTTCCAGAGTTTTTTGCACAACTACAGTAAAATTGGTATGCGACCGAAAAATAAACATCAAAGTTGGTCAAGAATTGAAGGCTGGCCAGCGCCGACAAAATTCGCCATACACAGTTACTTATTTGTATTTCGTGAATTCGGCCTTGGAATGGTCTGCAATGGATCTATATCCTGTTATTTTTATCCAATGTTTCGGTTGTCCCACACCCCCGTGGGTGAATCCTATAAGGCGTCCCTGTATTGACGACTTCGGAGGTACGTCATAAAAAGGGAAACTTTCACCTTTTTTCAACATTTTCACCATCAAAATGAGATTTTCTAAGTTAGATGAACTTGTACTGGTCTGGTACCTATCTCAATCGATTCAGCTTCCAAAACTACTTGGTATATTTCGATTTTAAAGTCTTACTGGTCGCTCGGAAAAGAAACTGTGAATGGCGAAATGCCACTCTCACCTTGAACCACTAAATAAGATGATAACGTTGGAGGGAATTCAGAAGAAGAGGATTCAAACTCAGGAAGGTATTGAACTTGCTAATTTTTTTTACTTAGTTTCGGAACTTAGTCAAGAAATTCTTGATGAACACGTTGAAAAAAAAATCTTCCAGCGTTACCTTGAAAATCCATTGTTAATTATTTTAATTGAAAACAACCCTTGTTAAAAGTTGTGAAAGTTCAGCCGACTTAGATTGAATAAGATAGACTTTCAAAATTTGTAATGCTGAGTAGGTTCATCGACCTACCTACGATCAACGTAAAACTCCACTAACTAGAGGTAGCCGCACCGTTTCCGACATTGAGGATATCTTTGATTAAATTTGATGGGATGATAAAATTGATCCCAGTACTTAACGTAGAAGAGCGTGATAATGATAAAAATATGAATGTTAGGCATAGTAATTCACAGAATGAAGTTACGTAATCTTGATAGGTAATGGCCGTCCTCCACCCATCAGTTAATGCGCTAAGGCCTATAATTGTATTGCATAATTTGCTGTTATTTTTGTTCTTAAACAGATGCAAACTATCTATTGATATATCCATTGAGATCACGTGCTAGGAAATGTGTAAACAGGAACTGTAGCTGAGAAGTGAATCTCTTTTGAGATTGAAGTTGGAATCATTGGAAAAAATAGTTTCTTTTAGCTTTTGATCGAACTCCAGTTCAGCTGGTTACAGACGCTCTGCGATTTTCCTATTCTAGTGGCTTTCTCGTATATTATTTTTATAAGAAACAGCGGATACTTCTGGTCTTTGCAGTCTTGCCACGTAGAACTTTAAATTTCTTTGTATTAAATGGATTGGCTTAAAAAAATGCGAGGCTTAGTATTAAGTGGTGTTACTAATTTCGACAATAAGGACCGATTCATAAAATATACTGAGCTGTAAAACCAACCAACTGATGCGTGTGTTTTACCTTCAACAAAAGAACAGTTTGAAGTACAAAGTGATTTCACCATTCTGCCACATGTCAAAAGATTCCTTTAAAGTTCTTCTTGATATGATGTTTTCCCATCATTCTTATCTCAGAATCCTCCATCTGTTCGGAACCTGACTTTGAACGAGACGAAATCAAATTCTTTTTAGACACTGTAGCTACGTTGAACATCGTTTCCCCTGAAATAGCTTTCACATTCGGTTGGAAAACTATGAGGGAAATTAGATAAATTAATGGATTTAATGGTTTCGACTGGCGATGTGGCAAGCGCAGTTAATTTGTTCATACAGTTGGGTAAGCACTCTGTTAATTCAAATTTTGAATTCTAAAGCTTATGCAATTAATCACTTGCCCTATGGTTAAATTATAGACTAGTATACTTTACTTTTGGCCAGTGATTCAATCATTCATTCCCACTAACAATGATCTATGTTCATTTTGAAAACCTGAGGCTTGATCACAATCAACTGTTGTACTGGATCATGTGGCACAGTAAATGAAGTACACAGTTAGCTTACCCGCGTAGTGATGTATTGAAGCTCCTTCCACTTCAAGGTGCTGCCTTATCCGACTCTAATAAACAGGTTTCCTTCGCATTGCCAACAGACATGCCTATAATTGAAGGAACATATCATACGTGAATCTGAATTTGATTTTGTGCCCATCTGTTATACTTTGATTGGCGAACATTTCTGACCCATCAAGAAGCATATACATATTGGGTATTGAATTAGGAAAACCATGTTGGAAGATTGGCCAGGTGACAGGTATTCTCAATGGTGTTTTAATGAAAAATTAGTCATTATAAAGATTCAGAGCTGAAGATGCCTATGCTACTTCACGACGTCTTGAAATATCAAAGTCAACACGATCATCACAGGCGAAGATAGGAAGATTATTGTTCAATCAGAACTTCTCCGATCATATCACGATGCTCGGACCCCAGTGGATCCGACGGTTCTTACAGAACATACCTGAAGCGGAAAAGGGTAATTCATTTGGTCAAATAGGAGGATGTATGCCCAAAATTATGATATAAGTTACAATGAATGTAAATTGATAAAATTCAAGTTTCGATCTAAAAACAGATTGTTTGTGCCGCTCTCTTCCCCCAGTAGTGCCTTTCACACTATCTTTTTTAATTTGGCCCTCAATTCTGTACAGAGGTTTTCGGGAAAGTCGTTAGCGATAATAGTATAAATCTAGTAGTTACACCTTGAACCTAACCACCCTACTGAAATAAGGAACAATTAGAGAACTTAAGCCGTTCTTCAATATGGATCTTCAATTCAACATGGGAAGGAAAGTCTGCTGAGAAGCAGCAACCAAACGTCTCAATAGGTCACATTCTTCAGGCACCGGTAATTGCTCTCACTTTCAAGCGAATGGTGAAATCTCGATATACACCGCTGACATGAATTCGAATAGATTGAAACACAGAGGGGTTGGGGGGGGGGGTAATGACGCAGACTGCGTCATTAAAATTCTTGGGGGGGGGGGGGTTCCTAAAAATGGGGGGGGGGTAAATTGATTGAAACAGTGTTTAACGTGACGACATTCAAAAATATATTACATTACTGAAACGTAAATAATAATTAACCTAGTAATTAATTTAAATATGGTGTGTTTTTCTTCCTAAAATGACGGTGCTCGAATATTGTCCGTGATTTTGGAGCCGGCACGCGGCATGGTTTTCAGTACCTACATAAATCTTCTTTTAGTTTTAGATAAAATCAGGGGTGGTTAAGAGTATTCTTTACATTTTCGTTTTGGAAAGGGGGTACCAACTTTATGTTTAGGGGGGGGGGGGGTTCGTTATGACGCTTAGGGGGGGTGGGCACCCCTGGATATGCTAAAAGATATACCGTATTTGAATGCCTAAGCTGATAATACTTAGGAAGGAAGAAAATCGAACTAACATACAGATATCCCCATTGTCATTTTTCTTCTAAATTTTTGTTTGTAAAAAATTATTATTTTTTAAATATTTTGAACAATCAGGTGAAAAATTCCAAATTTATGCTATTTGTAGCCCTAGTACGTTTTCTCTTAATGATGATCTGATCAGACGTCATGCAAAAGAATAAAACCCTAAGTTTTACGATAAATCTATGAATACTGCCGATTTGCGAGAAAATGAATTATGGGTCTAATGTTACTTCGTAAGTAATGACTTTAAGTTAATGAGAAAACCTGTACCCATCCTCTCTTTTACCTAGTTAATTTCCTCTTAAACAACAAAAAGTATTTCTCTTGAACAACAAACGGGGTGAAAAGCCTGCGCAAGGGATGGTGGGTACCTAATACACCTAAAGTTCCTCTTCTCGACCTCTATCCTCCACCCCTTCCGATGTGAAAGTTTCCGAAGCAGTAAATATGCGGGGATGAAAAGAAGGGCTCCAACCCCCCCGCTCATTCCTAACTTCCTCCTCTCTTACGGTTTCTTCGAGAGTATATACCTTTAGAAGGGAATATGACTTACGAGTGCATGAATTAAATCTGACACTTCCACCAATGAAGCCCACCCTCTCCTTTACCCCTAAACTGATATTTCGATTAGGATATTGAGAAGTTGGTCTATTGAACAATTTGCCAAATCCCGAAAGTAACATGCGATGAAAGTATTTCCCCTTCGAATTGACGATGGAGTAGCTGCAATAATGTCAAAAAAATCGGTTAATATGATAGTGCTTACGCAAATAAAAGGCAGGTACGGTGAGAATCTAATAGATTGTTTTTTTTTTTTGCTTTACCAATGAAACTAAAACGTTTTTTTTTTTTTTTTCAAGTTTCACATTGCACTCAAAAATCATGATGCAAATGTGTGTGGTAATGAACGGGAAATCTTTTTTTTGGAATGCCGCTTCTTTGAGGATTATTTGTAAAGAAGTAATATACATATATTGGTGAGATTATGAAAACATAAAAAAGCACGATCGCGCAATCGTGAAAAAAACGATCCGCGACGAATTTTCTGTCAGAACTCTTTGTAACAAGTTAGAAAAATAAAATGGTTATATTTGTATTGTGATTGGTACGTTTTTGAGGAAGAAGTTTGCATACATAGCTGGTGAACAAGTGTCTCTCATGAGATTTCAGTAATTTGGTTAGTTGACGAGTACCACATCTTCCCCAAATCTTAATGTGCTATCATGAAAGAAGTTTCCAAAATTGAAGTCCCATTAGCCTAAATAACAATGATATACCTTAACTTTATTCTAAATTTTCATACTATTTATGTTGGTATAGAATTTTCATTCTAGCTTTGTGCTGGCCTTGCAAGGCTTTGTTTTGTTAGGGTTGCGATTTTTAAAAATGTAACTCTTGGATAAAATGACTGTAAAATCAATTTTCCATACTATCTGAATTACAAATGGAAGGGTTTGCGGAGAAACGGACACGGAAGGATGACAACGAATGGGTAGGCACAGTAAGCTGATTGACAGAAGATATATTACAGAACTTCTCCTGCACAGCGCTGAAAATCAAGCATTTTCGTTCTAATGGTATTAAATTATACTTGAAAAATATAAGAAAATTTGTCTCTTACATATTGCACTCGTACCTACCCCCGAGCATTATGAACTGCTACAACTACAAACCAGGCCATGATCGATTTCCTCGCCATTGACCCGTTTCCTCAATCAAATGCAGCTCTCTTCAATACACTGATGAGAACCATAGCATATTTCATCGAGCCTTTGATACTGTGTTACGGTTTAACATACAGAATAAATTAAAGTTTATTTTTTATATTTGTTTGTGGAAGCCTTTTCTAGTTACATTTCAATGTATATATTGGACTGGACTGTATTGTTGAATGAATTAATGCATGAACTTCCATTTACCTACTACTTAAGCGAGGTGGTGCTGAGGGTATGTATATAAATTAGGTTTCGTGTATTCAGAAGTCGGTTTTTAAAAAAAGAGCTTCAATTTATTACACATCTTTACAATAGTAAAAGAATCGGGAGAATGCGAACACACTCCTAGGAGGGGCGACTCAAGACTGCCCGTACAATCGGAACCCGCGGCAAAGCTCGCAAAGCGCTTGACGGGGGTTTTTCCTTCGTCATCTTATTTTTTATCCTTTCTATAATTTACAATATATATAACTTATATGCTCCATCAATGATTACGCAAAGTATAAAGAAACTAGCTCTGTCGATAGACTGAAGAAACAACTATATATATAGGTAGTGTACGAAATTGATTGGGTCAAACTAGACCAAAAGTGGAGCGAAACGCCGCCGACCGCATTGTTCTATTTCAACGCGTTCCGGAGATACGATTTTTCAAAGATTTTAGTCTCAAATAAGATGATAGTCTCACGTGACAAAAGCAGTCTCACAACTAAGTTGAGCGAACTTTGCTTAATATCACTTAATCATCATAATAATAAAAATCAGAATGGCCATAAAATCCACAGAACGAAAAACATTAAAAATAATACTAATAAATAATTCTGTCATATGGAAGAAGCAAATTTTTGAACGACTGAACATAGTGTCAACCAACTTAAGAAACTTAAACTAAGATGAGCAGTTTCATCGTAAAAGTCTGCTTCCTCTTCATCTGCAGCTGTGAGTAGAGCTCTGGATATTTGTTTATGACACCTCTGTACAGATCCAAATCTTCTCTCTCAATCCAATCAACTCCAAAATATTTTTCCAGCAAAACTGCAACGCCCCTCAATTTGGCATCTTTAATACTGACGAACCTGAGTAAAAGTACTGTTCTGCCACGATTGAAAGCGAAAAGAAACAGTTTTCTTACCAACTGATGTATCGAACGTAAAGAAGCGAATTGGCAACTCATCCACTGGAGTAAACAGCCTGTTTTGCGTCTTACCGTCATATTTGAAGCCATTTTCAAGGGAAAAGGAAAGCGTTTTACCACAAACTGATGGCAATGATGCACAGATCGAGAAAAATTCTATTATAAACCACTGCCATCTCAATTTTTGTAAAAATCGTAAAGAAACTTCTGCATCTCAGTGCCTCATACCTGCTTATTTACTCCAATTCAACAACCAGAAGTCGGTTTCACCGATAAACATGCACTGCAGATGAATTCGCTCTAAAAAGTGAAAAAAAAAGAATCTCCAATATAGAAAAACAATTGTTTTGTCGGTGGAAAGGCTGTTCATTTGTTATTCATCTATTCCCCAGTCCAAAACGTGGGAAGGTGGAAAGGTCCACCGGGGTAGAGTAGCGTCTATGAATTTTATTTGCGATTCATGCTCGTAATCTACAACCTCCCCTTTCTCCTCATTCTTCAGCTTTTTTCTCTTTTTCCTACGACGCTTCGTAACCGCTATTCACTCAGGAGTAGAAAAAAAGGACAAAAATGGGCGAAAGGGATCTTTAAAAAAAAGGAAAAAGGTTGTTTCGCTTTATCCTCGATCGCATTAAATGGAGGGAAGGAACAGTCGAATCCTCTAACCCCTCCATACTTTTGCAAAGACCACAGGAAGTTCAATAGAATTTTCACCTTCCCTACCCTGGAAAATGCGATTTCCTGGACTTTGAAGAACACGAGGTGAATTCCTCCCAGCAAAGTTCTTGTTGTTAGGGTCTCGACTGTGGAGGTAGGGGCTTCCTTTGTCGAGCAGTAACCTGGGAATAGTCGTTTTATACTCTCTGAACGGGGAACCGGAACTAAAGCGACCGAGCCATGCAAACAACTCAAAGCATTTAAGGATAATGAATGGGAGATGGCAAATCTCTCAGTTCCCTTGGATATCTTAGATCAAGCCTTTATATTATGTCAGAGTGAAGCTCAATGATATTTTCGAGTTTATACCACACACTAGTTGGTCTAAAACTTCATCAGATTTCGGGTTCCTCACTATCCAAGGAAGGGAAACATTGTGCCTGTTCCAAAAAACCCCAATAGCTTTCTGCATTTCAGAGCTTGTTAATCAATGTTGAATCCGTGTCAATCTATATCTTTTCCTAGATGCCTGTGCCAATTCCTTGACACTCCTAAGACCTTTCTGAATTTGAATTTGATTTTAATTAACTTCTCAGTGATTGTACGATGATCCCTAATACATACAATCGTCGGATCAATAATAACGTGTGTCCTTGAACAATGTGAATTACTAATGATGTCAATTTCGCAAGACACATCAGTCAGATTTCATTCCAATTCAGGGATAGTTGTTGGGTATCGATCGATCAGGATGATCGAAACTTGATTGCGATTGATTGAAGAATATAACTCGCTTATGCCAAAAATTAATTTTGTCACCACGAGTGAAACTTATAGGACAATGAACCGATTTTGTTGAAATTCCATGACATTGTGAGGTTAACTGGAAAATGGTCCTTTATTAATCCATGGTCATCTGATGAACAGAATGATTGTAATATTACCGATACTAATACACCGATTTTAGTGACATGATTTGGGATTGTGCCGTGCCCTTAGTTGGTTCCCACATACATTAAAAAAATGGCAGGAGGTAAGCATCAGATATCAACACTCCAAAAGTTTCACTAACAACATTATAATGGATGTTTAATTTTTCCTCATTTTTTGTTCTATTGAAAAACTACTAAAAAAGATACAATCAACCGTCCCGAAGACCGTTTCCAAGGAGGAAATAATGCGAATGGCTGAGTTAGAATCTCCGTTTTATATCAGGATTCTAAGGAAGGAAAATGAAAGAATGATGTGCACGGAAAGAAGAACCATTAAAAAAGCGAAGATACTGGCTCAAGACCCAAGCGAAAAAGGAACTCTGAAGAATACCTTGCATCAAAAGCTCGGCTGTTGGGTGGGTCGGGAGGAATAGAGAGATGTTGAGTGAAACGAGAAGGATGTCTCCCAGTAATTAGTGAGGCGACCATGACATGAGTGACGTTGGCTATACGAAGGCAGTTCAAATCTTTTCTTATCGTTATTCAGGTGAATGTGAAGCAAAGAAGAAAGAAATTATATAGAAAAAAAATACTAAAATGAAAAACGTAAATAAAGAACGAAGCAACCTTTTCCGCGTGATGGAGTTCAGGAGCATCCTCCCTAATAAAAAAGGCTTTTCTTTTCTGTTCATTTTCTTTCTCGTTCCCGTGTGACTTTTTCCACTTTTTTCCCATGGCTGACAAGATGGATTTTTATATCTGACAGCCTATTATACAGCCCCTCTTTGAATGGGAAAGTCTCATAAGGTGATGCGACAGCGACAGTATGATTATGAAGAAATAAAAGTTTATCATCATGAATCGTGGATTATGATTATGAATTATGGATTATGATTACATCACTCATCAATTATGGAGAATTAACAAAATTCTGCAATCAGGTAGAATTTGATAAATTTATCGCTCCCGTCGCAATTGCGATTAAACCTTCAAGAGATTTTCATCATAAATATAAATGAGGAACATATACTGGGGTTTTTTAGAAAACGTCCTTGAAATGTTAGAATAATATAATTGGCTAACGGCAACCACGTTTTTAATATACTTTCATTGGCTTTTGTAAGTGCTTGATTCAAAAAGGTTTTCGGACTGTTGGTCCGTCATGATCTTCAAGATATTTTTCCATCTCTTTGTTGAGTCGATAGCTAACCCACATTTGTATTAGTAACTCAGCATCTCCAAGGATGCAAGTAATGTACATATAAAGATTACATTTCGAAAGGAAATACAGTACATATTAATAGAATGGTAGAACTGAATAACAATAAGGTTCAAAGACTCACCGACAAGTCGCCACCGTAGAACGGGTGGATAACAAACGTTTCGTTCCCCACGTGTATGACGCCGGAAACTCCGTTGCACGTGTGAAAGAAACTAGAAGTGCCTCCAACACCTGATATGTTCATGGGGGGTGAGGACGTAATTATCAATCCTGCCCTAAGGGCCGCCTCATGAGTGATAAGGTTTATTTCACTACCTGTATCAAGGATGGCTCTTGACCGGTGCCATTTTCCGCCGGGGTTGCGTATTAAAACGCGAGCTGTTGGGATTATTGCTCGATCATCTCGGGCTTTAATGAGTGAGCGACAAGAGGAGATAAGAGTGGAAGATGGGTTAGAACAGGGAGGCACCGGTCGGCCGAATCCTCAATCTGAGGAAGATGGAGGAGGAGATTGATTAGGAGGTTGATCATTTGTCGAATTATTATAGAGGTTCATAGAGGGGTTATCAACCGAGGGTAAAGGAGGCCAGGAGTTACGATGGTTATCCCAAGACTCGAGGGGTTGGTTTGTTCTATGGTTAGGGTTACAATAGGATGTTACAGAAGCATAATTGGAATTTTGATTCGAAGGAGAGGGAGTACTTACGTTAGTGGCTGAGGGCATCGATTTTTGTGGGAACGGTAACGTGTTGGTACGGGTTTGGTTTTGTCCATATCTTTGGGGATTTTGATTTCTAACGGGGGGTTTTTGAGGATACTGGGCTTTAGATGTAAAGCGAGACTGGTTTCCAATTTTAGGGATTTTACAAAACTTTGACAACCCTTAAAGGGCACTTTAAATTAAGTGAGAGAGCTGGCTCAAGAATTGGGGCGTTGCCGGACCAACATGGATTTCTCCTGAAAATTTCAGATCTTTTGCTCCAGCCGTTTGGGAGAAATCGTGCGTACGGCGCGCCGTGCGGCGTGCGGCGTAAGACGTATGGCGGACGGACGGAAATTTTTTTATGGCAGATTCGGATTCTACACCCTTTGAAACGTAAACCATGAAATTTTCAGGGGGGGGTTAGAATTTTTTTTCAAGAGCGATTACAATGGTTTATTATTGAATAATAAACCAACAATTGGAGTTAGACGAGCAGTTATTCACATTATGCGTGCTAGCCAAACAATTCCAACATAACCGGAAGGTTCCGACAAGTACCCTACGCTCGGCTACAGCCAACCGCCTGAATTCGGGGCATATCCTCAGAGGGTGCATCCGTCTACACATCTGACAGGGAAAGCGGATTTGAGTTTGAGGAAAAGGAGTTCTGGAGATGCCATGTACCATCGAACTGTACATGATCTGATTTTCACTAACATTCTCATGAGGTGGACAATTTGAAGCACAACTCTCAACTTGACCTTCACCATCTTGGTACAGCCCCAAATAACTACCATCTCGATTAGGATCTTCTTGTAAATGAACAGACAAGACGACTCTTCCACTTATTCACGTATGTAAGATCCACAACATTGAACAAGCTTGCTTCCAAATCGATTCCCACTCAACTTCGAAAAATTCACCGCCGAGTGCTTGTTTCGCCGTTTTGCCGATGCTCAGGAAGAGTTCTCGGAGGTTGAAAATTACATCTCAGGAAGCGGTTTCTTCTACCATTCAAACGATTTCTATGCATGATAATCAAACGTTTTCATCTAAACCGTCAAGGATTCCCTCAAACCGTCCTAGTTATTCACTTAAATCTAAAACATATAATGTACTTCCGATATTGTATAATTGTCTCTCGAGTCATTATCCGCTGTTTTCATCGATTGGGGCAACCTCTACTTTCGATAATTCCTCACATCCTTCTGCAATTTACACTGCATCTAAACAACACCCTGATAACGACCTCCATAAACTTTTAGAACACCTTTACCACATTGACGATACTCCCTCTGCTCCCAAACTGTGTCCTCTACCCAGGATAGTCATTGCTTCTGGTACTTTTTTGGAAATTACTGCTGCTACCGGCGGCAGTATGTTTCGAGCATCAGTTCAAAAATTGAACCAACACCGTTGGAGCTTAGGGAATCCCGTAGAACTACCTAACCATTGTTAGCAGTCCTTTGGACGCTAATTACTCCACAACTACAGCTCAGTAATCCACCCAGGTTTTCCCCTTCCACTTTTAGACATCACTAAAACCGCAAAACAGTTAACCCCTCAACTGTACCTCTCATTTTAACCACCATCCATAGCCCCACAGTCACTCTTCAAAATCTATCGCACCTTCCAGAACATTTTTTCCCATCACGGGGTTTTCCCCCAGGAATTCCCTCCCCATTCAACATGATACCCCCCTCTGGGTATGCACCTACAGAACTTTGGAGGTGGACATATTTTCTTAGGTCACTTCTGCTTCAGTGTTTGAGTTACACAGTCCTCTGACTAATCACTTAGTAGTATCTATAAGATAGCTCCGTTTTTAACCTATGCATCCAAGTACTATATTGTAAATATTCGTGTAAAAAGTAGTGTTAGTTTTTCTTTCAAATATATTTATCTATCTCCAATCTACGACTTCGTCATTGATTTGAACCGTGCTCTAAATTGCACTACCTGTGGAGACGGTCAAACGCTGAAACCAGGAGAGGTAACAAACAAAAGGGAAGAGGAATTACGTCCTTCGGCCAAAAGCATGGATACAGCGGATGATTCTCCGATACAACCTGTTAGGAGAAAAGTAAGACTGGGCAATCATTTCCCTCACCGCCTTCATTGGACGGTGTCAGCAAAAACCACATAACTATGCAGCACTTTTCAATGTGGCCCCATGAGAATTGAAACTGCGACTGACAACATGTAGTCTGATACCCCACAGCTCTCCAATCTAATGTACACCCTCTTTTTTTGAATGTATGGCCTTTTTAAGTCCTGGGGTGACTTCCACGATCCAGTTCGTTCGGTCCATATCTCACTTATCTGTATTGAATTTTGGTTTAAAGGAACTATAAAAAAATTCCCTCGAGCCCTTAATAACAACATTTTGTTTAAAGGTAGGCCCCTTGATCTCAATTTTCTGTAGGTCACTAGGGACACCAGAGATCCGAACGTGTGAATTTCTCCCCTTGTAAATCTAGTTCAATTCAATTATACATTAAATTCAATGTCTTGGAACACATGTTCCAAGCCATATTTACTTGAACAGTAAGTAATGAACCTTGATGTACTTCAGTGTACAACTCTGCGGTAGATGTTACGTAATTTATTCATGATTCTCATTGAAATAAAGCCTCGTCTCGGGTATCGAACAATAATATTACAGCACAAACTCAGCTTCTCATGGCCGGTCGATTGGACTGTCTCAATAATCAAAGCCAATTGTGTTCATGAACGAGCGAATATAAAATCTATTCATCGCTGTAAGCAACTATTATGGGTGAATAAACTAAACATTATAGAAAACTCATCGTGGGAAGCAATGGCTTGTACAAAAAAGAATTTCATTGCATAACGGAAGATCTCGTATACTTGCTGGTCAAGAACTTCCCAGGAGCTGGATACAGCCAGCGAATACAGCAAAAGGCGCAGATGAATCTTTCGAGTGGCTAGTTCTCACAAGGCTCATGCTTAAGCGTCTTAGTGACATGCAAAGTTTAATCAACCACCTTCAAACCCAAAATGGCAAAATGAATTAAATAACAAATGATAATTTTAAAAATATCTAATCAGCTATTTATCTACGATGGGTTTGATGGTTGGCCTACGTCTCTTAACAGTAAAGAATGTATTCAAGAGACTCTAAGAGCTCAACTGTGGAGACCATCAAGAGAGAGGCCACCCTCATAATTAAGGCCTCAAGGCAGTACAAGTTCCGATATCGATGCCTACAAGGGCCGAAAACTCGGATACTCCAGGAGCTGTTTTAGAAGCAAATTGGCACGAAAGGGGGAGACATGAATGAGGGATAGGGGTCGTAGGTAGTTGGTGGGCCAAAACGTTTAGGAACTTCCTATTTGGCGGTTTCGACTGAAGAACATT
This sequence comes from Creontiades dilutus, assembly GCA_031894815.1. Taxonomy (NCBI): domain Eukaryota; kingdom Metazoa; phylum Arthropoda; class Insecta; order Hemiptera; family Miridae; genus Creontiades; species Creontiades dilutus. The sequence continues at coordinate 42,161 of JAVIWC010002458.1, read as the reverse complement.
TATCACGCTTAATCGCTTACACGGATCCCGTTTCACCTAATGGATTACACCTGTTTCAGGAGCCCTCCCTGTCGTTTAGCTTGGAAGCCGATGGTGAAAAGTACTAGTCCCCTGTCATTTGAATAACGGATCTTACTATAAAGAAAATTAAGTAATTGAGATAAGATTAAAATAGTTATCATCAAAGGAAGTTAGGGTATGGAAGCAATGGGTCGAATTTTACCTTCAAATGGAATTTTAGTGTTAGGGAAATATTTCATCCTAGCTAGGTGATTACAAATCATTTTTCAGTAAAGATTTTCCTTACTGGTTCGTAAATCAGTAGAGCATACAAGTTAGCTGTGTAAACTAGAGATATTTGGTGTGAGGGAGTTAATTTAGAATGGGATTTTGTGCTGCAGTACGCATAGACACTATAATCAAAAATGTTAGAGCATCCGATAAACTAAAATGGAGTGTGAACCTTTTCCAAACATTTAGCTCTAATCTAGGTCCAAAGCTTTTGGTTACAAGTTTTGGCATTCACGGTTGGAGGTAGTGGGCTTCATTCTCGTAGGATCTCATCCAATAACTAGGATGCCAGTCGGAACTCTCCAGTGCAGTTACGTAAAAAAATGGAAATCGAACTTTAACTGATAAAACGAATTCGTTTGATTAATAAAACTACCTGAAATTATCGCAGGAATGTTTATTATTTCTGTATTATACAACCCATCCATGTTAGTTATTCCAATTCCAATCTTTCCAAGGATTCACACTTCTACCAATCATTTAGAATTCAACTCTTGTTGGATAGTATCCGAAATTCATTCTCATAGGACATGCAGAGTTAATCGAAGGAAAATGTCTACTAAGCTAATGAAGGATATGAGTTATTATCTTAATTGTTTTCTTTATAGGTAACTTGATTGTATAGATCGCTAATATGTATAAATAATAATAGAAGAAGTGCTCATTTTTATCAAGAAAAGAAAAATCGAAAGTCACCAAGGTTATAAGACAATGCATCCTTCGAAAATCAATACAAATAGTCAGGGGTGATATGTGTTGCAAATATACGCAGCAGACTTCAAATTTTAGGCATTCCTCTGAAGTACGGATACTGGAGTTGAACCAGGAGGATGTGAGACACCTATATGTATATGAGAAAACAAATAACAGAATACTAATCTGTTTCAGACCGTTCTAAGACAGAAACCGTAAAAAAATATAGGAGTATGAGTGAGTCTCATAAATTTTTTCAAAGCTGCCCAGCCTGCCATTCTTAACTGATTTTCTTAAATCTTTGTTTGTCCGATTCCAATTTCACGGTAGTTGCGCAATGAATCTCAAAAATTTCGAATGTCATGACGTAGGATCAGGCATTGGATGGGTTTATTAAAAAAAATTCGGTTCATTCGACTTGTTTTATCGACGCCGCTCAGCCTTTATTTCTCAACGATTTTGGTGATTTTTATTTCTTCGGTACCGATTTCAGTCTACTTGTGCAAAAAACCTCGGATAGTTTGCTTTTACTTTCAAGATGGGGAATGGAGGAGGTAAACACCGATCCTTCCAAACGTTGCTCAGGCCAATATTCTCAACCGATTCATGACATTATTTTTTTGATCATCTAAGATTTGGGGATTCAAACATATTTCAAAACTTTCAGTTTTCATTATAAAATGGGGTGAGAAATCGTGATATCTTCAATATTCACCTTCTAGAATCGTGCCAAAGAAGCTTGGAGGGAGTTTTGGAAAAGATTGAAAAATTGGATTGATGCAATTCGTGGGCAGTCTTGACTTCAAAACAAAGGTGTGGTTCAAGGATCCATTCAGCAGACACACGGTCAAAACGCCTGGTGGACTGTGATTTTCTTCGATTATTTTCTTTCAGAAGGCTTTTCAGAGAATGCGAATGATTTTTTGTGAACCTTACCATCGGACGATTTCAAAGCATTTGGAAATAAATGTGGCCAAAAATCTGTACAAATCGGAAATCACATCACACGTATTCTAGCCATCTACAGGTTACCCTTTGTGATCATGCTGAGCTAAGGCCTCACCGTTGCTGTTATGGCTTTGGAGAGGCTTGAATAAATCAGATTCTTTAGTTTGCTAACCTCCGTATGAGATCAACGAGGTAACTCCGTGCAAATGTGAATGCGAGAACATGGAGGGAATGGGCGAATTCATTAATGGCAGCGATGAATATGAAAAATCAGAAGGAGCAGTTCGGCAGATGGGCAGCTTATCCAAATTAAAAACTGGGTGTGGTCCTATCTTAAAGAAAGCGGGGACTCTGCCCTAAACTGCAACCGCAATGGACAGGGCCTTAGGGTGTTTCAAAAACATGAATGAGGTAATGTGCAAAAAGATGAGGGGACGCCCAAAAAGTTTGTTGTAAGCATTGAAGAGAAGTATAACGAAGCTAAAAAGATGAGAGGGAGCAGAGCGAAAACAAATGTTACTAAGTTTGTTTCAAGTACCTAGATGTTTATATCTAACTAAATTTATTCAGTATGTGAATGGACTGTGCCTGATTCGTGAAGTTGATTTGAGAGGTGTTACAGTAATGTAGTACACTAGAATCATTGAATAATCGAAGCTGGAAAAACTAGACTCGAATCGTTGGTTCTCAATGTGTACACAAATAACTTCTGTTTTGCTAAATTTCTGTGATCCATAATTTACAAAAATTTAATGAGGTGACATCTGAAATGAAATGCAGGGTCAGACAATGAGACAATTATCACGGGAACAAGAAACTAAGATTAAACATTTTGGAAAGGTTTGGTTACTAATTTTCAATCAGTTAATAGGAAAATTTCTTGTACTTGAACGTTTTCAGACAAATTCAACTCCTCAATTAGATCGTATACCAACTTATTTATCACGAACACTATCTAATTGATGGCCATTAAGTTGGAATAATATGGTGTTTATTCGAAAAACTGCTGTAGGTATTGGAACATTTTGAGAAGATACAGGAGAAAAATCTTGCACCTGAGGGCAAAGGAAAAGAGAATGAAGAGGACTGATATACAAGAAATAGGAGGAAAACCAAGGGGACCAAGAGACGGCTAAAGAAGGTGGAGGTAACTTGAGATACATCCTCATGAACATTTCATGAGGACAGCTATTGATTCAGAAATCTGATGAGACAATTGTTAACCAAATACGGGAGCGGGGTTCCCGACCCATTTGGAAACTCATGTCACGAATTTTTCTCACTATTTATATCCGAACGTTCCGGTTTATCGACTTTTAATAGGTTCGTCCTGCGACTCGTAATAGTAGCATACTTTTCAGATATTTGGTGTTCAAGTGAAACCACTAGTTAACTCTTCATCCTTCCATAATATGTAAGTATTTAAAAAATGAACGTATTTGAATGCGATGAACTGAACAAGAAACATTTGAATTTTTCCGGCGAACCGATATGTGTGGTGTCCCATACAGAAATTTTTCAACGGTCAACCCAACCACCACGTAGGTTCATATCAGTAGAAGCAAACATCGTAAATGGTCCAAGAATGGATTGAATCATCGGCATTAGTTTAGGTAAAATTATTAAGCTGCAATTTTTTTTAACGATTCCAATTCTCACACATTGACTTATTATTTTTTAAATAATGCTTAACCGTTTGTCTCATTCTGAGGTTTGAGGGGTCACTTTTAGATACAAAAATGGCGATGTTTTGGTATGGGTGAATGATGTGAAACCATCGCAGTTGATTTCGGCTCAAAAACTACTAGGAAAATACCCTCCACATTCCTGTGTCAGTAAAAACTTTGAAAAACACGTTTTTCTCCAATTTTTGAACCATGGAATTTATGCATGTGAGAGGATCGGATTGGCTAGAAATTATGACCAAACAGACCACCAGCGGAGTTCATGTGCGAAAGAAAGGATTTTTTACATCAGTTTCAAGACCCTCTATGGCCCACGATTCGCAGATTTTAAATTTTTGAATACACAAATTTTGCTAGCAACACAACAACAATTACAAACGGTTATAGAAGCTAATGATAATAAAATAATAAGCCAAATATTCTGATTTCGGGGTGATAAACCAAAAATCAGAATATCGAAATGTTTCGAAATAACACTAGTGTTTTAACTTCGTTATTGCCTGACATCCCTTCGATGATTCCAATGAGCGATCTCAGACCTCTTTGCGATCATCTGTTTGCTCTTCCAAAGGAAACTTTGATAGAAGAGAAAAAACGTAAATGTGAATATGAATGTGGAACGGTTTCAACACACTAAAAGTCGTCTAGTAAACTGCAACGATTGAACCAGCTGATATAATTGCAATGGAAATATCTTATAAAAAATCGTGTTTATTTGAATTTTTTGATATATTTGAATATTATCAAAGCGTAGGTACGTTGATTAATTCAATAATTCTGTTCGATAGTCTGAATTATGGAAAGCAGTGAGCTAATTTATTTTCTTATAGATCTGGGATGCTTAAGTAAGAAACGGAGCTGTTTTGGGAAATTTAGAATACAACAAGAAATATTGAATTCTTAGTGATCAGTGGAGGCTCCTTTGTTTTAATTCCGTTCCAAATTGATCTACGATGATGAGATATGGATGGTACTCAAGGAATTAGAACAGAACTAAAGTGCAGGAAAGGTGCAAACCGCTGACTTTATACTTGTTCTGTACATAGACGAAATTAAAATGTATCTCCTTCTTGCAGACATATACAAGTCAATTACAACGAATGGAGACTTTACTGGACAGCTGAAGGATCGTTGTAGATCATTTCTTCCCTAATCGGTCCAAAGTGCTGAAAAACAAATGGAGCTCTTTTGAAGGCATCTAGAATACAATTATAAGATATGTAGATGCTAGAAGACGAGGTTATGTATGTATCCACCAGATCAAACACATAGTGTGGAATAAATCACGAAGGTCAAATATTGCTATATAATGTTTACATTCATATGTAATCTAGAATGAATAAAGATATCAGCAAATTCCCGTAATGGAGAGAAAAGCTACAGCATTAGCAACACCTGTGGTCGTGTTTCTGCTGCTTTATTCACTGATGAAATAGTCCGTTTCCGAATTCAATTCATTCCCCTAAAACGTGAGGGGAGCTGGAAGACAGTAAAGAAAGCCGAAGAAGGGAAATTCGTTTAAGCGGCAGTGGGGCCATGGAGACTCATTAGATGGCAAAGGAGCAAGTAGACGTTGTAATTGCAACGGCGATGCTCACAGGAGGTTAGGAGTCGTTAAGGAGACTTTTACGCCCAGGAATGAAGCAGGTCCTCCCCCAAATAGATAAGGAGGAGGAGGTCGAAGGAGTTACAATCGAGTCCTGAGTTCAGGGTTAAGGGTTAAATAAAACGTAAGGCGAAGGCTTGTGAAGGTTCCAACGGGCACAATTTAATAAGAAAGGCCCTTCCTTAACGGTCCTCGTGTGTACGGATCCTTTTTCCGCGCACGGCCGCGTCCTTTAAGGGCTTAACAAAGAGCGAGGGGAGACGTCGAAGGCATTGCAATTATTTTTTTCTCCCTCCCTTATTTGTAGAATCCTTCTTTATTGTTGGGTGGTAGAGGGTGGTATTGAGAATAGAAAAAAGGATGGTGGAAGAAGGGTAACGTAATCATTCTCAAGTAACCGACGGGAGTATTTTTATTGTTTAGAGTAAAAGTAAACTGAATCGACAAGCAACCGAAACCAAATCAATTTTAGACTAAATGCGTTTCGAACAACTCGTCGGATCATTCAACAATAATTAAATTTAACTTATAAAATGGGTATCAATTCCCTTGTTTTACCATCTAAAAGATATGAAAGTGTGAGACGAATTCGGAGAAATATAAATATAACACGTTTGAATCTGATAACACTGGCTTATCATGTTCAATAATCATTCCGCATGATGTTCAAGAAAATTCGCATTTTCATAACTGTGTGGCTTGTATTCCAGACATTTTCTCCGAAACTTCTGGACATAAGTTTATGAAATTTCCGTCAAAAATCAAGCATTGATCTGTAATGAGTAAGTAATCTCATCGTTGTCTTCAATAAACCTATTGGATAATATTTAAGGGTTGAAATATTAAAAGATCGAAACATCAAATGCTTTTGATATGAGATGATAGAAGGTTGATTGATTCAGATAGAAACTATTCCGTGAATTGAACAAAATCTCTCGGTTTGCTGTTGGCTCCCGGTTAGTAAAAAATCGGGTCACCTTTAAAGCGAGGACTGAGCGCTAACTTCTCGACTTTACTGTATTATTAATAAGATATGAATGTTTTATTTTGCTTTTTCCGTATTATGAATTGATAATTGAAATAATTAAATAAGACCCGCAGCTGGTACAACTCTTTGATCACGTTGGATACTAAGGAAACGAATATACTATTCACAATGCTGCCTCCCAAGCTTCAATCCATAGAGTAGGAGGTCGAGGAGAGGAAGCGGAAGTATCGCTTTTCCTTTGCAGTTCAGTAATCCGTGTTTTATAGAAACAAGGAGCAGTGGGTTGTATTGTGTGACGATTTTTTTTTTACTTCCTAATAGCTAGATGAGACGTCATCTCAAGTATGGCGGGCAAGAGCTCGTAGGTAGCGAAACCATTCTGGTTTATTTATTTCCAGCAATTAACTTTGTAAAACAACATGAAAAAACAAAACAAAAAAACTTCAATCTCCCCCTGAATTTGATGGTTTACGTTTCAAGATAACTAGATTTCCTGTAAACAGTCTAAAGCTGTTCCGAAAAAATTCTAGACTATCGTTTGAGAAATACAGCTAAATACGTATCCAAGTACCAGAATGTGCCCATAACCTCGACACTCAGTTTAGATAATTATCTGCACTCCACTGATCTTCGTAGGAGGGCTAGCCGATAAAAAGAGAATAAACCTTTGTATAATGACTTGCAGCGTTTTTACACTCAGGCTCAGGAGATATATTTGTGGGGTGCGGATGAATGAACTTCCAGCAAAACAATCTTATTTAGTTCCTAAAAATAAAAGGTAAGCAGTTGAAAAATAAATCAATAACTGTATGAACTTCATACGTATTATTAATACATTTATACATTGATGAAATGAATTGACTCTAGTAAAATTTGAATGAAAATACATTTTAGTCATTGGGGTTGATGTTGGAATTACAGGTCAATGATAATTTTGTGTGATATTTCTTAAACCTATGTCCTTGTAGGATGGAGGGAGCAGAATAGGTGTTGACTCTCCCTAGGGTGTGGGTGTTCATCCTGCGAGGCCACAAAGTGTTTATCCAATTCGGATAGGATCAGTAGAACAAGCGTTTTTGTTTTATGCTCCTCCTCTAACTTACTCTAAAATTTTCTCGTTTTTCTCTTTAATTCTTTCAACTAGGTTATCACAAGATCATCATTCAACACGAATTCCTGAAATTCAACACGCAAGACAAGGTATGCACTGCAAGCTTTGGTACGTACTCTGGCTGGTCTTTAGCTGTATGTTCCAACGACGCCTAGAAAAGTAGCCACTTCATATATTCAAGGAAAGTATATCCATTACATCGTGATATTATCAAGAGAACTTTTCACACCCATTGGTAAAGCATCCTTCCTTTTCTTTTGTTCTGTTTACAAAGATTCAATAATAGAAATAATAACGTGAAATTACTAAGGAGGGACAAATTTAGATGATGGGAAACAAAATAAGTTCTTCCTTTAAAAAGGCAGGTTTTTTTTTACGCATTGTACAACGTTATTGGAAAGTGTTCATCTCTGGCTGTTGAGAGACTCCCCGAAGCTATTGATATGCCTTTTTCGAGACTGATACTGTTGAACGACCGCACCCGAGCTTTTTTGATTTGTTCCCCTCCTCAAACGGACTTCCCCGTTCCAGCTCTTCAAACAGATGACTCCAGCTCCGCGGTGAAAAGCTTCTAATTTAACCTGAACTGAAGTATCACAGGGGGAGGGCGACCCTTGAAACTGGAACGAGTGGGACGCTGTGAGCTTATTGAAATTCGATCTGGCGGCGATTAAGAGCTGAACGAGTCACGCGGATTGAGCCAACCCATTTGATAGGTACGAACAGGTATAAATAATTCCTTTCTATTCGTGTTGCCACATTGGCGCGGTTAGCTCGTTAGTCGAGAGTTCTAATTAAAATACCACTTCAGTGTGTGTATATCATCGTTTAAAATTCCTATCTATATGCCAATAATGTTATATTAGTTTTCATTAACTTTTATACTTATATGTTGTTATGCACAGGAAGTATACCAATTATTTATTTTCAATAATGAACTTTTGTAATTGATAAATGAACCTATTTTTAACCCGTCTCCTTCAAATTCGTTCGTCAACGTTTCAACAGAAGTTCAGTTGAAAACATGAACCAAAGATTTCACTAGAATTTTACGTTTTACAGCATTCTAAAATAATTTTTGACTCGCTATGTGTCTGTTCGTGTATACACAAATCTACGAATCCACCGACATACCTAGAACAGAATGCGGATTACCTGAATACCCTAAAATCTAGAGTGGACAATTTTGAAGGTATTATTCTCGTTTCGCGACTAAAACTTTCAAGGTCCTAACAGACTCATAAATTCAAACCATATATTAATCTGCAATACTTGAATAGTATTTGTAAGAGTTTTCATATTATAGGTGGTGGTCTTAGAAAGAATACTCAAGTTTAAAAAAGAGATACATGAAGGTTTTCAATTGGCATGGGTGAGTAGATCCAACCTGTAACATGACATCGTATCATGACCATACGTACCAACAGTGCCTGACAATGCGATAATCATATCAAAAAAGGTTGCACAACGTTTTCCATTGAGGACAGATTTGAGGCGATATAGGTAAGCACCACTTAATTCAACAACAGCTTTGTGATAATTTTACCATAATTGCAGGCTATAGGACAGTGATAATGACTGTTGCAGTGATGATGTTCAACACCTTAAGTGACATTCACTATAAGCCACAGTGATGGGAGTTTTTACTAACCAATACCTCAGGTTCCTTGATTTGACAGTTGAATACAAAAGGCTACAAAAATCAATAAAAACAAATAACACACTTTGGTAGTGATGGGTTAAAAGGGAGCCGGCAGAAAGAGAAGGAGGCAGACACTAATGAAATGTAAATGCGAGGCAAATCCCAATTTACGTTGGCTTTGATTAATGGTTTGGTTACCAGTGAATAATGGCTGTTAAATATTAATTGAATGTTAATACCATGCAAACTCCGGGAGCGGAAGTGATGAGAGAAGGGAGGGAGCTGAGAAAGTATGACGTGAACCTCGTCAGACATACCTAGCCCAAGGGTTTTCCGCTTTTGTTATTCGGCCATCATCAATTCAAATTAGTTCAAAGACAAATGCGGGACAATTTTCAAGTGCCTGCCGGTGCAAAAATATTTTCCGGAGTCATTTCATATTTTATTCAGTTGTTTCTTAAATAGAAATGCCCCATCAAACATGTCTTCGAAATTAAAGTTGAATCGTATTCTTGAGATGAAAAAGACCAAATTTCTGAACAGCTCTCTGAGTAAGTCTGTATAATGTTGAAATCATTAACTCAAATGCCTACTTCTAAACTTAAAGTACTATTTCTATTTCTAAACAAGCAAATAATAACAACAACAACAATGAAAATGTTGTAATAGAGAAGGAGTGGAACAATGGTTATGCATCCATATTGTTTCGAGTATTTACTTGAAATATGCGGGTCCCTTGGATGGTGCTTTCATCTACCTGCTCAAAAAGCCCTAAATACCGTTGAATGTAGGAGATCCTTGTACATAACTACACAATACTTGCAAATATCCCCAGCATTCCTAATCCGTTAATGGACTTCTCTAGTAATTCTTCAAGACCCTTATTCTTGCACCCGATTTTCTGACTTCTTTCAGAAGAACTTGGTAGATGATTTTATAAGCGGTGTTTAATGTAACTGAAACGTTACAACATATAAGTCTCCACTTGTTTAACGTATCCTCTATTTTCGTTCGTGATTATATTCTTATGTGCTTCAGTGTCGAATTTATCGTAAATACGTTCTGTAAATAGTAGTTTTAGTTTCTTCATAATACACCACATTGATCAACATACTCGTTTTAGTAATCGATTGAATACGAGAATTTGAGAGAGAGTGAGAGGGGGGAGAGAGAGAGAGAGAGAGAGAGAGAGAGAGAGAGAGAGAGAGAGAGAGAGAGAGAGAGAGAGAGAGAGAGAGAGAGGGGGGGGGAGAACAAAAACACTGGTCCTTCCAGCCGGATATCATTCATTGCACTTCACCTGATGCACCTGCCACACTTATTTTAGAATGATTCTCGGGATGGTAGAAACATGCAGTGGTCACCAGACGAACGACAACGAGGATGGTGACAATGGAGAACTCTCCGACTCTCTGTCTGAACAACCCACTAATTCTGGAACAGTGGCTATTAACTATCATCTCCATTCAGATTTAGTAGTCAATATCGAAACGAGGCGGCTATTAACCTACTCACGTAAGCTCTACAACGTCTTAAAATCTTGTACCAATATCAACTCCCAATCCTCCTTATAGAGCTTTTCTGCCGAATGTTTATTCCGCCGATTGACCGAAGCTCAAAAACGAGTTCTTAAATCGGAAAGGTTATACCACATATGAGTGACTAATCGCTAATTACGAAATGGTTTTGATGCTGTTTCGTGCCAGTTGGATCGTACATCACAAGTAGTAGGTCAATACGTTTTCTCTCTTGGAAGTCCTCATACCCGATCATCTAACTCCCAGCTCTTCTCCATACCCTAACCACGATCCCTCAGTCAATGAAACAACGTAATTTCTTGGTCGGAACAATCCCCAAGTTCTCAGCAAACATAACCGAATTCAATTACTTCCGAACGGTGTTTGATAAAGCACCTCAATCTCTGGACATCTCTACTCCCAAAAAACTAGCTTGTGTACGAGAATCTCTGTCTGCGCACCCTCTGGCTGTCGTTAATAACTTAATAAATACGGATGCTGACGATGATCGGGCGTACGAGGCATTAACAAGAAAATATTCTAGTAAAGGAGGGTAGCAATGGCGGCTCTAAAAGTCTTCCATGATGTCAAACCTGTGAAGAGTAACGCAGGTACTGACGAAATTAGTCATTTTTATCACAAAAAACTAAAACAATAAGATCCCTTCCTGATCTCAGCGACTTCAGGGATTATCATTTATCATATAATCAACTTCCGTCCGATCTAAGACAAGTCTCACAAGACGTACCCTGACTCGGAGATTATCCCGAAGCTCAGTGATCTAGTGAATTCCCTCCACTCACGAAGTGATCAAAGGAGTGCTCGATCATTTGTCAATGAAGTCCCTCAATCCTGGAACTCTACTATCCAATCAAACCTTCCGATGAGGAACCACTTAACCGGACCCTCACAGCGAAGATGAGCGATATTCACGAGGAATTCGTAATCACCAGTTCAAGACAATTGCTTACGTAAGTCTGATCAGTTCATTACTAATTTATCGTGACTATGTACAGTCTTCTCGGACCCCGAACTTTTGTCACAATAAAAGTAGGCATTCAGCTGCTAAAACCAAATTTTGTAATCATCTACTTCGAAACCATGTTAGTAAAAATCACACGAACAGTTCAATGGTAAATTACTCACCAAAACCTACCTATCCTTAAGCTCAACTCCGATTCTCCTACCAAATTTGTAAATAATCCATCCCTTAAAAAATGCCCTGAATTCGGAAGATATGCAGTCTCCCAACGTAGCGTTGTGGTTAGAACTCATAGGTTTAATCAGAACTCACAAAGTGAACACCTGTCCTTGAAATTCAAATTTTTTTTCATGCGACGGTCGCCACTACACTTTCCATCACCATGATAATGACAATCAATCTCAATTTGTTACAAAGCCAATTTCCAAATATATTCCAATTAGCGTCATAAAAGTCCCAATGTCGCATCAGTAACTTTTGACTATAACTGGATCAATCAGTTGTTTTTGTTTTGATCGTAACCTAGCGATGTAGTGAATGAGGATGCAAATGTTGGCAGCATAAGATCATGCCATACATCGAGAATGGTTTGAGCTTCAGACCTGGGGAGGGGATCATTCCATTCCTCATGGAAAGTTCTTTGAAAAAAAGTCCATATTTAGGCCGCCTTGATTTTTTTGAGGTTTTTAGGGATTTTACAAAACTTTGACAACCCTTAAAGGGCACTTTAAATTAAGTGAGAGAGCTGGCTAAAGAATTGGGGACCAACATGGATTTTTCCTGAAAATTTCAGATTTTTTGCTCCAGCCGTTTGGGAGAAAACGTGCGTACGGCGGACGGACGGAAAAATTGTTATTGCTGATTTGGATTCTACACCCTTTGAAACGTAAACCATGAAATTTTCAGGGGGGGTTAGAAATTTTTTTTTTAAGAGCGATTACATGGTAATGAACCAAAAGGGTATACGAGGATAGCCTGAGTAAGACCTGTACAGGATAAAGCAAAACATGGTTTATCTCAACAATAAAAATGAATGCTTAAAGCTTTGGTATGTCTTCACTAAGGGGGATCGGTAGTTTAAAGAGTCTTAAACTTGTCAAGGTGTTGGAGTAGATATGAGCGCGGGTGTTCGAGTGGAGAGATAAAATGTTTTCTCTGTTCCCAGAATTCCTCCGGTTCCCTATGTGTGGGTGTTTCATAAGGTGTTTGGATTCTAAAGGCTTCTGATTAGTTTTCTGAAAAGGAAAAACGAAAAGTTCGGGATGTGAGAAAATTGGACGGTCTTACGATCACTTGGTTTTCCCGGTAACATTTTCGTTCTTTAAGGGTTCAAAGTTATAGGATTTGACCAAATCTCTCTTTGAAGTATTGTAAAAAACATAAAGTTGTATATGAAGAAATTTTAATGCGTGGGCAAGATTGTTAAAGTGGTACACTTGAAAAGTAAAGTGGCGCAGTATTCGTGCCCATAGCCGTGTAAGGAGTCAGGCTGGTAGTTTTCGTAATAACAATATGTTCATTGGCCGCTGGTAGATTCTTTGATTTTATGTTCTCGTATGCAGAGCAAATGTAGAATCACGACGTTTGTTTATGCTTGTGTACTTGATTGGGGTTGTACTCGTAGATAATTAAAACCAATTAATCAAGTGCATTGTTTATAATTTTCATGACGGGTTGCAATATAAATTAAAACTTATTTGAGACCTACCTAAGGAGCTTCATTAATCAAAATCAATATTATAAAATTTTCCTTCTAATCGATGATCAATTGTCCTTAAATAAAATTTGGAAAGAACTGATCAGATGTCGATGATGAGTCCACGTGTTCCCCCTTCTCCAAATCGCCAAGGCAGGAATATACGATGCTCGAAGTCGAATTTTGATGTGCGTACGATTCTGATGTATGAACGAAAACGGTATGTTACGTATGCTGCCTCCAGACGCCCTGGATCTGTAACGAAAGGTAGCGACCATCCGTGAGTATCGAGGACAATGAAGGCAAGAAATTGGCCGAGGAAGATTGGATTCATTACTTACATATTCCGATGCAAAACGCAGTCAATCGTCGGTTCAGACCAGTAGGGATCCGAAACTCTTGAATTCCAAAATATGCGATTTTGAAATAGTTGATTTCAACAGAAAATTGAATAAAATGACGAGAGGACTGGCTATATCGAAGACGAAGCGTGGACTGATGCGACGAGGAGAAGGGGAGCGGAGCGTTGAGACGAGAGGAGAGGAATCGTATTGTTCTTCACTTACAAACACTATCACGTCCGAACATGAGGCGTAAACAACGTTTCTAAATCCGGCAATTAAATAAGAATGAACGAAGTTCTCCTTTTTAAAAACACTTAATTTACTTCAATGGAGACAAAGCACTGCAATATTACTTGAACGTGATGAGTGACGTGTGAAGACGTCTGGAGCTTATACATTACTCCAACGCTGTGTCAGAATTCTTATCTTGAAGGAGGAGAGCAAATAAGTAACATACGTCCACGATACCAATGCGAGTGAGTTACGTTTTTGTTTTCGTATAATTTTCTGGAAAATCAAAATAGACCATTCCTGTCAAAACACCAAATAATAACCACCGATGGTTACGGTTTCTCCAAGCCATTACTACAATAAGAAAACAATTCACAGTAATTGTATGGACACAGAATGTATTTAAATATTATCGTGAATATTGAACGGATTTATTCATCTATGTAGGAAGGATATACGTGAGTTTCATCTTCCAAACGACACTGCGTAAATACACAACTCAAACTAAATTGGAAAACGAGAAAAATATCCCCAGCAGTTATTTGTCCGACATTATACTTTTTACTGCGCTCAGTATCCGAGGATTCCATTCCCTTTGATTAAGCTCTCTAGCCTACATCGGCATGATATAATGTATCGCCTATCGATAGGTAGATACCATTAAGTGGCTTTCAATCCGGAATCCCCTTTAATGCAGCGTCCTAAGCAAAGACCTCAGAAGTTACCTCCCAAGTTGAGTGTAACGACTGTAAATAAAACCGAGAAACTTCAAGGTATTCGGGAAACGATTCCATGTTGGGCGAAGGAATAGTGGAGGGGTACTACTCTCAATCGAGTCCCCCTTCGAAAAGATTCGTTTCTTTGCTCTTTCTGACGTTCTGCCCTCAGGCGTCCCCTGCTTTTCCCGAAAATGTCAGATGCCACCTTCTGTAAGGTCTTTTCTACCATCTCCTCCTTCCCACCACACTCTTCCTGTTCCTTCTATATCGTATCAGACCTTCTCAGTGAGGACCGATGTTAAAAGTCAAGGACAGGATTCGATCAAGTTCGTAAAGAAAAAACTCGTTTGGCCGCAAACGAAGTTTCAACGGTACGGTGAGTTGATGACAGTCTAAATAAGCTTAATGGGAAGGAAAAGGTACGTTTCCATAACTTCTGACATCTCAGGATCGTTAGATGGCTCAAAATGATTTTCAGATTAACTAATCTCAACCCAAAACCACCGACCGGTGAGCCCCTCAGATGATAGCAGAGTTTATTAGAACGTAACTTTGTCATAAATTCCTCTAGTAATAGTACATTCGACCAACTTAGTCCACTAATTTCACTAAAGTACTAGTTCTAAGTTATTGAGTTGGAGGAATATCATTTGTGGTCACCACAATCTACCTTAGTGAAATTACAATGGAATACAATTGCAATGGAATTCTGTTATCAAGAATTCATTTTAAAATTCAGTTTTTCACAACTTTCTTCATTTCTTTCCGAAGAAGTGATATGTATGCAGAGGTTTTTGAGTACAATCGACTTCAACATGAAGTTTTCCAGATCATAATCCAAAATTGATAGACATCATACTCTTGAACCTCAGTACAGAACAAATGTCCATGAACAATAAATTAGAAGAAGAAGAAGGGAAGAAAAAAGCTTTATTGAACAAAAATAAATAAAATACACTTCTTATAACTATAGCTTGTAGAGCAGTGTCTGCTCGGAATTCGTCGATAAAATTATTATCTTTTTATTTATTATCTAAAACCCAATTGTTATATTTTTGTCTTCCCCCAAATTATTTACTATTTCGACAAGTTTCGTAAAATCAGCTTCCCAATCATTCAGATTTATAGGAACCAATCCAATCAATTCATCATTCAGCCTCAGAATTAAACATTCTGCCGTTCCGAAATGAGAAAACATGGCAGCATTTGACATATTTTTTGATACACAATACAAAGCACCTATTCGAGCTCTAAAAAATTTTGCAACTTTTGTCGCCGGAACCCAAAAAACATAATATCCTGGGTACTCAGAAAGATTACAAGTTCCTTCACTAAATATATGCGTTTCAAATAGTAAAATAACATCAAAATCTTTCAAAAAACTAAAAAGTCTGTGAACATTACTTTATTTGCTAAACCATTTATATTATAAGCCAAAATTTTTAATGATGTGTTTTCTTCAGAGACCTTCCGATTATGCACTAACTGTCAGTCCTCGATGTGCGAATTGCCAGATTTCTCTGCCATCAAAGTCCCAATAGCCGAAGTTAGATCAACTTTAAATTGCGATTTTATGCGCTGGAGTCCTGGCTTGCCATCAGAAATTAATCCTTCGTTGTAGTCCCATGTATACTCTACATTGTCAACACAGAGCCTGTCTGCTTTCAAGAAAACTTTTGCATTTATTTTTTTATTGAAAAGCTCTCCCCGGATTGCGAGTAGCTTAGTACGCCGTTTTCTCATTTCTGGAGGGTAATCTCGATTTACGAAGATACCTGTGTTTTTCAAAACATGAACTCTCCCAAAAACCAAAAAAATATCATCTGAGCGCAAAAACTGGACTAAGATCATTGAACAATAAATTATATTTACTTTATTAATTATAAATTATATAATAATTGTCACCCTCTACACACAATATAGTCCACACTTTATATTTATTGTTATAATTACTGTTCTTTCACTTCGATCTGCCGTGGAGTTCTTAATGGTAACTCGCTGAGTCTGGTGGAGTATTTGGCTTCTCCTTGAATCTTGATCCTTCCAATAGTTTTTCTTTGACACGTTATACATTGATACCATTGACCCTTCCGGTTGCAATGATGCTTGAATTCTCCTTAGAAAAAGGGAGTGGTTCAAGTCCTAGTTTGTATAGCTATGCTATTCAATATTAGCGATTCGTTATCATTTACAATCTTTAAATATTCTTGCATTAAAAATTTATTGAATTTAATGTCTTTCAATTATAGTGTTTTTCAAGATTCGCTATTTATTAATGTTGAAATAGTAATCATCATAGTAAGAAGTAACTGAAGGTAATGTTTTTAACAATCAAATCTATAGGTATGACAAGTTTATTTTCAATAACTAACTGGTTATTTTTTCTCATTTATCTTCAGTAAACTACACCTACTGAACCATTGAAATAATGATTTACATCACACAAGTTATGGATCGCCGCATACTCTAATTGAAATACTAACGGACAATAGGTACGCTTCAGGGCGAATGTAAATGTGATATTTGATTGATCTATCAGTCATCGTCGTGGGATCGATCAGGTACCTACGGAAATCAAGGGCTTATTGCCCATCTAATTTCAAGGTACCTTCGGGATGGGGCCCCTATCTAATTCATTATGCATGACCGAGATACCTATCCTATTGCAGAGGTAGAGCAAATAATTCCCGAATAGTGGCAGAGCCGAGAATATCAACGTCGGCCTGTAGTTGACATCCCAATAAATTGGAATCAACTTACA
This sequence comes from Creontiades dilutus, assembly GCA_031894815.1. NCBI lineage: Eukaryota > Metazoa > Arthropoda > Insecta > Hemiptera > Miridae > Creontiades > Creontiades dilutus. Next base: position 24,947 of record JAVIWC010002458.1, on the reverse strand, counting down.
AATTTAAAACGCCAGAAGTTATTATCCAAAGTTATTACTATAATAACAGAATTAGAAATAAGTAGCAAATGTCATAAATCATCGTTGTCTGGATAGACATAATTTTCATAGCCGGATTTTACTGCATGAACGAGGTATCTATGTAGTTGAAAATGAAAAAGCGAATTGAAACTTGAATATAAACCTAATGGTAAGATGGAGCAATAGGACAAGGGCGCATAAAACTCTTGTACTTTCGCTGACGAACGTAGTGCAAACCATTGATTAGACAGAAAGATAAATACATTCTCAAACACTTCGGAACATAAGACTTCGCCATTCGATATAAAGAATAAGTTAGGTAGACAATCACGTAAACTCAAAACTCGATAGAAAGTTTCAAAGTTCGCTGGGTAAAGTATTGGATTGAAAAAAAATTGTGCCCTTCTTATACAGGTGTTGACAACAGTCAGGTCATCGTGAGAAGTTACATGAAATGGTACCAGCACCCTGATGGGCGGCGGAAAGAGATGCCCGTTCTGTGTTCCATCCACCACCTGCTTCCCGCTTCTGTCATTGCATCTATATCATATCGTGACGGTCACAGGCCAGGAGTTGATTTTACGGAAAATGTCTGATCGAAAATGCCTCCTAGCAATTTTTGTTTATACCCTTGGAAATGCGGTTTTTTCAATTTTAAGATTTTCTCGTTTTTTGACCTTACTGCATTAAAACGACCATATCTCCCACATTTCGCGTGTGGTTTCAAATCTTATCTGACTATTGGAAAGATCATTGAATATCCTATCGTCCTGATGGAGAACCAACTTTTTTATGCGGCGAAACGGGTGAAAAATCAGCTTGAAAAGGACACATTGTCAAATCGTGGAGATCTCGACTTTCTTCAAACGCTCATGAGTCCCTGTAATAAGGCATGTGAATTTTAGCCTGTAGTACTAAAAGATGCGCCAAAATTTAGGATTTTCAGCGATATAACCAGATTTGGAATTTCGTGTAGTTTTCTGGGAGAAAATTGCTTTTCAAGTGAGAAAAACGCGGTTTTTTACTGGATACTACGGTATCTTACAAACCACCAAACTGGTCATATCGCTGGAAAGCAGAGATTTTGGCGCATCTATTAGCACTACAGGCTAAAATTCACATACCTTATTACAGGGATTCATAAGCGTTGGAAGAAAGTCGAGATCTCCACGATGTGACAATGTGTCCTTTTCAAGCGGATTTTCCCCTCGTTTCGCCAGCTCAAAAAAGTTGGTTTCCCATTAGGGCAATAGGAAATTCAACGCTCTTTCCAATGGTGAAATCATTTTCATATCTGAAATCGCACGCAAAATGTGGGAGATATGGTCGTTTTAATGCGGTAAGGTCGAAAAAACGAGAAGATTCTTAAAATAAAAAAACCGCATTTCCAAGGGTGTAAACAAACATTTCTTAGAGGCATTTTCGATCAGAAATTTTCCGTAGAATTTTCTTCTGGTCTGTGACCGTCACGAAATGTAACACCCTGTATAAGGGACTGCAAAACGTGAGAGAGTTGATCAACTTGCTTTGATTTGATTTCGTTAAAACTCGGACCGCGAGCTGACGAATTTGTACCGATATCGTATGTTTTTGACCTGAACAGGGGCATTCACAAACGAAAAAACCCATTGCTTCAGGATCAGATTTAATGATGAAAGAAATTATACAACAAAAAAGGAAAAAAAATAATAATATGTGGATCACTTCTCACAGTTTCTCTTTTAATAAAAAGAATAATTGTTTTTTACAAAACAGGAGCTCCTGACTGACCTAAACTTAGGGTATTTACCATAAGACAAGATCCTATAGCTGGATATATATGTAGAAAATGAATAGTTTTCCCGACTAGTGGTAATTGTCCGAAGGAAATGACTCCTACGTAGGTTGCGTCCTGGCGATAGGAGGAATGAATAGAGTAACTGACCGTACGCTGATGACAAATCTTTTCGCCCGCTGGGTAGTCACGGAGGTGCAGTCGACCAGTGTGTTGACCGATACCCAAAGCAGAGGTGACGATGGGGGTGTCTTGGTCGGAGGTCCAATCCTCGTGCTGCAGACAGCGGATAAGATCGTCAAGTGTTGTCCAGTGCGTATGTGGAGCGGAATACTGATGATCCGTCTCACAGTGGGGATGTATGCGAAAATATAGAAGGGAAAACGTGGTGCTGAATTTCACTGGAGCAGGAGACAAAAGACAATGAAAAGCGTATGCCCGGCAAGCCGGCTTCCTGAGGTTGCACCAGGTTTCTTTGTTGCGCGATACATGGATTCCAGTTGTACACATGAACTTAACCGTCCACTGTCACAAACTTCTCACAAATAAAACCCGCACGGATGGAGCGCCTCTATGATTAATGGCAACTACTCAGAGACTCAGCGCTGTCTAAAGAAAAAAAGGAACAAAATGGCCTATAAGTAAGAAAAATAAACATAAACTTCTATCGGGGATTCAGGTTGCCGTAACATCGTAAACTACCCTTTAAAAAAATACAGGTATATGGAGAAGATTTGATTTGATGATGATATTGCTTGAAGAAGAAACAAATGGGTAATTAGCAAGCAATCCACTTACACAGATTTCCTTAGGATCTATGAAATATAGATACTCACTCACCTGTTTAGAAACTTGCTCCGCGCCACTGGGAAGATAGTGTTTTTGCATCAGGTTGGGTGCAAGGAGTTGTCTGAAAGAACAAAAAATTCCACTTTGGTATAGAGATTTAAAGTATGTACCTAATACAGTAATGTAGTGTAAGTAGGGAACTCTGAACTCGTAAATTATTACGATTCTGGCGGACGATCAGTTGAAATAAAAATCCGTTGAATGGTCAAAGATACATCATGTTCTTCAGAGACTCTAAATCTAAAATTATAAGCAGAGTTCCCATTTTGAAAATTTCGAGATGTGATCCAAAACGGGAATACCCTGCCACACAGAGACTGTTGAAATGGACCTAAGTGGAGTTAACTATTCGCATGTAAATGAAGGCACAAGTTAAACTGAACGCAAACCGTCACTGTTTGACAATGCAACTCCCACGGTTATGTTTGAATTTTGATTAATCGCTTCAAACAATTAGCGATCCCACGAAAGCCGATGAACTAAAGGTAACGTGAGCAAAGTTACTCGATAGACCGTTGATTAAAGCTCTGGAAACCGGGTGAATATATGTCGTTCCTCTACACAGGGATTTAAACCCTTTTGGGAGTCATTCAAGAGCACAAGAAGTGTTAACTTGGAAAATACCTTTTCCCTCTTGCGCGATGCTCACTAAATAAAATGTATTAAGCAGTCTTGATGAGTCTTACCAACAAGTAAGAGTTTTCAAACAATGCAAGCAAACTCTTTAAATAATGAGCTGACAAATGTGGTCGGAATATAATATATTATGTTCACGATTTGTCAGTTTTGATTGCGTTAGATCTAATTCAAGAACTGTCCACCAATTGGCTGATAAACGATCCCCTGAAGATGTCTCGTCCAGGAATAAATCGATTCCAAAGTTGAGAAAAGTATAATATTTTCCACTGGGAGGTTATATCTCGGTGAGCAGTAGGCATATTCTTGCTTGATTTCATATCAATCGGAAAATTGACCGAACTGAACTTATTGACATTGTCATGTCTTTGGTATGACACACAAACAAAAAACAGAACGGTTCCTATCTCTGTTCCAAGTTTTGCTAGTCGGTGGGACATTGTGCTCTACAAGCATACCTAAATATCCTACATAAGGTGCCGTAATAGGAGAAGAAGAGATGCCGTCGTGACCCAGACAAAGGTGCTTGAAGATTTTCTATTTTGATGTGCTTGCATATCCTTAGATTCTCCTTAATCACAACTTCGCTGCCAACATGGATATACATGTTTATCTTCACGCCAGAGGTATGCATTTTCGGTAAAGTGCTCTCTGACTATTACTGATTTAATTGCCAAATTTAGATGAAAATGTTAGCAATATTCATGTTGTCTTGATGGAGTACTGTTTCAATCCTTCCAACAAATCATTTATTTTGAAAAAAGATAAGATTCTACATTTCATTGCGTCACCTTCTGCCTAAGCAATCATCTGCGAAAATAATTTCATATGAGGAGCGGTTCCTATTCTAGACGGAGCACCGTGATTCACTTCACTTAAGATTCTTTCAGAATAAACAAAGAGCGACATGCAGGTTTCGAAAGAAAGGCGCTCGGACGAGAGAAAATGAGAGAATGTCGACAAAAGGGTGATGTAAAAGCAAAGAGACAAAACAAAAGCCCACCGACTATACTTCCCAAACTTGTGATTTCAAGTTCCCATTGAAGCTTTGCCGGCGGGCTGACTAATTTAAAGTTCAGCATATGTTGATCCTTTGTGCTTCCGCTGATGAGTCTCGAGCAATAATGGTGGAAAAGCCTCTCCTGTGACTAATGTGAATTTGATTGAAGAATCTCCATAGAGTGCCGTTCTCCATATGCAACAGCAATATTGGATTTCGAATCACGTACGGCGACGAGAGAAATTAGATCTAGTTTGAAAGCGTGTCACGGTTTGCTGGTACCTGAAAGTTTTATGTTTTTGAGATAAAAGATTTGAGAATGAGAAAAAAAGCACTTAATACAAGTTTTGGTCAGCTGAGTGTGGATAGTTTGGAACGAATATAACTGGAACCTAACTTTGTTGAAATGTAATTGTTCACGTTAACGAAAGTTAGTAATCCATCAAGGAGAAAAATTGTTATTCCCTTAGAATTGATTGGTTTTTTTAGGATTTAAAACATTAAACGGGCAACAACTGGTACGTCCGCTCTGCACCCTTCTCATAAATTACTATACCTAAATGTATTTTTTTTAAAGCCGAAATTAGTGTGGTTGGTCCTGAATTTTTGGCCTTAAATTTGATGAATCTTAAATGATTAAGTAGAAGGAATGGAAAATTAGAAATCGAATAAACACACTTTTCAATAAAAAAATAGTTTTTATCGAAGTCATTGATTTTGGTAGCTTCAATGAATTGAATATGCCAATACGTATCACTGTTCGTTCATCCGTTTCCGTTGGGTCTCCCTAATCAATATTTAAAAAAAAAAAAAAAAAAAAACTTTGTGTGAGTTGAACTTGTGTGAGTAAACAAAGTAAACATCTTCTTGTGACACATAATAATAAACCAATTGTTATGCCGAATTCAAGGAATTCACTTTTCAAGAAGTTGAGTTTATTATAACTTTTGTTACATACAGATGGAGTAGGAGAGCTGTTTCAATAGTTTTCTTTTGACAGTTTTGAGTAAAGAAGCCTGAAGTGCTGTTGAATCAGGACTCGAGTAAAGTCAATTGTGGAAGCTGGTCAGTGTCAGTCGGCAGAGGAAGAATTCAGTATGGTTAAATACGCATTTAGTTCTACACATCTACTCGTGGTTATATAGAATCTGAAATCCAATTATTATACACGGAGGCTTCGACTGTTATCTGCGTTTGTTATGTTAACAAACAGAACTTTCGCTAGTTCAGACACCCATACATGAAGGATTTGCTTTACTATCACCCGTGAAATTTAAGTTATTTTGCCCAACATCTTCATCTCCTCACTTTATGCAATGTGAACGAATTATAAAGTGATGATAAATAATACAACGGTATATGAAACAATCAGCACCTTCTATTTAACCACCATGTTAACATAAAATCTCCCATGGACGAACCGTTGGATATAGTTTAATCGATCATTTCCCCTCCCCTGAACATGGGGTACTGCTGTACTTTGTACTATTTGCTTTTAATTACAGGATTGGTTGCCTATTGTGTAGGAACCCTTCCTATTCAATTGGGACAATAGAAGCAACCGTTAAAAAAAGGAAGAAGCCAAGGCCGCAGGAGAGGGGATATGATGTTGAAGGGAATTGGAAGTTGAGCAAGCGTTTTTTGGATGGAAGGAAAGGGTGCACAAAAGAGATAAAGTTTGAGGGATTCTTTTTCCTTCGATGCTCCCAGAGGCTTGTCTGGATTCCTTGATACGGTTGATATGGCTTCAAATTATCAGGGATATTGAAGTTGAAATTCTACCGAATGATTTTGTTGCTGGAAAAACGAACATTACTGGACTTCAAAATATTTAGTGTATTGGGAAGAGTTTGATGCACTGGTGAAGTGTAGCGGAAGTGGTATAAAAAGTAGTAGCAGAGAAGAATCATCAACGATATTTCCGTTACTCTGCACCGGGGCACGCTAAAAATTTCCTAAGCCTCCCAATTCCTCTCCGCCAGATAAATTCTATGAAGTTTAGTTGCTTAAGAAATTGATAGCTAACTTGTACCAGCGGAGATGAGTACATCAAATACGACCAATGCGGTAAATGATCGGCCTGGGTTAGTTCGTAGTTGGCCCCAACCAAGTACTTCACAGTTAAGTTGAACCTATCGTTCATCCTCTCCAAGCCGACTAACTTTTAGTTCTCGCTTTTAGTGAATAAACGCGAAGTTATTACCTGTTTAAACTGCGAACATGATATACCGAATTTGAGTGTAAAACTGTTATTTAATATTAGAAAATCTTCAATTCGACATGGAAAAACTTTAGTTTGAAATGGATTCAATTAGGAAAATCATAAGTTTGACTCTGAATACCTAGAATTTCATTCGTTAAACCCCAATGTTCATACGAAAAACCTTGAATTTTACCCGGAAAAGGTATGTAGCACTTGGAGTTTCTTAGTTTTTGTTAGATAGACGTTAAATTTCTTCATTTCTTTTTCACGATATGGCTGATGAAAACTCAGCTATAAATAAGATCCGTTAACCTATTCCCGTTGAAGATGTTTGATTCACCAAATGTAGAGCCTTTCAGACCTTTAACACATACTCTGTGACAATTGAAGAGATACTTCTGTTTCCTTCATTTAACCCGGGAAAACTAATGTGCGTGACTAACTGAAAAAAATGTGATTCGATCTTTTCGGGACTTTCCTTTAAGGAGTCTTCCCTGGAAAAAGCTGGTTGGCGCCAGCGGAATGTCGATTCTCCGCAAGAGGTCGCTTCGAAATGCCTTCCACTGATGCCAACCAGTTTACCAGGTAAACACCTTACAGAAACATTTCTAATATTTCCTTTGAGGCGAGTTTCGGCACCTTTTCTCAAAACATGGTGAGTCAGTTTGGATAGCATTCGTATTCGACATAAACTTTTTTTGGTCTCGCTCACTCATATTTAGTCATAAGGGGGTGATTAAGGTACGCCAAATTGAAAGTACCGTTTTCTTTGCCAGTTGACGATATATTTTCTCGAAGGCATCAGGGGCTCCGACGCCAGGTCAGTCCCTCCACATCCTTCAATTTTGGTTTATTATTTAATAATAAACCATTGTAATCGCTCTTGAAAGAAAAAATTCTAACCCCCCATGAAAATTTCATGGTTTACGTTTCAAAGGGTTTAGAATCCGAATCTGCAATAAACATTTTTCCGTCCGTCCGCCGTACGCCGTACGCACGATTTCTCCCAAACGGCTGGAGCAAAAAATCTGAAATTTTCAGAAAAAATCAATATTGGTCCGACAACGCCCCGATTCTTTAGCCAGCACTCTCACTTAATTTAAAGTGCCCTTTAAGGGTTGTCAAAGTTTTGTGAAATCCCTAAAAACCTCAAAAAAGTCAAAGCGGCCTAAATTTGGACTCTTTTTGAAGAACTTTCCATGAGGAATTGAATGAGCCCTTCCCCAGGTTCGTAGCTCAAACCATTCCCGATATACGGGAACAACATTTGCGTTTTTTGGTTTATTGTTGTTTATGTTTTCATCGCAGTAACCTAGTGATGTAGTAATGTGGATACTGGAGTGAACTCCTAAAAGGCTTTGTAGCCGATACACGGGTTGAAGCATTCTGATACGCATGAAACGCTGCAAATTCATTCGCTGGGGTTTATTATTCAATTGGCTTGCGTTCAAGATTTGAATTTCTACTAAGCTTTGGAGTGTGCGTGTTTCACAGGTGATAGAGTGATTATTGAATTTCAGGAGGCACACAAAATTTGTGTTTTAATATGATCAACTGAACAATCCAAATAGGTATTTTGGTTGAGAACAGATTTACGTGCTCTATGCATATCTCCTGAAATTCAATAATCGCTCTACCACCTGTGAAACACGCACACAAGCTCTGGCTTAGCAAAAATTCAAATGATGAGCTCAAGCCAATTGGATAATAAACACCAGTGAAAGAATTTGCAGCGTTTTTTCATGCATTTATTCAATTATTGTGTTACATTTAGCGGGTTAATAAGTCCCAAACCATTTCAACTCAAAACATCAGTTATTATTGGTGTTGATACCGACAATATTGAGAAAAAACCCGAAATCAGATTGTATCGTATTTAGTAACAAGCGCACGCTGGGTGATGTAAGTCTTCCCAGATTAATTGATTTTAAGCCACCATTTCTGTTTTATAAACTTTATCAACATCTTATTACTTGTATTACTTGTGTTTCGAAGCTATTTTATTTTTCAGCTAGTTACTCGTAAAGCTCTTATTGCTATACATTTTTAAAGTTTATGTTTCTACAAATAAGGAGCTCCAAATAACAAATTAACTACCGATGAAAATGGAAAATTACAAAAATGTATTCATATAACTCTGTACCACTGCACCTTAATTCATAAGGTATTAAAAATAAATACCTGAAAGTTCTATTCTTGGAATTTGATTCCTCTACTCCTATTGTTATTCCTATTTATCTCACTTCCAGTAGATGCAAATTTGTTCATGGTTCTCCCGACTTTTAACACAGTAAGCTATAATGTGATACCGAAACAATAAAATGACTCCTTTGAACATCAACTTGTTGACTTTCAGAACCTGTCGAATCAATGGTGAAGCTATACACATGATGGTACAAGCTTCCTCACAGGTCGTAATTGACAACTCAGATGTGCTCACAGGACAATCTAATTTATCTAATGATGGGTTAACATTTTTCAAGAATAGGTTCTATAGGTTGTAATCCATGAGTTGGGAAAGGAACAAGAAATAAAAATTTAAGAACAGGGCAGGAAATAAAGTAGCAAGTTTACTGGTACGTTCTGAGGGGAAAAGCCCACTTCTTGAAGGCATATAATTCAACGCCTGCTCCCACCGAGCCTGACCAAAAGAAGGAGTGAACCTCCAGCACTTGGCTTTAATCATTCCAAAACACTTAACCTGACCTCACCGCCCTACCTCACAGACGTTTCCAGCAAGACACACAGTTACCCCCTCGAAATATATCGCAACGTGAACTTCCTCTAGCACCTATACGGTAGGTATCTACTTTTTTTTTGGCGCTCCATGGTAGGCTTTCATTGCTCGTTACATACTCCTCTAAGAAGATATAGTGTTTTCTTACTTCTACCCTTAGTGTGTGATGTGTGTGTGAGTGTGTAAATAGTATTCATACATAAAAAATCCCGCAGCACGAAACCTCTTACCTTTGGTGGCTATATCTCCGAAACGTTAAGGAAAACCGTCATGAATATGTTGAGAGAGTCGGACTCAGACATAAATATAAATCATCTCTTTCACTGAGGAAAAACTACTTTTCGTGAAGTTACTATTTACAGCTCTTGAAAGTTAGCGAGTTTAGGCATTTGGATATCATCCCGCTTCAATGTCATCTTTTTATTAGTTCATATTACATTTCTTTGTATATTATATTTATATTGCTACTAATAACCGCCGTTTGCAAGTGTTGTATATCTGATGTGGAGAAAATGGAAGGGTTGCGCTCCCCAAATGTTGAATGGTAACACGTTTTTATAATGACATGTTTCGTGACGTTGAGAGTTATTGTTCCTGAGCCACAGTGATATCCTGAGTTATGATCTATCTGTCAATGAGTTCCACACAACATAAGTCTCAAGATAAGTGACGACCTAGTAACTCTGCATCACCATCAGCTCGTCTCTCGTAGAGGGGTATAAAGGACCGTGCATAGTTCAATCCTACCTACTTCCAACTCTTATGAGAATATTCTTCATACTGGATAGTTATTGACCGTGGATTCATAGTAGTTCAGAAGAAGCTTGGGGGGTGGGTATCGAAGGTGGAACTTGGCAACTAGTTCCATGTAGAGACTGCCCGAAATCGTACTACGGCTTGTCTAGGTCCCACCTAAAAACCCGCCTTTACAACCACAGGCATGACGTATAAAACATGGGAAAAAAAAAACAAAAAACAGAGAAATCGGATGAAACTGCCCTCACCACCCATTCCCGTCAAGATCATTCTTTTCAATTTGGAAAAACTAAAATTGTGGCAACCCAACGAAATTCATTCAAACGTGGTATTAAGGAAATGGTTAGCATACAGTGGAACAAGGCACTGGCAGTGAATAAAAATCGGACGTTTAAGATTTGAGAAAGTGCTATTCAAATGTAATCGACTGGAAATCAAAATAATAAATACTTTTAAAATTTTCATAAAATTTCGTTGAATCTTCTCTCACGAGTTCAACTTTAGAATCCGTTAACGCAGTTTTCCGTTAACGGTGCACACTGCTGCCTTGAACTTCCTACCCATCATGTAATTCAAAATTTGTTTACCGTATCATTTTTGGATCATTAAGTATAAGTTATAACTGCTCACATGTGAATTGTGTCCCCCACTATCTTTTATGAGTAGTTTTCATACAGAAGCTTCTGCAAACATCATAATTCTTGAAGTTTTTTTTTTTTTTTTTTTTGCTCCCTAAGTATGTATTTCTAGATACGAAGGAAATTTTTTCCCAATTAAAACACCCGGTAGGAGTTCATCTAATGATAAAATAAAAAATATATATCATTTTATTAGTGGGGTATCTACCACACACGACACACACACTTCACACTTCACATCCGTCTACATTGACTTCTCCTAATAATTATCTTTATAATAAATACCTCTGGACTGGTAAGACAGAAGTGATTAAATAATAATAATCGATCCAGAACCGTTTTTTGATCATTTTACTTGTACTTTGAGAAATTTTCCTTTCGTTTGTTTGGTAGAGCTAATGTATGGATTTAGACGTAATTAACTTATTTGTAATTGTGTTTTCATTAGGTATGTTACCTTCAAATAATTATTAAGTAATTTTAACCCTCCCATCCTTATGTCTAACACCGTGTAACTGACAGCCCGTGTACCAGGTCTCAGTATTTCAGATATTATCAACATATCTGATCATCATCTAGTTCAGAGATGATGGAGGGCACTAATCCACGAAAGTTGTTTCTAGCTGGTAAAAGCAATTCCACAAAACCCCACATATTAGTATTAAACCGTGTAAGGAGTTTTTATACCCTCAGTTCAACCATCTCTCATTGGATACAATGTGGATTCGAATAGAAAGCTAGATGATTTTTTTTTTTTTTTTTTTTTTTTTTTAGTGCAAATAGCTCGTGGAACCATTCCCTGAATTGTTCAGTCGGTTTGTTTTCAAAACAAAACATGCATCTTCTAAATATCAGGAATATGTTTCCATAAACCCCTCCTACCCTCCCTGAAGAGAAAGAGCGACAACAAAGAAGGGTTCCGAAGTAGTAATCTTAGCAGTTGAACCTAATAGCCGTTCGTGAGCGGAAACTTCAAACGGGCCGCGATATTGAGCGAAGGGCGCCTTGAGGACCGGGCCATAAAGAGCTACTCTCACCGAAGCTGTTTGCTTCCATTCCCACCTCCAATAATGTCTCCCAGTCTACCCTTTTCTGAGGATCAAACTGTCCGGGTTTCTGGGTGAAACAATCGCAATATACTTTCCCGAGTGTAAACAGAGTCTTCTTCCTCTTGACCAGAGCGCCAGCTTCCAATTGTCATTTTGTGTTTCAACGAAATGAACCAGTTGTCAAACAAAATTTGTATTGCATTTAATGCACAGCAAGTTTTCTTTTACAAAATATTCCTTATAACAGAACATAAGCCATTTGCGGAGCTTGGAATTGAGAGTTCCCGATTAATGGATGGAATTTCCGAATGGAAATGGATGGAACGTCACAAGTGAGGATTTGTTGGAATTCATTTATATTCGCCAGGCAGCGCTCGCAGTGCCAACATCATCCAAAAATGTCTGCATGTTAGTTTCTGCTCCCTTTACGGACGCAGATGTACTATACGTAATTAGTAATAAACGTGAGTTTTAATTTCAGGACAACCTGATTTATGGTTGATTAAATTTTTTTAAATAAAACTTTAGTTTGCTAAAAAAATATAAAGTCAACGGTTTTGGGGCTTTTTTCGTAGTCTTTCTGGTGAAAATGTTTGAACTATGATGTGCTCAAAAAATGTTGTCCAACGACCCCACCCTTTAGTTTGGAAATCTTGATTTTTTTGGTGCAATAACCAAGTTTTTATCTCAGTCCTATGGGGGTTATCGCTTACATTGACGCATACGTATTTATCTCATTCGATATAAAGTAGTGGTTCTAAAAGCACATATAAATGTACAAATTTTAGAAACAATAATTTACAAAAACTACTAATTTTAATATTACGGTTTTTGGCCTTTTTCAAAGAACGAGAAAAATAACAGTAATGTGAAATTTTAGCATTGATGTGGATAAATCCACAGGGAATGAGCGTGCTCACCAACCGAGAGTGCCCTGCCTTGAGTCACTGAGGCCCTATGATTGTTAATCCTCAGGTTAAGGTTTGCAGCCTTCCACACTTCAAGCTCACATTTCCGTCTTCACATTTCCGGCAGATCAGTTGGTATACACAGTTCTTTGACTGGCATTCTGCGGATCCGTTACATTTGTACGAATGTGAAGTATTTGGGGAGGTGAAGTCAGGTTCTTCGACGACTAAACTGCACAACTTGCACCTCTGTCGCCCACATGGATGCAAACCCCAGCGGCGTGGCTGAGATTGAAGATGGTGATGGGATAACAATTTCCCAATCGTTTTTCCTTGGCGGTAGCTCACTCTCGGGGTTTCACGGAAAATAATTGATACTGTACTGTTCAGTAGAACCTTTTAGTGATGAATTTGTGTGTTTGTATATATATCCAAACAATCTATACCGCGAGCTCTTTCGATCAGGGGTCACGTATTTGCAGTGAGAAGGAAGGTAAGGACATGTACTTGAACAAATTGGCTGATAAGTTAAATACAAAAGGATACCCTGCGAAAATGCTAAAACAAGAAATTATTCCGTCTCACATACAACATAACCCTACATCCCGAAATTCTGTCGAAAAAGTTCAACTCACGACAACATTTTGGTTTATTATTCCATATTACACTATTGTAATCGCTCTTGAAAAAAGAAATTCTAACCCCCCTGAAAATTTCATGGTTTACGTTTCAAAGGGTGTAGAATCCAAATCTGCAATAGAAAATTTTCGGTCCGTCCGCCGTACTCCGCACGCACGATTTCTCCCAAACTGCGGGAGCAAAAGATCTGAAATTTTCAGGAAAAATCCGTCTTGGTCCGACGACGCCCCAATTCTTGAGCCAACTCTCTCACTTAATTTAAAGTGCCTTAAGGGTTGTCAAAGTTTTGTAAAATCCCTGAAAACCTCAAAAAAGTCAAGGCGGCCTAAATTTGAACTTTTTTTGAAGAACTTTCAATGAGGATTCGAATGAACCCTTTCCCAGGTCCGTAGCTCAAACCATTTCCGATGTATGGCACAATTTATGGTGCTAAAATTTGCGTTATTTTGGTTTATTATTGTTTTTGTTTTGATTGCAGTAACCTAGTGATGTAGTGAACGTGGATACTGGAGTGAACTCCTAAGAGGGTTTATAGCCGATACACAAATATCCTGATAACCATAAAAAACGCTGCAAATTCTTTCACTGGGGTTTATTATTCAATTAGCTTGCGTTCATGATTTGAATTTCTACTAAGCTTTGGAATGTGCGTGTTTCACAGGTGATAGAGCGATTTTTGAATTTCAGGAGGCACACAAATATGATCAACTGATCAATCCAAATAGGTATTTCGGTTGGGAACAGATTTACGTGCTCTATGCATATCTCCTGAAATTCAATAATCACTCTATCACCTGCGAAACAGCCACACTCCAAAGCTTAGTAGAAATTCAAATCATGAACGCAATCCAATTGAATAATGAATCCCAGTGGAAGAATTTGCAGCGTTTTTGGTTTATTATTGTTTTTGTTTTGATCGTAGTAACCTAGTGATGTAGTGAACTCACATAGTGATACTGGAGTGAACTCCTAAAAGAATTTGTAGCGGATACACGGGTTGAAGCATTCTGATATGCATGAAACGCTGCAAATTCTTTCACTGGGGTTTATTAATCAATTTTATTCTTTTGGCTTGATTCATGATTTGAATGTCAACTAAGCTTTGGAGTTTGCGTGTTTCACAGGTGATAGAGCGATTATCGAATTTCAGGAGACATGCATAGAGCACGTAAATCTGTTCTCAACCAAAATACCAATTTGGATTGATCAGTTGATCATATTTGTGTGCCTCCTGAAATTCAATAATCACTCTATCACCAATCCCTACCATATATTAGAAAGGCGTTCCTACTCAGCATGCTCAAAAATAGTCATGATCTCATGATGAGCGAAAGGAATGAGCTTGAGTTTCTTCATTTTAGTCTTTTCTCCATTAGATACAATTTGATTAGAATGGTTAATTTTTTGAGTGAAACTTTTCTGGATCTGATTACATAGTAGATAAACTTGTGATTAAATGGAAGTAGATGATAGATGGAATGATAGTTGATAAAACTCAAACGATAACCTACAGCGCAGTTAATTCGATTTTTTGAACACGTAGGATCACAAATAGGAATGTTGCGGAAATACCAATTTTTAGTATAGTATAGTATAGTCTTTTGTTTTCAGATCTTTAGGAATCGTGTCTAAGCGGAAAATCCGTTGAAAACCACTATAAATGTACAACGAGGTATGATGAAAACTTCATCACACTATGGAATGATTTCAGGTAGTCATAATAAGCATGTTGTGACTTTTCGCATTCATGTTGAACTCTAACATGAGTATTTCGGTTAGGTGACCTCGAAAGTAGCGATATCATACGTTACTACCCAACCTTGTTGATTTTCTTCGCTTCAAAGCAAATTAGTGTTCACCTCGATCTAGAACCTGATGAGTTATCTCGAAGATAACTGGAGGCGCGGGAGCGTGGAAAGGACGTGTAACTAAGGATGGATTCGAGCTCTTGGGAACTTTGCGAGTTTAGTGCTGGGATCTCAACTTTGGTAGTTAGTGTGCACACTATAACATCATTTGCAAAACTCCTCGCTTACTCCCCTTTCGTCGAAGACATTTTCAAATGAACAAGTTACTCCGGCTAAGCACCTCCATGGAAATCACTTCCTGATGAGGTTCTAACTACTGTGATTTTGTTTCCAGCCAATCCGCGTCAATAATATGAACGTAATTTTAGCTAATAAAGCATATTAAGGACAACCGCAAAAGTTGTTGATTTCGGTATCTTTCGTTTTGGCTATTTGGATGAAGAGACGCCTTTCGAAATGATCCGTAACAAGAGAAAACTGTTTCTTATACGAGTTCGTTCCTGTCCATTGTAGAACAAAATGATATGGAAAGTCTGTTATCAATTCTTAAATTAAAATCATAAATTACAAGCAGAATTTTTTACGTAGGTATCTATTTATTCTATCATACCTTATTATTTTCATACCTGTAGGAACATAGATAATGTTTCATTTTCCGCATTTTACCCCTTTTCTTAGAATTCAACGTCCATGAAATTATACTTATATTAGTATTGATCGTTGTTTGTAAATATGTATTATGTTCGTGGACTACATATACATGTATGTTGCACATATCCAAACAGCTGGACTGATTTGAATGTAGTATTTTGCAAAACGTCAGTTATCAAAACTTCAGCAGCTTTAAAAACCTACCCTTTATTTATAAGTAGAGCTTCCTAGATCAGCAGTGTGGGCTCTGAGCTTCCTTTTATTATCTGATATGTTACAGTGAATAATTATTGACGTAACTAGTTGGAAAATTTGTTGTAACTAGCAAGTAGAGTACAGATGGAAACAGTGCTATCTTGGCGGCCTGATGATTATGTCCATACATCGAAAGCGCTCCCCTCCAGTCCTCGACTTGAGTGTTACAACGGATTCTCCAATAACATATTAATGATAATACCATTCTTATGATTAGCGGAATTAAACCTTTATACCTGTTACAGTGAAGTTTCAAACGGAGGATTTGAAGAAGTTAATGATGTCACAATAAATTACTCCGACCTTCTGTCTGAAACCTACGGCGACGATAGTTTTATAGGGAGTTCCTCAGGGCTCCTTATCAATGACACTGGAGTGGTTAACATTGTGATCAGGTGTGAGAAAAAAACTTGTATTTTATTGCTCAAAACCGGTGGAACGCCGAGCAATCTAGTTCAACAGACTATTTTTAGCCTTTTATGAATCATCTCAGCCTTCGGTAGCAGCTAAAATTGGGAAAAACGTAAATTCTTTGTCTGACATCTGAGAATCTCACTCAAAAATGGGCAGATGAAAATTACCGATTTGATGTAACAGTTTCATCACGATAGTATTACCACTAGCCCCTGTGCATGCGTTAACAATTTAAATATTTAATACTTAATATATTTTTTGAAGCATATGTTTTGAGTCTCAAGTATTTAATATTTATAAAAATGATGAATTAAGACTTAAACTCAAATAAAAACAATTAAGGCTTGCAACTAGCTTAAATTTTACAGTTCCCATCCGATTGATATTAATTTGGCAGGGAGTTTAAAGTTAAGGCTGTAGATGGAATGAAACCCAATGAACTCCTTCACTTTCTTCACACTGGACATAACGTCTGTCAATCATAATTTTCCCAAAGCCTAATTAATCGATTTTGACATTTTTCATTCCATCTTATTCTATCTCTATTTCGAACATACCAATTATCTGTACAATTACATTATGGATAACAAAAAGCAATGTGCCACACCCAACTTGGCCTTTTTTCATGAAATAAAAGATTTGAAAACTGAGATTCTAGCTGGATAAAAGAAGATTGACGTGTGCTATCTTCCACAGGTGTATTTGGTAGGGTTAGATACAGAAAAAATGAGATTGCGAAAATTTGATCCACGACCCTCGCCACCACGCCACGTAACATTCTTTATACAGGAAACCCCGAAAGCCCCGACACCGTCACAGCTGTGGTTGAATGTGGCCGAACTGACTGGCTTCGCCCCTCCCTCTCCAAAAGGCGTTCTGGCACGATTGTGATGGATGGGAGTTAGATTAAATATATCATTTCTGGGAGGGAGAGAAGAGAGAAGGGCCAGAGTTTGGAGAGGCGTCAGGAATTAGACGGAACATGATATAGCACCCTCTTACTCCTCTAATCAGGTTATCTTTCTTGTATACCACGGCGGAACCCTACTCGTGGAGCTTGTATACCTGTTTCTCTTCACTTTAATGACATGGTGGGATGGGGCCCATATGTGTCAAAATTTTAAAGGTGGATAAATTGTGAAACTTTGACGTACTTGGCTAGATTGAGAACCAGAGAATTATTAATTCAGGATTTGAACACAAACGTCGTTATGTTGTTACTCTTAATCGGTGAATTTTCAGCTCTCCAGTAGAATTTTTAATTTGTGGGTTAGGACAAGTGCGCTCGAGAGAGTCGATATGTAAAACTTCATAACGAATTACTCCCACAAGATTTGATACAGTTTTATTTTATTTTTTTGTATTGATGATTATTACGAGGGCTGAAGTTGCTACCTAATTTCAATATGGAAGTTTCAAAATGGTTTTATCAGACAAAAATGTGAGTATTTAAAACTTAGGAGAATGTTGTGGGTAACTCATCTCCTTTTCCCTTTTCGATTTCTATTCAAAAGTTACCAGAAGGAGTTTTATTCACAATTCTCAATGGTATCTATCCTGAAACATGTAATCCGAAATGACGGACGACCATCAATCCAGTCGCTAATACACCTTGTCTATCAGCGAAAATGACGCAGCTTCCTCTTTGCAATTTAATCTCCAGCTTGCATTGTTATCACGGAGTAGATAGGGATGTTTTGATTAACGATTGCCAACGGAGAGACCGACGGGTTTGGAATATTGAAAAGGGTTATCGGGTGCTCCGAAATGAGAGCAGGATGGGAACTCAACATTGTATATCCCCCGTTCTTTGGAGATCTAACGCTCCATTGTCATATAAAACACCGAGACTCCCACAGGGGAGCGCTTCATTATCAATCATCCCATTTTTCGTATTTCATCGTGTGAGCGGAACGTTTTCTTATCTTCATTGTAACTACCGTAGTGACTGTGAGGGAGTGGAACTTATGAAAATAATGGAGACTGTGGTAAACCACCGGAAGATGAATCATGGGCTACCTCGAATAAACGAGTAAATAACGAGCTGCTGAGGGCTTTGAACGGCAAAAGCTGAATTACAGCAATAAATGAATAAATAAACACGATTTCTTCCCGTAACTGCGTTCACACCTGGGCAGTCTCGAACACTCTCTAGGTGTCAACTCACTGCTTAATACAATTCCAATATCACGAATGTAAGCCTTTATGACCTGTGCCAGAACGTCCTCAGTTGGCCAATATTCAAAGATACCTAGAGGTTATATGGGGTCATTGGGTCAAATTATTTTCTTGCAGTTAAAAAAAAAAAAAGAATTTCCTGAACACAAATTTACATTTAAATTTAGTGACCCTGCTCGCATTTTAAAAGCACCACCGACGTACCACATTATCATTATTATTAGTCAGAAGAGGATGGGAAACTTAATTTTGGGGGTCCTGTCATTTATTAGACTTTGGATAACTTAATTTAGACACAGTGATTTATGGTTTTTTATATCGAATTTTGGTTTAGCATTCAATAATAAACCATTGTAATCGCTCTTGAAAAAAAAAAAAAAAAAAAAAAATTAAACCCCCCTGAAAATTTCATGGTTTACGTTTCAAAGGGTGTAGAATCCAAATCTGCAATTTCTCCCAAACGGCTGTAGCAAAAAATCTGAAATTTTCAGGAAAAATCAATATTAGACCGACAACGCCCAAATTCTTTAGCCAGCTCTCTCACTTAATTTAAAGTGCCCTTAACGGTTGTCAAAGTTTTGTAAGATCCCTAAAAACCTCAAAAAACGTCAAGGCGGCCTAAATTTGGACTTTTTTGAAGAACGTTCCATGAGGAACCGAATGAGCCCCTCCAAAGGTCCGTAGCTCAAACCATTCTCGATGTATGGCCCGATTTATGGTGCCAACATTTGCATCCACAATCACTACATCACTAGGTCACTGCGATCAAAACAAAAACAACAGCGTTTATGCGTTTATATGGTAAAAATCAAAGAACTTGAGAAAAAAACCCGTGATTGTGCAATGGAATTCAGAAACGGCTCGCACTCTCGAATGTTACACCCAGTATTTTTATATATATCGGCTTCTACAAACGATCGACTTTCACAACACGGAACGAGCACACCTTTTGGTTTTGGGGTCAAATCGTCCCCCCGGACTCAACATCATTGATTGAGTTAACTCCATCATGGTGACAATTAACACGACAACATGATGGAAGCCCGATCCCAAAACTCAAACCCCAGTGAAAGAATTTGCAGCGTTTTTTATTGAACCTCAATACCCCCCAACAATAAAAACATCTATAATTTATCGAATCCTTTAACACTCGTATTGCGCTAAAACTTCCCCAAATCCAAATTTAAACGATGTAGAGAAAGGTAGACTGATTTAGAGGAGACACACAAATATCATCAACTGATCAATCCAAATAGGTGTTTTGGTTGAGATTTACGTGGTCTATGCATATCTCGTGAAATCCAATAATCGCTCTGTCACCTGTAAAACACGCACACTCCAAAGCTTAGTAGAAATTCAAATCAAGAATGCAACTCAAATGAATAAAATTTAATAATAAACCCCACTGAAAGAATTTGCAGTGTGCGGGTTTCACAGGTGATAGAGCGATTATTAAATTTCAGGAGGCACACAAATATGATCAACTGATCAACCCAAATAGGTATTGTGGTTGAGAACAGATTTTTGTGCTCTATGCATACCCCCTGAAATTGAATGATCGCTCTATCACCTGTGAAACACGCACACTCTGAAGGTTAGTTCAGAATCAAATCATGAACGCAAGCCAATTGAATAATAAACCCCAGTGAAAGAAAACTTATTTACCCCAGCAATAATATTAAGTAATAAACCCCAGTAATAATATTGAATAATATTTACCCATACATTATCAGCGTTTCGTGCATATCAGAATGCTTCAACCCGTGTATCGGCAATAAACTACAAAATTTGTTTCCACATCGGCTATCACTCCAGTATCCACATTCACTACAACTCGACGCTATCGGCCGGACATCACTAGGTTACAAACAAACAATAATAAACCAAAAAATGCAAATTTCGGCACCATAAATCGGGTCATACATCGGGAACGGTTTGACCTACGGACCTGGGGAGGGTCGCATTCTGTTCGACATGTTCTTCAAAACGAGTACAAATTTAGGCCGCTTCGACTTGTTTTGAGGTTTTTGGGGATTTTACAAAACTTTGACAGCCCTTAAAGGGCACTTTAAATTGAGTGAGAGAGCTGCTCAAGAATTGGGGCGTCGTCGGACCAAGATGGATTTTTCCTGAAAATTTCAGATCTTTTGCTCCAGCCGTTTGGGAGAAATCGTGCTTACGGCGTACGGCGGACGGACGGAAAAATTTTTATTGCATATTCGGATTCTACACCCTTTGTAACGTAACATATGAAATTTTCAGATGGGGAGAATTTTTTTGTCCAGAGCGGAAATGGTTTATTATTGAATAATAAGCCAAAATCACTTTTCTTCTAATTTTTGACGAAGATCCTTTCGAAATATCAAACAAATTCTTTCGCCTTTATATCTGTTAAATTTTTACTATTCAATTAACAAAAGTTATACAGTTCTATAGAACAGCTAATTATTTTTGACGTGTATTATATTCATCTTAAACTTATCTATAGGGATCAAGTTCTGCAATGGAATAGGCATGTAGGGATCGAGTCCTTGATGGAAGTGGCACAATTAAGGTATCGTAGTTATAACGACACCAGTGTTTGTCTGGGGTTGCAGTTGGTTCTCAGCCTGTATTTCACCAGTAATCTATAACTGGAGGTAGCCAATTCCCCATATCCACATCTGAAAGTACCGGCCAACTCTAAAACCAAGCGTGACAGGTTGATTTGCAACACAAATGAACCAATGGGCAGAGGGATCTATCACTGGGATTGCCCGATTGCAATCAACATCGAAACTCATTCAACCATCCTCAGGGGTCCAAACGGATTTACTGCGTGATGGTCTTTCTTTTGTTCCAAGTCTTTTCTATTCAACGAATTTCTACTCCGCATGGTTCATTTCAGGGATGAATGTATATGTATATGATCTCAGTTGAACTGAGAGTTTCGTAAATTTCCTTTAAAGTGAGTTAGTGTGACGGTGGACAGTTCGAAAAATATTCTTCCCACATTTATTCAGGATACTGAGACAATATTTACGAAATAAATTCATTTACTTATTCCTTCATGAAATATAACACAGGTTATCAAAAAGGTACCTAGTATATCAAACAAAACACGGTTATTCATAAGAAGCTGTCTGGGGTTTAATGAGACATGACAACCACTTTAGGAGTTAATTTTTCGACCATCATGACCTCAGCAATATCATTTTTGAAGGCACTACGAAGGTAACTCAATTTAATGAGTACTATTGAACTTTACTGGGCTTTTATTTTACTTACACAGGATCCAATAGTATGGCGAGGAAAGCTACACGGGGTATGCTGCACATATTTTACCGTATTTGGTTGTAGTATCAGCAGGACCAGGATATTTTAAAATACCTCAGAGCGTTCAGCAATCGGTATGATCCACATTTCGAGGTTAAAAGCGAGAATGATAACGTCGATGACGACGAGCCGTGATTTTCACTGAATACTTGAAGGATTGTGACGACCGATGTTTATGATTACCTGTCACGACGACCACAAACAATGATAAATTCGTACAGCTTTGGTAAATATCGTTTTTCTGTTGGCCACACCCATTACTTTTAGTTTTGCACCTTGTCCCAAATTCATTGCTTTTTCTTGGGCCAAACCCTCTGCATTTCCGAGCGAGCGGCCCAAACTCAGATCCCCTGGTAGGAGATTCAACATACTTTCCAACAGTATCCTAAAATTTTGATTTACCATGTGATATAAGGGAATTGTGATGATTTTATTGCCATAAGATCGAAAACATGAAAAAAGCCTGAAATGAAATAAACTTATTTTTTTGGAGGAGTATTAAGGTGCTAGAAGACACTTTTGACGGGAAATTAGTAGTAGAAATAAATCCTGAAGTTCAGCGACCCATAACACGGGACGATATCCTTACTATAATGTACTATAATAGCACCATAATATCGTGTGATGTACAATAGAATATTGTGGTTGATAGAAGGATGTTAGATTGAGAATCACCAAACATAACGTTTAGGGTTACTTTTGACGGAGAGGTGAAGAAGCTTCTGAGACGAGACGGGTAATTATTAATCAAGATTTAGTTGGGAACGTGATGCAGTGAAGGGGCAACTCGGGTCACGTCCGCCTTCAGCCATTTAACTTTACTCTCCGCAGAGCAGCAGCAGAAGCTAATTGAAATCGCAGACGTGCTTGAAATGAGGGAAAGTTATCCCCCTCTCTCACCAATATGACTCTTCTCTGGGGTAAACTCTATTGACTATAACCCATGTGCGCAAACTCTCCTCTAAATCACTCAAAGTATCTACAGAAAAGTTTGCATTTTCTCTACTGTTTTCGAAAAAGCTTCGTTTAAATTAAGAATTTCGGCGAATTTAATCTAACTGGTTACAAGATGAAACCCTGTTTTATTCTAAATAATACACAAAGGTTTGTTATCTCTGTGCGAGATGGCCTTAAAACGTAGATCATAGGTTTGTTATTATTGAACCTAGTCCGTGTTATACTAAGTAAGTATCGCTTAAGATACATTAACTGAAAAGATGTAGGTACTTTTTTCTTGAAAGATCAAATGAAACGAGTGTTTCAAAAGTAATTCTACAATTAACTAGATCGAATATTTATGTGGGAGTAATTAGGCAAACATTAATCTAAACATTTCAACTTGATGTTGGTACCCATTAACTAGCAAATGTTTGCCAAGTTAGGTGGGACATGTTACATGATAAGAATATAATGACCGTCGAATAAATCGCATCAAATATTGGTAAATTATTCCAAAGCGGTGTTCTATAGTTTGATAAATAGTTGATTAAGATGGGGTGTCAAATGTGGAATTGTGTTAATTATTCAACGGGAACATTATACTAATTGTTTTTGTTGAATGTAATCTATCAAAAGGAATTCAAGTTTTCCAACATTTTAAAGCTTTTGAGAGTACCTGCTCTGCGTAGTATATCAGCTAAGTGTCACTCGAATTTTCGGTATGGATAAAAATGAATGATTCTTATAATGGTACCATCAATTTCAAAGTAAATGTGGGAATCAGGCCAATTGTGATCAATTCATTTCCAAGGAAAACCTTTAAAAAGAAGATCGTTGTACCTAAATCCGTGTGTAATCAAATCAAAAGGTAGACAAATCTAAACCGAATAGATATGCCAGTACCACAATGTGATATGTCACATATGTCATGGGTATATGTCCCTGTGGTCGGATATCATTAACTTGTAAAGTCGTAACTTGTAATTGTAAAGTCGTTAAAAGAGTGAATTTTCAGAAACACCTTGAATCATTGTTTCATCTCTTGATTTTGATATGATGCATGGTGATTGATCTGACTAGCTCACTGATTGGAGCAAAACGGTAATCACCCTATCTGAATTAATTTCTATCATTCATGAATGGATTGCAGAAAAGAACAGGTAACCATGATTTACCAGATAATAGAACTAGGTACATCATATTTAGTTCTATTTTAACAGCAATAGTTTGTAGAATGGGCTTGATACAAAATGGTAGCGGTTCCTGGAAGACAGTTCCTGTATTCTTCAATGATAAAACGACCGAAATCGTTGAGTTGAACTATACATCTATGCTGGCTCAAGAATTGGGGCGTCGTCGGACCAAGATGGATTTTTCCTGAAAATTTCAGATTTTTTGCTCCAGCCGTTTGGGAGAAATCGTGCGTACGGCGGACGGACGGAAAATTGTTTATTGCAGATTCGGATTCTACACCCTTTGAAACGCAAACCATGAAATTTTCAGGGGGGGTTAGACTTTTTTTTTCCAGAGCGATTAGAATGGTTTATTATTGAATAATAAACCAAAAGAAGAAAAAGAAAGAAGGGGAAAAGGGAGCTACTCGGATACATTTTTTCTTAACTTCAGTCTGCATAGTCTGAAGACTTTTTTGACGAGATTTTATTAACTACACTTCACTTGCACTTTAGGTTGTGTGTCGTTCTATAATTTTGCCTGATACCCCTAGTTCGCAAAGGACGGAATTTTTGACGACGGAATGTCAAACCTCCAAGATCCGGTTAGAACAGTCCCTGACGATACATGACATTCTTTAGTGTGGTGCATCATAAGGAGAGTTCAGGCTTTATATGTATTCAAACCGTCCAGTAATTTCACTCGATTTCAACTCTTGTTTGTCGTTGTGAGAAACCTTAATATCAGTTTCTCTGAAGCAAGATGACAACCATCAAGAAAGGTTGAACACGTTACAGTATCTCATGACTATTCTTATCTGCTCATTTAACTAATCGGATTGAAGAAATCCCCAGGAATTCCTGCTACTAATATTCCGTGACGTTATTAATCTTCAGGGAAAAGATCTTCTCCATCATCTACCTATCATCCTCAATTCAAAAACGGTGCATATAACTGCATAAAAGATTGTTATTTTCGTAACTAAGAGCCCTTCTGTGGCAATT